>OX244263.1:12025000-12462500 GCA_945867215.1 Epinotia demarniana
AATTTTCGTCACAACACTGACACTGAGTTAATTTTGATTAAACAACTCGCGCTAATTGGGTACACGAATAACTGAAAATGCCCGGGTAGATCTCGAACGCAAAGTATCTCAGACGCCCAATGGGTAAGTATCTAATTTATTAAAAAAATATCATCATTTTTAAAACTTTTATTTCTTATCATTTAATTATTGAAGTAAACTCGTAGAATTTGTGTTCCTCCAACTTCACCGCGCATCGAATACAACCACTGTAATCTTGATTAAGGACAAATATTTTATCAACTTGAGACATAGCTACAGGTAACTCATGGTAACGTAAGTACGTATTACACAGAGAGAAAAACAAAGACCACCTATCTCCACACTCAGTACCGCACAGAGTTTTTTTTCAATTCTGATAACAGTGATAACTTACAAGGAAACATTCCTCCGGCAAAAATAAAGTGAATTACTCTAAGACACTAGTTCTTATTTTCACCATTTTAACCCACTCATTGCCACTGACTTGAACTCCAGTTCACCTGTCACGTCACCCACCTGCCACCGACTTCATACGAAGTCTAAAAACAATATCATGCATGCGTGTGTCGATGTCGGTGTGCCACATCGTTTATTTTTTCTATGGTGGTACGGGTAGGTATTAAATGCTTAATTTTAGCGAATGTTGTAAACCCACAGGTACATCATTTAACATATTTCAGAGCCCAAAACATCGAATCCGACATATTCGAATGTGTAAGTAAAGCTGGTTTAAGTTTTAGCTCTATCATCAGGTTTCACTCCGTATGAACACTATGAACATAACACTCGCGTGACGTAAGTGTGTCACCTCGCAGTTTTTCTGTGGCGGGTTAAATAATACTAATAATTACACGGTTAAAATCACGTATTAATGTCGCCAGTAGTGACATTTAATACGTTTACTCGTGTAATTATTGCAATTGTTCCTTAATATTATTATTTTGCAATGTGTTTTGATTTGACTTTTACACTTTTTTTTAATATTATTATTTTTATTCTTAAACACTCTTAACATCTTTTTGAGATTTCATGCTATTTTTAATTTGAAAAACCGGCCAAGTGCGAGTCGGACTCGCGCACGAAGGGTTCCGTACCATTATTTATAAAAACAGTTAAAAAAAGTTTGTTGTATGAGATTTGTTTTATTATTTATTTTATTTTGTTTTTATTATTTGTTGTTATAGCGGCAACAAAAATACATAATCTGTGAAAATTTCAACTGACTAGCTATCACGGTTCTTGAGTTACAGCCTGGTGACAGACAGACAGATGGACAGCGAAATCTTAGTAATAGGGCCCATTTTTTACCCTTTGGGTACGGAACCCTAAAAAGACGTTAATTTTCAAAATGAAATAACCGAATCTAATCTATTAATTACACTGATGTAATTTTTCATTATTTTGAATATAAAAAGCGTAATTTGAATTATTTCGAAAAACTACCTAACTCTGTATCTGGGGTACGGTACTGCCCCCGCCAAGGCGAGCAAAACCGTTGTACAATACGAGTATACCTTATGCCTTATTTATCGGAATTTAAGAAAACGCGATGTGTTTTGTGTGTCCCATTAAAAAAACTTAGATTGAAACGCTAATTTCAGTAGAACGCTACATAGTACGGAGATTGGTAGTCTTATTTAATAAGCCCTGAAAAGCGACATATTAAAACACTCGGAGTTTTAGCAAGGTTACTTAGTGTTGGTGATCGAATGATACAATTGCATGCTTTTAATTTCATGTAGGTCATGGAACTCATGGAGTTAGGAGAAGTATAAAGGTGCAAGCTCAAACATGAAGCTTACAAAAAAATGGTTCCAGTTAATGTATGGCTCAATAATCCGCGTCCACCTATATATCTGTATATTTTTAACCCATGCCATGCATAAAGAGAGAGAGAGAGAGAGCTGGATAACTGGAAGCAGATTATTGAGCAGTACCTTAACCGGAACTCAATAAAATATTCGGTACAAAAAGAAACAAACTTACCACAGCCAATACGATTCACGCCACACAAACCAAGCAATTAAAAAAAATACACACGCCATCTTGAAGTTTTAGAACCGTAAAGCAAAAGCACGTTACAACGACTGATGAAAGGCATGCAAAATTAAGTTTATGTTTAAATTTGGCTGTTTAAATAGCGACACAGAATCAAACATCTGCTAGGTGTCGGTCCATAAGGCCCGGCGCTAACCAAGTATAAGCACGGGGGATTTATTTAAATTCTAAATGGATAATGTACGCTAATGCGATAAAAATAATGTACAAAATGTCAGTTCTCACAAAAGCGAATCTAAGGTGCAGCGCGGCGTAGAGCACTGAAATTTAACCCTTATATCAAAGACGCAGATATACGCATTGGTAAGAATTAAATTCCTTTCTACTGCGCTGGCACAGAATGCGCCAAGCCTAGGTGCTTTTGTCTATTATTCAAATGAGTCATTTGCTAGCTAGCGCTACAGAAACTACTGGCCTGGTCTAATGCAACTGGCGTGAACCACTTCACAATAGGGAAGGACGTCCTCACGTGGCAGAGGGCAAAGTCCTTTTTAAACTGATGACCCATTGTAGTACTTAAGAAAATTTTACAAGGTATATATTTTAATAAGATGTACTTCATACACTCAATAGTACCTATATTTAAAAAAAACGTGATGGTTTGTTCGAATCAGACAGACAAAATTAAATTACTTATATCTTGTGTTCAAAATCAGCACCACACCAGCTCAAGCACAAAGTGTTAGTGTTTAGTTAATGCCACAGTTACATGCAAGTGCAATGTAGCATAACCTCTTAATAGTTAGAAACTGGAATGAAGTGCATAGAAAAATGTAATAGGCATGGCAAAAAAAAACACTATGTAAAAAATATATAAATGTTTTAAAGTCTCCTTATTATAAAAACTGCTTCATAGAAGCTGATTTTGGTTAAAATTATTGGTTCCCAACTCTTTTGAGAAAAATACGGAGCTTTTTATTGTAAATGTATCATAGCATTATGGTGCATTATTTTCATTTCGTCTAGCAAATAATTTAAGAAGATACTCCACTATATTTTATTTACTAATCTTCTTTCTATATTTGTCTTTCATATTGATGTTATTGACAGTTCACACTGCACTTGCATGCATCACTAAAGCTGCGTACGAATTTGAGCGGCTCAGCCTGAGGCATGCTCGCCCCGCGCGGCGCGCTGCTTGCGAGCCAATTTGGGGCACATAAACATGCGCGGGCGAGGCAGCGTGCTCGCGGCGAGCCGACTTCGTGCGTCGTTCGAAATGGCGTCGGACAGGTTGACAGCCGCTGGGGGAGGGTTTATTAACCGAATTATTACCAAAAAGAAGAGAAGATCGCCTCGATGGTGGATGAAACAGTTGTAAAAAAATCGTAATTCAGGTCGTGCAAATTTACTTCACCAAGTTTCATCGTTCTGTCTGCGGCACGCTCGGATACACGTCCAAATTTCGCGAGGCACGCACACTGAGGCGCCTTTGAGCACGGTCAAAAGACTGACTCTAGACGGCTCGCCGCGCGCCACTCTCGCGCACAGCGAGTGAGCGCGTAAAAATTACAGCAAAACAGTCGAACCGTGCGTGCCTCAACCCGAGGCTGCTCAAATTCGTATGCACCTTAACATCATAACACAATACAAATTAACAAAAAAACCCTGAACCTTATAAAGTTATAACCCAAGAACCAGTCGAAGTTACCCAAAATGTAAATTCAATCAATCAATCATTTATTGCGAGAACATAGTTACGTAAGATGGCATAATAAATACAGTGTTGCTTGTGTTCTACCAGAAAAGGCATGGAATTTAAAATTAACAATTTCATAGTATTCAATAAGTTCAAATCTTTTTCATGTCAGACTATTAAAATAATTATTGAATGTCATATATCAAGATTAAAACAAATTAATTGCATTCAGTAACATAGTGATTGACAGAAGGGGAGAGAGAATGGAGGGAAGCAACTGGATGTAGACAGGCAAAGATGATGACAGGAGGTATGGATCACAGGAGAACCAGGTATCTGCTAAAACTGGGTAAGAATAATCTGAGGTTGCTGACAGGTATCGTAACTGGTCACAATACTCTGAATAGACATCTGAAGGTAATAGGTATAAGCAGCGACGCTTCCTGCCCACACTGTGGGGAGGAAGAAACTAGTAAGCATGTATTAGCAGAATGCATCATGTACGCGGCACCGCGGTATGATACATTCGGTAAAGATGTGTTAAAGGAGAGGGAATTGAGGGATGTCAGCCTTAAAGATGTCCTTCTGTTATGCAGGAAAACGAGAAGAATGGAAGAGGTTGTAGTGGGAACGCCGCCGGGACAGTAACCTGAGGCTCCAAACCAAGGGAATGGGGCTGAATGAACGCAAAAACCGATCGACAGCCCGCCTGTTTCCGGCCAGGCGTCCCTTCACAACATCAACATCAACATAGTGATTATAATTAGGATGATCGTATTAATGTCAAGTCAAGACGATGAGAATAATTTAAGCTAAATAGAAGGTAACACAAACCGAACAGGTACTATATATAATTATTAAATAATAATAATATAAAAAATAAATAAAAAAATTTGTCATATCAATTTGTTATATCTAACATAAAATCAAAAAAGTATTATTGCTACTTAAAATTCAGATTAGCACAATAATTAAGTGTATCAATTATCAGAAGTACATGATGAAGTAGCAATTGGTAAAATGATTTTATTATTATTTTATTTTTATAAAAACCTATATATGTACATCCATATCTCATGAAATAAATATTATAATGATGTGATGACTGATGTCATTTCAATTTTGTTTACCAATCTACATATTGAGATACTAATCTCATTAAAAGCCACAACCATAAGTCCATATCTATGACCCAAACTTCTATTACTTATTGATTTATGTAGAGTATCTAGACTCTAAACACTAAGAATTGTGATATTGAATTCTAGATGATGAAGGTCAACTGAAAATAAAATTTGACATTTTAATCCTGAACAGAAATCTGACCAAATATGAAACTAAGAAGCTTTACAAATAACATAGTTCTCACAAGCAAAAAATAGAACTGTAAAAATAGAACAAGTTGTTCTCGTTTTCAAGAGGTTTGGACATTCAGGGCCACTTACATGCATGCTTAATTCTTGTGTGCAAAAACTATGCTAACAAATGGCCAGTAAGCAGCCCCACCAAGCCGTAATGGGATGAGAGGTTAGCAAAGGCTAATTGTTTTTTAAATGATTAAATTGATTATTAATTTTGGATTACTTCTACTGATGTTTGGTTAAAGCTGCATACACTGTCACACTGTATGGAAATGTTGCTTAATTATACACAATGAAATACTGTTATGCAAACAAGAGTTTAGCTCTTAACTCTATTATCATGTTCTATATGATGTTAATGCAAAATAGAGAATGTATGTACATTCCCATTATAAAAACAATTCCAGAAGCGTCAAGATTATCCATAGATCCATATATGGCAGGAATAAGTTGACAACTTGAGATATTAAATGGTAGAAATTTGAACTTTATGTAATTTTATCTCAGTTGAAATTACTTCCAGTTTTCATCTCAACTTGTCAACTTATTCCCGCCATGTTCAGTCTTGGGCTACTGGAAATCATGATAAAATGAAGACTTTCATCATCATGTCAGTTTTCCCATACAACATTTGATATGTGCCTGGTTTAGTGGTTTATTAAGTGAGTCAATATTAAATATTTTAAAAGGATACATCTTTTAGTCCTCTTCTTGTACATAATCCGGTAGCCGCATTCTCGACATCTAATGGGATCTCTTGGTTTGATCTCATTCTCTCTATGGCATTCTAAAATCAAAATAAAATAAGTTTTAGCTCTAGTATAAAAAAAGTATTCAAAAATAAGTGTTCATAAAACTATACCTCCGCAAACGTAGATCATTGGGACTTTGGTAACAGACTGTTCTTTATTAGATGTGTCTGCCATTATGATTAGCTATTAATACCAACTAACCGAAGGACCTTAAATTAAACACAGCTATTTATTCCTTATAACAACAATGAAGCACAAAGCACATGTAATTTAAAACGCGAACATTAATTATTTTTCACTTTGACAATAATGACAATGGGGTTGGCCGGGCGAAGATATTTGCCGATGGCGCCAGCATAGGTTTTTTCCATGGTTTTACCTGTCAGTCCTACAAAACTGTCAAATACTTGTTTTTTTTTTCGGAATTTCCTTGTTTAGAATCAAGCCGTTTAATCCAAATCCCATAGAAAAAGGCTAGTGATTAGGTAAAACCTATGATGGCGCCATCGAGTCAAACATTTGACAGTTGCCTACCCCATTGCCAATCCATTGCTATCACTTGTCAACGTGAAGTAGGTAAGGCACATGAACCTAGAATACTATGGACGGGCTGTACATGTTGCCACAGTGAGGTACGGGAAAGCTCTTATGCAGCTAAATTAAGAACCGGTCTTAAAATGGCTAGTGACTTGCCATATACAGCCTACTAAATTTGGACGGGTTATGGTTTGTTGGGCACACCTACTCAAACTAAAATCAGTTGTGCCCAACAAAAAAAAAAGTGAAACTATGACAAGGACAATTAATGATATTTCTCTTTCTGTCACACTTATCGAGATTTGTATGCTACCAGCTCGCTCGCACGTGGTATTATTATTACCATAGCCTGTCCAGATTATTCTACGTCATGGTAAGTCAGGATAATGTAGCCATATTAAGATTTTAGTCTGTTGGTGGGTACACACAGAGGGGCTACCGCGAAGTAAAAACGAACTTCGTTCGAATATCTCCCTCTCTGTCGCACTTGCTAGTTTGAGCGACAAAGACAGTGATACACAAACGAAGTTCGTTTTTACTTCGCGGTAGACCCTCTGAGCAAACGAACGACCAACGAACGCGAAGCATTTATGCGACAGCTATTTGTTAGAGTGAGATACATAGCCGTTCGTTGGCTTGGTGTGTACCCACCATGTAGATTAATAGAACAAGACGTGATTTTATGGGCAATCCAAATTACGTGATTTGTCAGACCCAATTCATCAGAATCTGACTAATTGCTATCGTCTGGATGCATGTTCCAACAGTCAAACGAGTTGTCTGGACTAATTGCATGAAAATCACAATTTGGACCACGGAATTTGCATAATCTGCCAAGTGTTTTTTCTCTCATAAATTTCATTCAGATAAATTTAACGAAAATTTAAAAAATATACTGAAGGATATTGTTTTAATATTTTACACTATAATTTTGTATTTTTTTTAAACCGGTGTTTTGCAACTATAATTTCATTCACTGTGGCCAGTTAACAGTAAGAAATTGAAAATTGCCACATTTAAACGATCCTGCGAAGCGGACTGCAAGATTATTACTAACCGATGAGATAGGGCGAGACAGCACGTCTATCATGAGACGGCCGTGACATACTCTCGATTTTTGTGTGCTGCACGGCTATCATGCGACGGCGCGCGAGTTCTCTCGATTTTTCTCGCACTATCCGTCTCTCTCTTATTAGAACAAGAGGTATAGTGTGAGAGAAATCAAGAGTATGTCACGGCCGTTTGTTTGACGTGCTGTCTTGCCCTATCTCATCGGTTATCAACAATCTTGCAGTCCGCTACGCAGGACCGTTAGAATGCGGCAATTTTCACTTTCTTACTGTTAACTGGCCACACTGAATGAAATTGTAGTTGCAGTTGCTACGTCTGTACGCTACACCCAATTATGACTTCGACATGTTGTCCTGACAAATTGGGAGAAAATCACTTGATGTGGATTGCCCATTACCAATGGGGTTGGCCGGGCGAAGGTATTTGCAGATGGCGCCAGCATAGGTTTTATGCCTGCCACACACTGGCGCGGCTTGGCCGCGGCGGACAATAGTAAACTTGTCCGCCACGCCGCTGTCAAAACTATTTTCCGCCACCGCAGGCCGCGCCAGTGTGTGGCAGGCCTTACCTCTCAGTCCTACCAAAACGTTGGAGCACGATCCGCCATGTTCCTTGGCGGTTGACAGCTAGTCTTTTTTTTTTCTAGTTCTTCATCCGGCCGCGAAGAGGCGCTGCAAACTCTCAAAATGTTGGCCTTTTTAAGTGTGCCCCCCCCTGCTGTAGCTAGCTAGCTAGCACACATAAAGTACATAAACATACTATTATAACTCTTTGGCTAGCACTAGTTTTCTTCAAAGAGTATAATAAGTATGTTTATGTAAAGAGTGGCAACTCCGAGAATTACTGGGTCTCATAGCCACCAAGCGGATGTTGCAGGAACTACACTGACAGTTGACACACACACACACACACACACACACACACATATACAGGCACGCACACATACCTATATTAGCACGCACACATCGCAAGCATACAGCCGCACGCACACATACGCAACCACACCAAGCCAATTTTTCCTATCGTTGTCGATTTCAATTTTTCGACAGACGGACAAAATTTGGAAGGTTTGAAGACCTGATTCTGTGCCATAAATACAATATTAAGATATGTCCCTGGCAAAAAATTCCCTTGAGCGAAAATCCAATACGTTTTTTCTCTCAATGGTATGAAATTGTAGGTCACTGTCACTATAGTAAATTGTGCAGACATTTCACAGAATCACAAGCTCTTCCAACCTACCAAATGTTATCCAATTCTGTTAAAAATTAAAATCAACAACGGTAGAAAAAATTGGCTTCGTGTAGTTGCGTATGTCTTAACCAAGAACTAATAAATGATATTATGATAGTACTTAACTAACAGCTGGAAGATAAGTAAAACACACAACATTGATAAGGATTTATGTATTAAGGAAAAAATGTTGTGGTTGACTTTTGGCTTAGCGCCACTACTCTTAGCAGAAAAAATCTAGTTTCACTGTCATCATCATCAATAAAATCAAAATTGAAACAAATACTCTAGATATATTGAATTATTCAGTAACAGCTGCACATAAAAACAATATATGCGGAGGCAAATAAGAATCATTGAGTAGGGTTTGGATAACTCTTGCCGCAGTCTACATAAATATCATTAAAATCTCAGTTCACTGGATGGAGAGCATCAGGAGTTTCAGGAGGCACTCGTCGATACAGCACAGACTTAGACGTAGATGGTTGCTCAATAATGTCAGAGTTCAGTGGACGGAGAGCTGAAAACAAACAAATGACCAAATACTGCCTACTGTTAAAATAAAACCTTATATATAAGGGGTTCAGGGGTTCGTCTAGGTAGCTCTATCCACTTAAGTACACCTAAGCTGTTACCCTGGAATACTTGTGTTGTGAAGGTTAGACTGCCGGAGAAATGACATTCAAGCAGCATTCTATGTTATACCTAAAATCGCTCAGCAATCAATATAACAGTTAATATTAAATGTAGCTATCCAGCGAGGAAACGCTGCCAGCATCTTGGGGACAATGCCAAGAGGGCCCAATTTTTTTAATATTTTTTAGTTTTTAATTTGATTTTTAATATTTGTTATAGTTTTAGTCTTTATTAGTAATAGTAACCAATTTAAATGTTAAGTTTTAGTTTGAAAACTTGATTTTTGACAAAATTATAAATGTAGTATGTATATCCTATTTTATGAGTGCATTTGATTAAGAAATGTTCTCTATACAAATCGATAAACAGAACAGAAATTTTGGTCAAATGAGGAGAAATGGAGGGTGTAATTTTCTATGGAGCTTACTTACTTACTTAATTACTCCTCTCGCACGGCAACCCAAAGTGGGTCTTGGCCTCCAACACAATTGCTCACCACTGATCCCGGTCCTGTGCAGCTTCCCGCCAGTCGCCAGCCTGCAGCTCGCGCAGATCCGCATTCACCACATCCGCCAACCGATATCTAGGCCAACCGACCGGGCGGCGTCCTGCCGGTTTTCCGACACCCGGTTTTATAACATCATCGTCTTCAGAGCAGTCTGTATTATCACCTGGTACAAAGAAAGTAAAATCTTAGATAACTAGTGTGTTAAAATACTCATATTCACATTTGACAGCATATAAATAGTTTACTGCAGTACCTACCTATGTTGATAAGTACTTCAGTACGAGGAATTTCCAATCTTTCTCTAGCTTTTGTACTAACGGTACTTTCGAAGTGCATTCGAATTGCGATTTGATAATAACCGACATCAATCTTTTCATTTGTCTTAAAATGCAAACAAATCACTTACCTATAGAAAAATACACATTCCTGGTGTAATCACACGCAATAACAAGTATGCGATTGTTGTAACACGTAGGTTATCACGTGCAACACCATTATTTCTATAATAATACGTCCATTTTATCGTAAAACACTTGTTTTTTTGCACTTTTTTCAGAAAACCGAAATTGTTCTAACCTGAAACTTACAACTGACATTTTAAATACTCTGTATTGTCTTTGGTGGATAGGGATGCGATGTTCTTTCATATCGATAAAAACTCGAAGTCAGAGTACTTGGTCGCGACGTTATTATTTTTTAATACATAAATACTTTACCAATGTTGTGTTTTACTTGTCTTCCAGCCATTACTTAATTGGTCTTTGGTTAAGTATATGTTAAGATATTATTTTACATACATACTTTCGTATGTTAACCTGTTTAGTTTGCCTGCCTGTCACAGCGTAGTCTATGATTGTCTATCACTCTTGTCAATACATTTGAACAATACAGAAGTCGTGTCATGCTGTTAATCCTAGTTTTATTATAAGTAGTACATAATCATAAAAGGTTATGGGCATAATAAATATGATTAAAATATAATAAATATTGTGGTACATAAACAAATACCCTGAGGTCGTATTATATGCGGTAATTCAGCCACAACGGTGAAAACAAATGATGGCATCTTCCAATCATAATATCATGTCACAGTTGGATGAAAAAGTAAATTTTTCAAATTGGAAATTCAGAATAAAAATATTACTTGAAGAAAAAGGCGTAGCTGACGTGCTATACCAGGACGCCCCGAAAGATGGGAAAGAGAAAGAAAAATATGTACAAAACGATGCGAGGGCAAAATGTATAATCGTGCAATATGTGTCCGATAAATACTTAGATATTATAAAGAAGGCCGAAAATAGCAAAGACATGATGTGTAAATTGGAAGAAATATTTGAACGAAAAAGCGTTTTCAATAAATTATATCTGAAAAAGAAATTATTGACACTTAAATGTCATGGAAGCTTACAAGACCATTTTTTTAAATATGACGCCATCTTAAACGAAATGGAATCTGCAGGATGCAAGTTAGATGAAAGCGACAAGGTTGCTCACTTACTACTCACATTACCTGACACATACGAAACCGTCATAACGACACTAGAGACTATGAGCGTCGACAAAGAATTAACAGAAGATTTTGTTAAATCCCGATTATTAGACGCAGAACTAAAAAATAACGGGAAAGCTGAATCGTCACAACCTGAAGTGACTTTTCTTGCCTGTTTAAAATGCGGCAAACGAGGGCACAGAGCAACTGAATGCTTTAGCAACAGTTTTAACCAACAAAGAGGCCGAGCTCCTCACCGAGGCCAGGACTCATACAGAGGACAGAGAAATTATAGAGGAAGGTCGTATAGAGCTACATCTAGAGGCACATATAGAGATCAAAGCCCACACCGTTCAAATGACAAAGTATCATTCATAGCAATGGCCGCAATTGAGAATACAGACAACTTTATTTTGGATTCGGGAGCAACGAATCATATGTTAAAAAAATAATGTGAAAAATACGTAACTGATATAAAAGAATTGGCTACACCAATAAAAATTCAAATTCCCAATGGAGAATCAATGATTGCAAGAACAAAAGGAATTTTAAACACCAAATATAAAAATTTGGAAATTGAAATAGAAGTGCTATTGGTTGAAGGATTGAAACACAATTTATTATCGATCAACAAATTAACTGAAAAAGGCTTTAACATTACCTTCAACGACAGAAGTGTACTAATACAGAAAGGCAATATTTATATAAAAGGAGACAAATATAACAACTTATACACTTTAAAACTCGATTTGGTTATTAAAGAAGATTGTTACATAAGTGCAAAGGAAACCGATGACATATGGCACAAAAGACTTGGCCACATAAATTATAGCGACTTGAAACTATTAAACTTACCAGTACCAAACAAGGTCTGTGGTACCTGCATCGAAGGTAAAAGTACAAGGAGAAGTTTTTGTTCACAGAATAATAATAGCAAACAAATCGGAGATTTAATACATTCCGACCTATGTGGACCTATAGATCCAATAGGAATATATGGTCATAAATATTTTCAGGTACTCATTGATGACTACTCACACTATCTTGGGATAAGACTATTGAAAACAAAAGATGAAGCGGAAAGCAATATTATAAATTTTATTAAATTTATAAAAACCCAACATGGACTCAAAACAAAACGAATAAGAGTAGACAACGGAGGAGAGTTCTGTTCAAGCAAATTTAAAATTTATTGCAACAACAAAGGTATTCAATTAGAATACACGATGCCGTACACACCCCAACAGAACGGAACGTCAGAAAGGATGAACAGAAATATCCTAAATAAGGTACGCACTAAACTAGCGGAAACAAAATTGCCTAAATATCTGTGGAGTGAAGCAGTTACAGCATCTGCATACGAAATAAATAGAAGTCCAACCTCAGCATTAAGTGGGGACACACCAGCAAAGATATGGTATGGTAAAGACAATTTAACAAAACTATGGGTTTTCGGCAGCCAAGCTTGGGCTGTAATATTACCCAAACCAGCAAAGATAGAGCCAAGAGCTAAGAAATGTATAATGGTTGGATATAGTGGCTCGGGATACAGACTGTATGATCCCAAAGAAGATAAAGTAATAATATCAACAGACGTCAAATTCAATGAAAGTGAAACCACATTCAAAGTGGAAAAGTCAGAAGACAATCAACATGAGTTTGAACCTTACATGAATTATGAAGAAGATCAAATTGAAATGATTAATGACAAAAGAACAGTTAATGATAATGATGATACACTAGACTTGCCAACAGAAGAAAATATTGAAATGGATATACATAATGGAACTTTAACAAGGCATGATAGTGAAGAAGAATATAATAATAGTGGAAATGATACTGTCACTGATATAGAAAACGATTCTTTTCACAGCATGATTGAACCTGTTGTTCATGAAACGACAAGAGCAGGAAGAATAATAAATAAACCAACCCATTTAAATGATTATGAAATATATATGGCATATTGCCTAGCTACTTTCGAAGATCCAGTAACTTTTAATTAAGCAATAAAAGATAAAGGATGGCAAGAAGCAATTGGAAAAGAAATTATTTCGTTAGAAAAGTTGCATACCTGGGAAGAAGTAGATGCTAAAGGGAAAAAAGCGATAGATACAAAATGGGTATTTAGAACCAAAGAAAAGAAAGCTAGATTAGTAGCAAAAGGATTCCAGCAAAAAGAGAGTTATTTTGGAAATAATTACTCACCAGTAGCGAGAATGAATACAATTAGAATGTTTTTAGTACATGCAGTACAAAACGACTATAAAATATGTCAGCTGGGTATACCAACAGCTTTTCTAAATGGAGTGTTGGAAAACGAAGTATACATAAAAGCACGAGAAGGAGTTAACGTCGGTAAGAATAAAGTACTAAAATTAAAGAGAAGTTTATACGGATTAAAAGAAAGCCCTAAATGCTGGAACGAACGACTGAACAACTTCATAACAAATGAAATAGGGCTAAAACGATCCCACCATGATTTTTGCCTGTACTATAACAGTAAAGTTTGGATGTTAGTATTTGTTGACGACATACTAATTACCGGAGAAGAGGAAGAAATAACAAAGGTGAAGCTCCAGTTATTTAAAGAATTTCAGGCCAAGGATTTGGGATCAATTAATAAATTTCTTGGAATAGAAATAAAAAGATCAGATGAAGGAATGGTGATCAGTCAAACCAAACATATTGAAAAGTTATTAGAAAAATTTTCAATGACAGAGTGCAATGGAGTTAAAACACCAATGGAGAAAGATTTGCAGAGTAAAAGAACTAAAGATGACAAAGATGTCATAGACGTCCCCTACCGGGAGATAATAGGTCTTATGTTTTTGGCAATAGTAACCAGACCAGATATTAGTTATGCAGTGTCATACTTAAGTCAATTCTTAGATAAACCGGACATCAATGTTGGAAGCAAGCGAAAAGAGTTTTACGATATCTAAAGGAAACAAATCACTTCGGCCTGAATTATAAGAAAAATCACAACGATATGAACACAATTGAAGCATACTCAGATGCCGACTGGGCAGGCCAGAAGATAGATAGAAGAAGTACTAGTGGAAGTGTAATCACATACGACGGTAATGTAATTGGATGGCATTCAAGAAAACAGCACTGTGTTTCCTTGTCAACGGCAGAAGCAGAATACGTCGCGCTGGCCAACACATGCTCAGAGGTAGTAAACATAATAGGGTTAGCCAAGGATTTCGGTAAGTGCTTAACCCCTATCATTTACGTAGATAACATGGGAGCCATCGCCATGTCAAACAGCTTCGAGAACAGTAAACGTGCGAAGCACATCGATATAAAATATCACTTCGTCAAAGACCTAGTTAAAAATAAAACGATAAAAGTTTATCATATAGACTCTTATAATAATGCTGCTGATATGTTTACGAAAGTACTGTCTGCAGATAAATTTAGTCATAACAGATACCTGATAGACGTTTATTAAGGACTTAATATTTTTAGTGTTCAAGTGTTCATGTTATTTATGTGTGTTGTTGTTACTTTCAATATTTGTTTATTGAATTGTTATTTTAATATGAGATTATAAATGTTTGAAGTTTTACCACATTTATAATCGAGGAGGAGTGTTAAGATATTATTTTACATACATACTTTCGTATGTTAACCTGTTTAGTTTGCCTGCCTGTCACAGCGTAGTCTATGATTGTCTATCACTCTTGTCAATACATTTGAACAATACAGAAGTCGTGTCATGCTGTTAATCCTAGTTTTATTATAAGTAGTACATAATCATAAAAGTATACACATCGTCGACGTATCTACTCATACCATTAATATTATTGAGCTTACTATGGGACTAGTCTGATTTCTGTAAGATTGTCCCATTAATATTTATTTCTGAAACCTGTAATTTGACAAGCGTTTTACACTATAAGTTTCCAAGATCGCACACATTATATGAGCTGATTTTACGATCGCTGCCGTTTTTAATTTTTTGTCAGCTTGTAATTCTGTACAATGTCCGCATAATTCACTACAATTTTATCCCATTTAGAAAAAAGAACTATTGGATTTTCGTAACTCAAGGAAATTTTTAGTCAGGGTTATACCTACCTTAATACTTATTAAATTTAAATCGCTCAGAGTCACCAGGTCTTCAAACCTACCAAATTTTATCCAATGCTGTCGAAAAGTAAAAATGGACAACGATAGAAAAAATTGGCTTCGTGTGGTTGCGTATGTGTGCGTGCGACTGTATGATTGCGATGTATGCGGGCATTTATAGGTATGTGTGTGCGCCCGCTTGGTGGCTATGGGACCCAGTAATTCTCGAAGTTGCCACTCTTTACATAAATATACTCTTTATATTCTTTGATCTGTGTTCTTATTTTACTTCTTTACCTATACTATTGCCTTAAGAGGTCGCAGTAAGCACGGCCGAATTTCACCTTCCCATACAAACGTAGTTGCGCTCCTATTTTAAAACTACGTGTTGGATTGTGACGAAACTTTGCATATACTCGTACAATGAAATGAGGTATATAGGTCTGTAATTAGTTTATGTAGTTCCAGTTTATAAAATAAACAAAATACAGCAAAAACAACTTTTTTATTAAACCTTAAATTCGCTGTATTTTTTTACTATGGTATCTGACGCTACTTAAACTAATTACAGGCCTGGATGTACCTCATGTCATTGTAAATGCAAAGTTTCGTTACAATCCAACGCGTAGTTTTAAATTGAGACCGTAACTACTTTTGTATGGCGAATCGAGCTTACTGCGGACTCTTAAATAGCAACAGCAGAAAATGCACTTTAGTAATTTTGTCGACATCGACATTATTCGGCGTACACCACATTACTGTTTTAGTCTATGGTTATCCATTCCGCCATATTTGTAATAAAAAGATGCGTTTCATTTCTACAGATTTCATACCTACTTGCGGATAAAATTGGTTACTGAAATAATTTGTGTATTTTTTATATATTTGGTTTTTAAAATTAAGTGGACATTACATTCTATCTCAAAACATAAAAATATAATTTATTTCATTTCAAAATCTTAAATTTATTGTCGTGGGTCTATGGTACTGACATCTGTTTCCATTTTCTGTCAACAACATTAAATACAGCAGGCCGCCTCTGGCCAGATGTCAGCACTTTCTACGCAATAAATCGGCGTGTAGCCTCTTTTCTAAGTTTCCAGCCCCTGGTTTTCTTCAAGTTCTTCATCTTCAACTGCACTGAATAGTCTGTGACTGTTCGTTTCGTCTTATTGTACTTATTGTTATTGTTGCATTACGACTGTATCTTACTTAATAAAAAGTGTTTGCGTTTAACTTTACAACATATTTGCTAAATATCAGTGAGGAGGCGACAGTGCTAGTAAAAATTTCGTCAAGAAAGAGCACTGTCAAAACAATGCACTTTTTAGACAACTTTGACCCTGTAACATCAGAACGTGAACGTCGTAAGCAGAATCGTAAAAACTATTTTGGAAAGTAGGTCGCAATTTTTGTTCAACCACCAGATTTTTACCCCTGACCAAACTTTAGCTGGTGGCATCGTAGCTCCCAAACGGATTAACTGATTGAACACACGATAGGTTTCTGAAAAAAAAATTTTTTGTGGAGAACCCACAGCTCCTCTTGTGTAAAATTTGGAGTCACATTGTCAAAACATATGGTTATTACTGTTTTTTTAATTCATTATTGGTAAACTCTGATACGCTTTTTGTCTATAATTTCAGCCGTAAAAGTAAATCGATTTACAATGAACATGGTGAAATAGCAGCCACAGGTAAAGATATCTGTGACTGCTTGGACGAGAAATGCCCTGGATGTCATTTTCCATGCCCAAGATGCAGCTCTTGCAAATGTGGCCATGAGTGCAGGTACCTATTATATCAGGTTTTAGTTTTAGATATCAGATGCAAAGTTCAATCATGAAATAAGTATATCAACTTAAAATACAAATTGGTGCTTATTCTTATTTCACTAAATGCATCTCATATAGCCTGTACTTTCTATCTGCATAAGGAATACCTGCAAGTGGCAATGAACTGTGCTGTTATTATGGGTTAGTTATTTGGCACACTTTTATCCAAGTACCAAAATTCTGAATTATTTTATATTATGTTTTTTTTTTGTTCCAGGGTTAATCGGAAATGGATGTATGATAGGATTGAGATAGAAGGAAATGATGCTGTTATAAAAAACGACTTCAAACATAAGTGAATTATCTGAATGTTAATGGACTTGATTTGCAACTGCGAGGTCATTCAATTTATTAATTAAGTCAAAATTTAATTTTGTTTTAGCTAAAAAAATTATAATTAAACTTACTTTAAAAATCATGCTGTTTTCAATATAATATTGCTTTATCCTCAGATGCATAACGGGTCTTTCGAACACATTTTATATAAATTTCAACATTATTTATATTTATATTATACCAGTTTATTTATGGTGCACACTCATACATTTCTTTAATACAACTAGATTAGATGTGAGGTGTTGGATACACTTGAGCATTCAATTGTAATCTAATGACCATTCAATAGTTTGGTCAGTAAAAGAGCAGCAAATTTAAAACTAAGTTACCATCAAAAATTTCATTTTTGGTACAAGCTTTTATTTATTTATTTAAATATGAAACAAACGGTCGGTATTGCAGAATACTCAGTATACCGCCATCAACTACTAATTGAGACGATTCTAACGAGTACAAACGCAATGGGGTTACGTCCAATGATGTAATATTTGGTTACGATTCCCATGGCCACCTTCCGTCTTCATAATCAGATCAGCTTGATGGTACAATAACATTGAATTGGCATCCTCTTCTATTCCTTTACCCAAAATTTGGGGTCAAATTTAAATTGCAAGATTTGTCTCTTCCTGGCAAACGAACAGTGGTCCTATCACGATAGGTTTTATCGTCACGTTATATTTATCGTGTCGTACATATTCAATTTTTCACCGTAAAACGTGACGATATCCTGCTATCTGGGCAGGTCGAATTAAATAAAAGCTTGTACTTGTAAAAACAGCGTAAGTAACAGCGTAACCTGAATAAGTAACGCGATAAAATAGGTACCTAGGATACGTGAACAATTAAGTATTATTTTTCTTTATTTCACACAATGCAACTGGTCAAGCAGAAGTATAGTTACCTACATGAAATAAAACTCTTTAAAATACATTTTACTTTATATTTAAGAAGAATAATCATAATCACTCTACAACATAAAAAAATTGACGAGATATTTTAATTTTTATGACTTTCTAAATGTAGAAATAATTAGAAGTGAGCCACCAGTCATGCGCTATCCACATTATGTGATTAAACCCCAATTTGTCAGTACAACATGTCGAAGTCAGAATTGGGTGTAGCGTACACACCTAACAACTGCAACTACAATTTCATTCAGTGTGGCCAGTTAACAGTAGGAAAGCGAAAATTGCCGCATTCAAACGGTCCTGCGAAGCGGACTGCAAGATTGTTACTAACCGATGAGATAGGGCAAGACAGCACGTGTAACACACAGCCGCGACATACTCTCGATTTCTCTCGCATGTCCTAATAAGAGAGAGACGGATAGTGCGAGAAAAATTGAGAGCTCGCGCGCCGTCGCGTAATAGCCGTGCAGCACACAAAAATCGAGAGTATGTCACGGCCACCTCATGATCGACGTGCTGTCTCGCCCTATCTCATCGGTTAGTAACAATCTTGCAGTCCGCTTCGCAGGACCGTTTGAATGCGGCAATTTTCGCTTTCTTACTGTTAACTGGCCACACTGAATGAAATTGTAGTTGCAAGACACCGGTTTAAAAAAAATACAAAATTACAGTGTAAAATATTAATACAATGTTCTTTAGCATATATTTTTTAATTATCGTTTAAATTTATTTGTATGAAATTTGTGAGAAAAAAAACTTGGCAGATCATGCAAATTCCATGATCCAAATTGTGATTTTCATGCAATCAGTCCGTACAACTCGTTTGACGGTTGGAACATGCATCCACACTATAGCAATTAGTCAGATTCTGATGAATTGGGGCTGACAAATCACTTAATGTGGATGGCCCATTACAGTGAGTGATTCTCTTAAAAAGCAAAAAATCCAATTTATTGTTGAACAGAGTTACACTTAGTTATATGAAAGCCCCGGAGAAGATTGTATCAAGATTAGGACGTAAGGCGCTTTTGACAATGATATTACTGTTGCCATATAAATCTCAGGCTCACCTGACCCCCTAGCACACTAAGTTTTATGTCGGACATAAAGCATTCGTCCCATTCTGGCAAATACGCGAGTGCAAGAGGGACAAATGCTTTATGTCTGACATAAAACTTAGTATGCTAGGGGGTCTGGCCAGACTATGCACGGGGAGTCACGTTTCTTTGTGGCTCACTGTTCTTATCAAAAATGCTATCCAACTAAGCTTGAGTTCACCAAACGCAAACCAAACCTTCTGTAATCGTAAGCTGTGTAGTTAAAATCTGAATAAGTATGCAAAGGTTGACAAGTTTATATGGAACTAGCTGCCCGGCCCGGCTTCGCACGGATTACCCATTTTCCCATAGGAAAGAAGCATTTTCCCGTGGTAAAAAGTAGCCTAAGTATATTCATCAGGGATAATGTCGGCTTAAAATGGCAAAATAACTTTTCAAATCGGTCCAGTAGTTTCGGAGCCTATTCAATACAAACAAACAATCAAATCTTTCCTCTTTATTATATTAGTGTAGAATTAGTGTAGATGACAGCTGCCGGCGCCATAATTAACGTTGATCGTTCTGTTATCGCAAATTGGTGCAACCCGACCCAAATATGAAAAGGTACGTTTTGCTGTCTCATTCAAAACTATAACAAGTTGTGACAAATTTCTGTGTGATGAGAGCAGATGAGCAGTAGCAGAAGAGTAATACAAACATTTATATACCTACGTGAAAATAGTTAATATGTATTGACAACGATTCAATAGGTATGGTCAACAAATCAATCCGCTGGCATGTTTGCCAGTAGCTTGAAGAAGTACTCGACCTCCAATTCGGCGTCCTCGTCCAAGTCTGTACAGTGGACGCCGTTATGCACGACCTCCTTCCCGAACAACGCCCTGAGGGAGTCCGGGTACAGTTGGCGACACAGCTCCTGTATCATCAGAACAGGATCCCCTCATTTTACCGACAAACGTTTCACCGAATGCTTTTTTCATCGAACTTCTTTTTCTCAGAAACCGTTTATTTTTAACCGACTTCAAACAAAAGGAGGAGGTTCTCAATTCGGTTCTATTTTTTTATTGTTTCTTTTTTGTTTGTTATCTCAGAACTCCGTCATTGATGAGCCGATGCGAAAAAATTTTTTGTTTGTATACCTAAGCTTCCAGGTGGGTCCCATTTATTTTTTAATTCAGTCAGATGATGGGATCCATGAGGAATTGAGGGAATTCCTCAATTTTATTAGGCACGCGTGTAGTAATTTTGGTATTCTCTATTATAATAACTCGTGTATTTACATCCGAAAATCATAAATTTGGTGACGAGGAATTGATGATGAAGACCACAGATGACTTCTCGAATTCCTCATATTAAATGTCAAATTCAATACATTGTTTGTGTACATTATTTTCGTTGTCAACTGGTGCTTACCTACATTAACTGAATTTTGAAAAAAATGGGACCCGCCTGGAAGCATATGTATACATATACACAAAAAAATCAATTTTACGAATCGGCTCATCAATACAATGACGGAGTTCTGAGGTAACACACAGTGAAAAAAAAATACAACCGAATTGAGAACCTCCTCCTTTTTTGAAGTCGGTTAAAAAGGCTGGGAAGTTGTTTGACTCTTTCGGTACCTTCCCGAACAAGTGATAGGTACCTAAAGCTGAGAGAGTAGGTAGGTATTGAGGTAACTGAATTATCATCTAGGTACAGTCGAGTACAAAGATATGTATACGCCTGAAAGTTACAAAATTATGTATGCATTTAAAGTTGTAGCCATATTTGATTACTATGATATATGTCCAAATAAAGTGACAGTACCGAGTTCACGCCCCATGTTACAAATGTATGTATACACTAACAAGTAAACAATAATGTGCACCTATTGATGCAGATTTATATGACTACAGATACTGTTACAATTGTATGTATACACGTCAATCAAATTAATTTTTCGAATATATGAACCTATCAGTAAAAAATATCTCAATATTCTGCAAAAATGAGCTTCATTCGCTTTGACATACGGTCGTAATTTGAACAAAGTTATTCGACGCTTCTTGAAAAGAGTACTAACCTGTCATTGGATATCGCCGTCTCACGATTTAAATCGTGAATTTGACAGAATTGATAATAAGTCAAAATTACCAGATGGGCCTAACATTGCGTTTCTATGCCCTATATTCATAAGGATCCGTTGAATTGATTGACAGCTAGTCCCTAATGTAATTTGACCCCTAGAATTGTAGCACATATGTGGGTATTCAGTGGTGCAATTTATACTGGTCCATCTATAAATGCACCTAGTAGTCAGAGAGCTTTGTGGATTCCTCCCCAGCAGTACGAATTACAAAATGGTTCGACTCGCCTGGAGTCTTAGAGGAGTGAAGTCCTCTTTGATATAACTTGAACCCGAAATTCGTAAAATTAAACGAAACGATCTTTTTTAATGAACATCATTTTTTTATTTGAGGCTAGTCGTGAATTTCTAGCTATAAAAAAATAAGATTGATGGGCAAAAAACCCACGTTTAACTTGGTTAGGTAAGTTGTGTTTACATAAGTTTTTTTTCTAGGCATCAAAATATATATATTCTGGATTACTATTATACTGACTCCCCAACATTCAACCAAATATCTTCAAAAGACGTCATGCATAAAATGAAAGAGACAATTATATATATCTGATATGAACCTTCATATATTCGAAAAATAAATTTGATTGACGTGTATACATAAAATTGTAACAGTATCTGCAGTCATATAAATCTGCATCAATACGTGCACATTATTGTTTACATGTTAGTGTATAGATGAATTTGGAACACTGGACGTCAAACTCGGTAGTGTCACCTTATTTGAGCATATATTATAGTAAACAAATATGGCTACAAATTAAAATGGATACCTAGGTACATCATTTTGTAACTTTCAGGCGTATACATATATTTGTACTCGACTGTACCTAAATATTATAGCAAAAACATTTAGGTAATGTGATGTTTACCGGATCTCTCGGTCCACATAGTTTCCTGAATTCTTGAACCACATTGATGTTGGGTTGGTCACACTTTATTTCTAAAGCAACACATTTACCTTCAGAGAGATGAATGCACATATCCTGCAAACGAAATCGAAATAGGTACGAGGCAAGTAATAGGTACCTAGTTAACAATGAAATAAACATATAGTGGTAGCCCTACGCTTAAAAAAACCGCAAATCGATGTACAGTTTAGCCGTTTGGCACACACATACTATAGGGCAAAACATTTTTTTTGACCCGCAGTTCCTAAAAAAATTTCCCTTAGGGGGGAGTGCCGAAACCTTTTTCTTTTTGTATGGGAAAAAAAAAAAATTTTTTTTAGAAACCTATCGTGTGTAGTATCATGTGAAAGGGCTTTTCGAGGCGATTCTAAAAATATACCACATCATTACATTTTAGCCATATTTTTTTAATTGAAACAAAAATAATTTTCTAAACATACCAAGTTTGGGCTCCTCCAGACACGATATGGCAGATTTTTTTAAAATTCAATATACCACAAATGATACGAGATATCCTCATATCTAGCCTCAAAAAAGCAATTTTGAAAAGGATTGCATTAAGTTTTTTTTTTAATTTTTCAATATCACCAAGGGACACAGTTCTACTTGAATACCTATTTTACGTGACTTTGGAACTGTACTGCAGATACGTTACTTATTAATCATAAAATGATACGTAGTATCCATGTATCCAAATGAAATACCTCTTTAACCCTTTAACTGCGCTTTTTCATCAGTTGGTATAGTTTGGTTAGTTTTTGTCACAAAATATCAAGGTAATATATTAGGGTAAGGATATCAAAATATAATGTATCACAAATGATCCGTTATATCTTTATATCTAACCCCAAGAAAGCAATTTAGAAATAATATCGTATAGTTTTTATTTTTTTATTTTTATTTGATTGTTTCACTTGGTAATATTGAAAAAAAAAAAAAAAAATACTTAATGCAATTATTTTCAAAATTGCTTTTTTGAGGTTAGATATGAGGATATCACGTATCATTTGTGGTATATTGAATTTTAAAAAAATCTGCCATATCGTGTCTGGAGGAGCCCAAACTTGGTATGTTTCGAAATTTATTTTTGTTTTAATTAAAAAAATATGGCTAAAATGTAATGATGTGGCATATTTTTAGAATCGCCTCAAAAAGCCCTTTCATATGATACTACACACGATAGGTTTCTGAAAAAAAAATTTTTTGTGGAGAACCCACAGCTCCTCTTGTGTAAAATTTGGAGTCACATTGTCAAAACATATGGTTATTACTGTTTTTTTAATTCATTATTGGTAAACTCTGATACGCTTTTTGTCTATAATTTCAGCCGTAAAAGTAAATCGATTTACAATGAACATGGTGAAATAGCAGCCACAGGTAAAGATATCTGTGACTGCTTGGACGAGAAATGCCCTGGATGTCATTTTCCATGCCCAAGATGCAGCTCTTGCAAATGTGGCCATGAGTGCAGGTACCTATTATATCAGGTTTTAGTTTTAGATATCAGATGCAAAGTTCAATCATGAAATAAGTATATCAACTTAAAATACAAATTGGTGCTTATTCTTATTTCACTAAATGCATCTCATATAGCCTGTACTTTCTATCTGCATAAGGAATACCTGCAAGTGGCAATGAACTGTGCTGTTATTATGGGTTAGTTATTTGGCACACTTTTATCCAAGTACCAAAATTCTGAATTATTTTATATTATGTTTTTTTTTTGTTCCAGGGTTAATCGGAAATGGATGTATGATAGGATTGAGATAGAAGGAAATGATGCTGTTATAAAAAACGACTTCAAACATAAGTGAATTATCTGAATGTTAATGGACTTGATTTGCAACTGCGAGGTCATTCAATTTATTAATTAAGTCAAAATTTAATTTTGTTTTAGCTAAAAAAATTATAATTAAACTTACTTTAAAAATCATGCTGTTTTCAATATAATATTGCTTTATCCTCAGATGCATAACGGGTCTTTCGAACACATTTTATATAAATTTCAACATTATTTATATTTATATTATACCAGTTTATTTATGGTGCACACTCATACATTTCTTTAATACAACTAGATTAGATGTGAGGTGTTGGATACACTTGAGCATTCAATTGTAATCTAATGACCATTCAATAGTTTGGTCAGTAAAAGAGCAGCAAATTTAAAACTAAGTTACCATCAAAAATTTCATTTTTGGTACAAGCTTTTATTTATTTATTTAAATATGAAACAAACGGTCGGTATTGCAGAATACTCAGTATACCGCCATCAACTACTAATTGAGACGATTCTAACGAGTACAAACGCAATGGGGTTACGTCCAATGATGTAATATTTGGTTACGATTCCCATGGCCACCTTCCGTCTTCATAATCAGATCAGCTTGATGGTACAATAACATTGAATTGGCATCCTCTTCTATTCCTTTACCCAAAATTTGGGGTCAAATTTAAATTGCAAGATTTGTCTCTTCCTGGCAAACGAACAGTGGTCCTATCACGATAGGTTTTATCGTCACGTTATATTTATCGTGTCGTACTCAATTTTTCACCGTAAAACGTGACGATATCCTGCTATCTGGGCAGGTCGAATTAAATAAAAGCTTGTACTTGTAAAAACAGCGTAAGTAACAGCGTAACCTGAATAAGTAACGCGATAAAATAGGTACCTAGGATACGTGAACAATTAAGTATTATTTTTCTTTATTTCACACAATGCAACTGGTCAAGCAGAAGTATAGTTACCTACATGAAATAAAACTCTTTAAAATACATTTTACTTTATATTTAAGAAGAATAATCATAATCACTCTACAACATAAAAAAATTGACGAGATATTTTAATTTTTATGACTTTCTAAATGTAGAAATAATTAGAAGTGAGCCACCAGTCATGCGCTATCCACATTATGTGATTAAACCCCAATTTGTCAGTACAACATGTCGAAGTCAGAATTGGGTGTAGCGTACACACCTAACAACTGCAACTACAATTTCATTCAGTGTGGCCAGTTAACAGTAGGAAAGCGAAAATTGCCGCATTCAAACGGTCCTGCGAAGCGGACTGCAAGATTGTTACTAACCGATGAGATAGGGCAAGACAGCACGTGTAACACACAGCCGCGACATACTCTCGATTTCTCTCGCATGTCCTAATAAGAGAGAGACGGATAGTGCGAGAAAAATTGAGAGCTCGCGCGCCGTCGCGTAATAGCCGTGCAGCACACAAAAATCGAGAGTATGTCACGGCCACCTCATGATCGACGTGCTGTCTCGCCCTATCTCATCGGTTAGTAACAATCTTGCAGTCCGCTTCGCAGGACCGTTTGAATGCGGCAATTTTCGCTTTCTTACTGTTAACTGGCCACACTGAATGAAATTGTAGTTGCAAGACACCGGTTTAAAAAAAATACAAAATTACAGTGTAAAATATTAATACAATGTTCTTTAGCATATATTTTTTAATTATCGTTTAAATTTATTTGTATGAAATTTGTGAGAAAAAAAACTTGGCAGATCATGCAAATTCCATGATCCAAATTGTGATTTTCATGCAATCAGTCCGTACAACTCGTTTGACGGTTGGAACATGCATCCACACTATAGCAATTAGTCAGATTCTGATGAATTGGGGCTGACAAATCACTTAATGTGGATGGCCCATTACAGTGAGTGATTCTCTTAAAAAGCAAAAAATCCAATTTATTGTTGAACAGAGTTACACTTAGTTATATGAAAGCCCCGGAGAAGATTGTATCAAGATTAGGACGTAAGGCGCTTTTGACAATGATATTACTGTTGCCATATAAATCTCAGGCTCACCTGACCCCCTAGCACACTAAGTTTTATGTCGGACATAAAGCATTCGTCCCATTCTGGCAAATACGCGAGTGCAAGAGGGACAAATGCTTTATGTCTGACATAAAACTTAGTATGCTAGGGGGTCTGGCCAGACTATGCACGGGGAGTCACGTTTCTTTGTGGCTCACTGTTCTTATCAAAAATGCTATCCAACTAAGCTTGAGTTCACCAAACGCAAACCAAACCTTCTGTAATCGTAAGCTGTGTAGTTAAAATCTGAATAAGTATGCAAAGGTTGACAAGTTTATATGGAACTAGCTGCCCGGCCCGGCTTCGCACGGATTACCCATTTTCCCATAGGAAAGAAGCATTTTCCCGTGGTAAAAAGTAGCCTAAGTATATTCATCAGGGATAATGTCGGCTTAAAATGGCAAAATAACTTTTCAAATCGGTCCAGTAGTTTCGGAGCCTATTCAATACAAACAAACAATCAAATCTTTCCTCTTTATTATATTAGTGTAGAATTAGTGTAGATGACAGCTGCCGGCGCCATAATTAACGTTGATCGTTCTGTTATCGCAAATTGGTGCAACCCGACCCAAATATGAAAAGGTACGTTTTGCTGTCTCATTCAAAACTATAACAAGTTGTGACAAATTTCTGTGTGATGAGAGCAGATGAGCAGTAGCAGAAGAGTAATACAAACATTTATATACCTACGTGAAAATAGTTAATATGTATTGACAACGATTCAATAGGTATGGTCAACAAATCAATCCGCTGGCATGTTTGCCAGTAGCTTGAAGAAGTACTCGACCTCCAATTCGGCGTCCTCGTCCAAGTCTGTACAGTGGACGCCGTTATGCACGACCTCCTTCCCGAACAACGCCCTGAGGGAGTCCGGGTACAGTTGGCGACACAGCTCCTGTATCATCAGAACAGGATCCCCTCATTTTACCGACAAACGTTTCACCGAATGCTTTTTTCATCGAACTTCTTTTTCTCAGAAACCGTTTATTTTTAACCGACTTCAAACAAAAGGAGGAGGTTCTCAATTCGGTTCTATTTTTTTATTGTTTCTTTTTTGTTTGTTATCTCAGAACTCCGTCATTGATGAGCCGATGCGAAAAAATTTTTTGTTTGTATACCTAAGCTTCCAGGTGGGTCCCATTTATTTTTTAATTCAGTCAGATGATGGGATCCATGAGGAATTGAGGGAATTCCTCAATTTTATTAGGCACGCGTGTAGTAATTTTGGTATTCTCTATTATAATAACTCGTGTATTTACATCCGAAAATCATAAATTTGGTGACGAGGAATTGATGATGAAGACCACAGATGACTTCTCGAATTCCTCATATTAAATGTCAAATTCAATACATTGTTTGTGTACATTATTTTCGTTGTCAACTGGTGCTTACCTACATTAACTGAATTTTGAAAAAAATGGGACCCGCCTGGAAGCATATGTATACATATACACAAAAAAATCAATTTTACGAATCGGCTCATCAATGCAATGACGGAGTTCTGAGGTAACAAACAGTGAAAAAAAAATACAACCGAATTGAGAACCTCCTCCTTTTTTGAAGTCGGTTAAAAAGGCTGGGAAGTTGTTTGACTCTTTCGGTACCTTCCCGAACAAGTGATAGGTACCTAAAGCTGAGAGAGTAGGTAGGTATTGAGGTAACTGAATTATCATCTAGGTACAGTCGAGTACAAAGATATGTATACGCCTGAAAGTTACAAAATTATGTATGCATTTAAAGTTGTAGCCATATTTGATTACTATGATATATGTCCAAATAAAGTGACAGTACCGAGTTCACGCCCCATGTTACAAATGTATGTATACACTAACAAGTAAACAATAATGTGCACCTATTGATGCAGATTTATATGACTACAGATACTGTTACAATTGTATGTATACACGTCAATCAAATTAATTTTTCGAATATATGAACCTATCAGTAAAAAATATCTCAATATTCTGCAAAAATGAGCTTCATTCGCTTTGACATACGGTCGTAATTTGAACAAAGTTATTCGACGCTTCTTGAAAAGAGTACTAACCTGTCATTGGATATCGCCGTCTCACGATTTAAATCGTGAATTTGACAGAATTGATAATAAGTCAAAATTACCAGATGGGCCTAACATTGCGTTTCTATGCCCTATATTCATAAGGATCCGTTGAATTGATTGACAGCTAGTCCCTAATGTAATTTGACCCCTAGAATTGTAGCACATATGTGGGTATTCAGTGGTGCAATTTATACTGGTCCATCTATAAATGCACCTAGTAGTCAGAGAGCTTTGTGGATTCCTCCCCAGCAGTACGAATTACAAAATGGTTCGACTCGCCTGGAGTCTTAGAGGAGTGAAGTCCTCTTTGATATAACTTGAACCCGAAATTCGTAAAATTAAACGAAACGATCTTTTTTAATGAACATCATTTTTTTATTTGAGGCTAGTCGTGAATTTCTAGCTATAAAAAAATAAGATTGATGGGCAAAAAACCCACGTTTAACTTGGTTAGGTAAGTTGTGTTTACATAAGTTTTTTTTCTAGGCATCAAAATATATATATTCTGGATTACTATTATACTGACTCCCCAACATTCAACCAAATATCTTCAAATGACGTCATGCATAAAATGAAAGAGACAATTATATATATCTGATATGAACCTTCATATATTCGAAAAATAAATTTGATTGACGTGTATACATAAAATTGTAACAGTATCTGCAGTCATATAAATCTGCATCAATACGTGCACATTATTGTTTACATGTTAGTGTATAGATGAATTCGGAACATTGGACGTCAAACTCGGTAGTGTCACCTTATTTGAGCATATATTATAGTAACCAAATATGGCTACAAATTAAAATGGATACCTAGGTACATCATTTTGTAACTTTCAGGCGTATACATATATTTGTACTCGACTGTACCTAAATATTATAGCAAAAACATTTAGGTAATGTGATGTTTACCGGATCTCTCGGTCCACATAGTTTCCTGAATTCTTGAACCACATTGATGTTGGGTTGGTCACACTTTATTTCTAAAGCAACACATTTACCTTCAGAGAGATGAATGCACATATCCTGCAAACGAAATCGAAATAGGTACGAGGCAAGTAATAGGTACCTAGTTAACAATGAAATAAACATATAGTGGTAGCCCTACGCTTAAAAAAACCGCAAATCGATGTACAGTTTAGCCGTTTGGCACACACATACTATAGGGCAAAACATTTTTTTTGACCCGCAGTTCCTAAAAAAATTTCCCTTAGGGGGGAGTGCCGAAACCTTTTTCTTTTTGTATGGGAAAAAAAAAAAATTTTTTTTAGAAACCTATCGTGTGTAGTATCATGTGAAAGGGCTTTTCGAGGCGATTCTAAAAATATACCACATCATTACATTTTAGCCATATTTTTTTAATTGAAACAAAAATAATTTTCTAAACATACCAAGTTTGGGCTCCTCCAGACACGATATGGCAGATTTTTTTAAAATTCAATATACCACAAATGATACGAGATATCCTCATATCTAGCCTCAAAAAAGCAATTTTGAAAAGGATTGCATTAAGTTTTTTTTTTAATTTTTCAATATCACCAAGGGACACAGTTCTACTTGAATACCTATTTTACGTGACTTTGGAACTGTACTGCAGATACGTTACTTATTAATCATAAAATGATACGTAGTATCCATGTATCCAAATGAAATACCTCTTTAACCCTTTAACTGCGCTTTTTCATCAGTTGGTATAGTTTGGTTAGTTACATACATACATACATACATATAATCACGCCTTTATCCCTAAAAGGGTTAGGCAGAGCACAAGAAACTTTTGTTCCAGTGCCACTTTTAGCATAAATATGGGTATAAAAGATCGACAAAATGTGACATGTGTGATGTTAGTTTGGTTAGTTTTTGTCACAAAATATCAAGGTAATATATAAGGGTAAGGATATCAAAATATAATGTATCACAAATGATCCGTTATATCTTTATATCTAACCCCAAGAAAGCAATTTAGAAATAATATCGTATAGTTTTTTTTTTTTTTTTTTATTTGATTGTTTCACTTGGTAATATTGAAAAATAAAAAAAAAATACTTGATGCAATTATTTTCAAAATTGCTTTTTTGAGGTTAGATATGAGGATATCACGTATCATTTGTGGTATATTGAATTTTAAAAAAATCTGCCATATCGTGTCTGGAGGAGCCCCCCAAACTTGGTATGTTTCGAAAATTATTTTTGTTTTAATTAAAAAAATATGGCTAAAATGTAATGATGTGGCATATTTTTAGAATCGCCTCAAAAAGCCCTTTCATATGATACTACACACGATAGGTTTCTGAAAAAAAAATTTTTTTCCCATACAAAAAGAAAAATTTTTCGGCACTCCCCCCCCCTTTGAGAAATTTTTTTAGGAACTGCTGGTCAAAAAAATTGTTTTGACCTCTAGTATGCGTGTGCCAAACGGCTAAACTGTACATCGATTTGCGGTTTTCTTATGAAATTGGGCTTGTGGGGCTTCCACTAATACATATTATACAGATGGTAAGTAATTGTAATTGGGACATCTGCATTCGGATCAGGCCGTAGTCTACTGGGGGCTGAATTTTGACTTACGAAATAGTTGCATTTTTTCATTTTCTAGCGCAATTTCAAGTTAACATTCCATATTGAACTAAATTGCTAAAGCGACTCTTGTTGAAAATCTCCTGCTACCCAAAGGTTGTCTGTAAGAGACTGCTTTAAAGGAATAAAACACCATTGCATTTATTTAATCTGTCTCGTAATGTTTTTCTTATGTTGTGGTGCAATATAGAATATATTATTATTATTTTCATGTTATTTCATATCTCGGGACCATATGGGGTCCCAGACTTTTGGAAGGCATGCGTGAGACCGGAATCCCTTTAAAACGAAAAAAATCTAAAGCTGGGGATACACATGGCGGATACCATCTCCGAGCGCACAACATGATGCACCCGGTGATGGTCCCCGCCAGGTACAAAGACTATTGCAGTGCAACACTGTCCTGCGATGGAAACTATAGGTCATGGGTTATTGGGTTGAATGGTGGGTGGTCTGGAAAAGTTCGACAATGGAGTAACCCGTCTGAGCGGCTGTGAAGTTGTCGAGAGGCGAGCCTGCGGTGCGCCAGGTCCCGGTAATCCGTTCAAGGGCCGCCGGCGTTATGACATCTTCCAACCTGGAGCTTAGGTTCCGCTCTTGCGACTCCATTCTGACCGGCTGGTCAAGGCAAGCACAGAGGTGAGGTCCAGCTCAAAATGGACCTCTGGAGATTAGGGCTCCGCGGTGTCTCCACAAGCTGCCCCCGCGGGCAATTATTATTATTATTGCTACTCTAAAGCAGGCGAATTCGAATGTACCTACCTCATATTCAGGAACGACTCCTTTATATATTTCATAGAATTCTTTGGCATCATACACTTTTACTGAAAACATAGCCATTGCAGAAATATAAAACTTTGATGTACTAATGTGGTCGATTATATCTCCTAAGTGTCCATCGGTCAATACATGAGGCTTAATGATGCAGCATGTGCAATTTTCAAGTGTCGCTTGAAACGGTACTTTAGGAAGATTGTTCTCTTGGCCGAAGAACCAGTCAAGTATCTGTAAAGTTAAATTCGCTATTGGTTGATCAGAATAAATATAATGAAGGCATTTATGTATATTTATTCTATTTTTGAAATAAGATGGTCATAAGAATGCAAATCACGCTAACCTTTCTGGCATCCTCTGGAGTGTTGCAGCCGTGCGCAACGTTTTTTAAAATATTTTGACCGTAAAGATACCTCAGGGTCCAAGGCGCGGCTAGTTTAGGGTCTGTAGCGCCCAAGCAAGAGCGCCAGAACTTAACGGCATCGGGAGCTACCAGCTCCAAACCAACAACCTCCCCGGATGTAATGTAGTCTATTATGATACTGCAAAAAATATTCTTATTACTTAGATTGGCAAATTTAGGGGCAGAACGTAAAGTTTGGGTACCTCTACCAGAACTTCATTTAAACTTACGGGAGCATATCGCTTCCGGCGACATTCCCGTAAAGCTCCATGGCTAATTCTTTACTGACTTTGGCGTTTTTCATACGAACGATCCTAAAGCCTTTTTTCATTATATACGTTAGAATTTTTCCGTGGTCACTCGGTGGGCCGGGCTTGATTAAAGCGAATGTGCTGCAAGACATAGACAGTTTATTGATCTTCTACCTCTAGTGTTTCTACAAACCAATGTTCATGTATTACATGAATCATACCTCTCCATTTTATTGAACAACGTTCTTTTTGTCACAGGAGCACAATCTCTTATAAAAATAAGTCTAGAAAAGATGTTAACAATATTTCCTATTTGCAGCATCGCCATTGTTAGCGTTGGCAGTTGGACTCGTCGAATTAAGTTTTTGCCTTTTTGAGGGTCGATTACTTGAACGGAATTGTCAAAGGGGAAGAAGTTCAGAACTAATTCAATAATTGTATCGGCTTCTTCGTCGTACATTTCACATAGAAAAATATATTTATCAAAATAGTCGAAAACCTGAAAGACAATACTAATTTAAGAAGCGATAGCAAAAATAAAACCAACAGTGTGTTTATCTAAACAGAGTTAAAAATAGTAAAGCAAAATAAATAAACGTAATAATGTTCTTGAGATTTTAATTGACAACATTTCAAAATATGTAATGATGCCTAAATCGAAAACCATTTCGGTAATTATCTTATCTGAACGTAATAAAGTGGTTTTCCCATTTTAATTCTTACTCGTTTCGGAGAAAAACACTAAAATCTGTAAAACGCGGTATACCCCGTGCGTGACGTCATTCCTACGTCTGTTAGTGAAAGATGTGGACAGGTGCCATAGAGAGACATAATAATGACGTCATATTTTACTTACGACGTATTGGAATTCACTACTTTTAATTTTGATATTTTTGAATGAAAATAAACATTAAAGGAGAAATAAAAAAACACGTATACCTTAAAATTTCATTTTCTATCGAACTAAATCATAAAATGGACCACTTAAAAAAATGAAATGTTGTCAATTGTGTGAGTAGGTAAAATAGTTCATATTATATAGCTAAAAAAAGGAAAATAAGTGAATATCTTCTCCTCTCTTTCACATGTAGGATTACGAGACATGCTTTACAAAAGATATACAATGTATAAAATTAAATTATACCATTTTATCGAAGTACTACAAAAGATGCTTGATTTGGATTAACCCTCAAAATAATAGGTAAAGCTATTTGACATTTGAATGTCACTGGTTTTCAGTTTCTGGTGTCAGTTTGACTTACCTACATAAATATGCTTATTATACTCTTTCGTTTGACTTGTTGGTTTCACTTTACGTCAAACTCCGTTGAATTTCGCGCTAATAAATATGAATACAAATGCGATAAGGAGACGCTACCGGTTACCTACACCCATGCTACACCTAGGTACGAAATTGGCGGACGGCCAAGTAAGGTCCACCATAACAAGAAACACCGCAGGGCGCGCAATCGACACCACATGACCACACCTTAAGTGCGGTGATAACGGTAGCGCGCCCTGCGGCGCACAGGCCACAGATTTTATTTACAGTTTTAACCGATTTCACTTTATGCGATAATGCAGTAAATGTTGTAAAATACCTAGAAATAATTATTTTATATGACTAAACTCGATATGATTCACATACTTTTTTATGTTATTGGTGATTTAAATAATCGATGAATGAAACATGATAATAATATAAAAGTGACAGCCGTTCAAAAATTTTAACCTTGGCAACAGGTACCTACGCCGTGTAAAATATTCTACTTACAATTATTTGCGGCACCGCTAAAAACCGTTAATGACCAACGCACCCCATCACTACGCTTCGGGCGCCATGACGTGACAAAGCGCGCTGTTTTCGAAACAGCCAATCGCAGCGCCGTTACCGACCTCCCCGCAACCCGCACTTGCCGCCAACTGTGGTGACCTTTGCATAGAACTAAATCGCTTATAGGCTCTATCTATAGGAGGTTATCTGTGTACCCACGGTACCCACATCATACCATTGACCTCCTCTAATAACGGGTGCCTTTCCCATTTGGCACCCGCACACATCATACTTTATAAACCTATTAAATTTGGACGGGTAATGGTTTGTTTGCCACAACTTAATACTAAATCAGTTGTGGCAAACAAAAGAAAGTGGAACTATGACAAGGACAGTGAATGATATTTCCCTTTCTGTCACACTTACCGAGATTTGTATGCTACGAGCTCACTCGCACGTGGTATTATTATTACTATAGCCCGTTCGAGTACGTCCATACGATTTGTTTTTCACACGGTCGATAAAACTGCACATGCACAAACGGACTGCACAGTCAAATCATGTCATGTGTAGCAGACATTATGCGGTCGGGTCGACACGGTAATTTGTATAGTGGCAATCTGGCAATATTGTTAGTGACAAGTGGACCAAGTGGTTGGGTTGGTAACTCATTTGTTTTTAAAAGTCAAAACGGCGTTGATTGTTGTTTACACATTGGAAACATTTTGTTTAATAATATATTAAAAGTTCACTTTCGGAATGAGTTTTATTTTTATTTGAAAATAAATAATGGTTAGTTTCGATTTTACTTTCATTAACTCATAACTTGTGTTCGCAACGCAGCTTAATTACTTTTCTATGGACTTGAATGTTTTGTCTTTTAGGAAGGGGCTTACGGAGAGAAATATTCATTTATTGGAGAATGGTACGACAGCCAAGCCAGTGTAACACGCCGATACAATGTCTTTTATTTTCCATCAGATGATACAGTAGAAATGTTTGATTTAAAAACTCGTAAAACTTTTGTTAGAAGGGTAAAAGTCAATGGCATTAGCTTGGACAAGTTTTGTATTGGTGGTACTTTGCTAATCTTAGGTCGCCTTATCAAAATAGTAGATTTCGCCTGCGAAGACACCAGGAAGAAATTACAGAAAGACATGGAAGTGTAAGTTCAATCTCTACTGGTCTTATTATATTTGATTATATATCCTTTCACTCTGCACACTGAACCCAAAAATTCCGTGCTATATTCTTATAAGATTAAATCATCTAGTCAAATTTCGTTTTCATATTTTCCTGTTACAACTCTTCTATTACAGCACATTTGCAATGATTAAACCAATACCAACCAATATAGTGGGAAAAATTGTAACATATTTAAATGAACATGGCTTACGGATTGCTAAAATGAAAAAAGCCCGACTAACAGCAGATGATATAAATTTCATCTATAGGAACATGCTGACTGATCCCACCTATCCGTAAGTATTCTGATTACTTTTAATATAAAGATTTTGAATTTACGTACATACCAGTTTTCCAGAGCTACGAAAAGGGTGAGCTGTTTTTAGAGTTTGTATAACATGGACATATGTACCAGTTATTTAATGGTATTTGTCCAATGTGTAACTTAATTACTAATGAAATGATTTTCTTTATGCTGTCTTTTTGCTACAAGTGTTTCATTGCCGTTAAAACTAACTCAAGTGAATTAGAATTCTTCTTTACTATAATTACACAAAAACTTAAAATAAAAAAAAACCTTAGTCAGTCAGTACTCTTTTTGTAATGCATTATCAATATTGTCCAATCATAATGAGATGAGTTTTGTATTGTTTCAATATTTATTTTGAGGGTGTATCCATATTCATATTTACACATGACATCAATGACATGATAATCGCTCACCCTTTCCAAGCTCTGATTATCATAAACACAGGCAGTACCTACATAAGTCAGATCGAGATAGTATTCCCATTACAGACCGGCTGGGGACAGACGGTGTCACCCTATTTCACAGACAGAAATTTCATAGAATTTCGTTTCTCAGAAAATATTTCATAAATTATTTGGTTCATATACTTTCAGTTCCAATATTATTGTTTCATAGACTATTCACTTGGTTGAAACATATTTCACAGAAATTCAGTTCAATGTATATTACTATCAAACTTTTTTACTTCAAAAACTTATCAAACTGTAGAATTATGTTTCGTGTATTCTTGTTTCGTATACACAAATTTCATAGATTATTGTTTCATAGGAACCGTATGGGAAACATTTTCTATGAAGCAAAATTCTACGAAAATGTAGTACATGAAACAACGTACAACCGGGGACAGACATATACTGCTACAGAGATTTGAGACTGCCTATTGTTATCTATTTATAACACCCCATATGGGTGAGAACCAAATTCTTGACCAGTAATTAGCCTGGTTAGTCGGTAGTTAGCCATACAAACTGAAGAAGTGGACAAAGGTCCGTTCTGGTCGTGTCACAACGGAAAACCTGAATAGAACATTTAATTGAGTGAGTTAAGCTGGCAAATAATTTGGTCCTTACCCTTTTACCATTTTGTCAGGGTCACCTCTATTTAGCCACATATCATTAGAGCAGCATTATTGTTATTTTTGATAACAGCGGAATTTATCTCTCCATTTAGGCATCCTGGCCTCCTCAAACAAATATTGTGTTATTGAACATCAAATGGGTAATGGTTGAAATGCCGTAATTGATAATTTGACTACCCCACTGATGATGAAGCCGGATATCCCTACTCCCAGTGTCCCCGTTCCTACTCTTATATTGCCACTGGAGCGCTGGAGTGCTTCATGACTTTATTTATGTTTGCAGATTTTTGATGGAATATTTATCAGGGCAACTAGTCATTGGCATGGAACTAATAGGTAAAAATGCAGTAACAGCATGTATTGAATACTTGGGCGACAGAGACCCACTAAAAGCTGCACCCGGCACCATAAGAGCTCTCTATGGAACTGATCCTGTGAGGAATTGTGTGTATGCAGCTGCAACTCCAGAAAATGCTTTAGAGGTACCATAGATGGAAAATTAATGTATTATATTGTATGAGACAACTAAATTTCTTGGGAACTTTTTGTTAAGTAAGTTTTGGCAAATTTTACAAACCAATAGAAATATGATATACTTACTATTAGAGTAGACAAACGCTTAAATATATTGGTATTTATGTTTCCCAAGTGTACCAATATTTTTTCCTACATAATTACCTACCTGAAATTAACTGCACTGAACCTAATACTATGACGCCAACTCACTATTACTTATTATATACCGATCCTTATGGCCCCAGAAGTTGGTCGATTCCGTTTTACTGGAAGGGAGAAAGCCAAAGGCATGGAACAGAGGGGTGATGGTGCTGTTCTTCAAAAAGGGTGACAACACCCTTCTTAATAACTACCGCCTCATCTCACGTGTCTATAAATTTTCTTCGACAGCTATTACAAATCGTCCCGTACGCAGGCTAGATGACTTCCAGCCTCCCGAACAAGCGGTTTCCGAAGAGGCTTTTAGTACCGTAGACCACATCCCCAGGCTCCGTCAAGTTATAAAAAAGACTGAGGAGTATAACGTGCCCCTCCGCTTAGCGCTCGTAGCGATCGAAACCTGGGCTGTATTACAATCTCTTCAGCGGTGCCATGTTGACAACCGGTATATCGAACCTCGCACAACTCTGATGGGTACTCACTCCTCTTCATACATTTAGCTATGTGTTTGTATGTATTGATTATACTTAAAGTAAAGTCCTGAATACCGGAAGGCGAGGCGTGGGTAGGCCCCCCACAAGATGGACTGATGACCTGGTAAAGGTTGCTGGAGTCCGCTGGATGCAGGTGGCGCAGGACCGGTCACTTTGGCACTCTTTGGGGGAGGCCTATGCCCAGCAGTTGACGTCTTTCAGCTGATATGATTATGATGATGAAAGTCCTGAATTGATGTGTATCAGGACGTGTCGTACTTCTTCCCGCCGCCGCTGGGCGGGTCCCGGCTGCGGCTCACGGCCACGCTCGCGAACTGCACGCTGTGCGTGGTGAAGCCGCACGCCGTGCGCGAGGGCAAGCTCGGCGCCGCGCTGCAGACCATCCACGACGGCGGCTTCGAGGTCACCGCGCTCAACATGCTCATCGTCGAGGTGGTCAATGCGGCAGAGTTCCTGGAAGTTTACAAGGGCATCGTGCCTGAGTATAAGGTATGCTTCAGTGTTTAGTATTTGCGTAGTATTCGTAGATCCGCTCGCAGGAGTTCACTGGATGCGAGTGGCGCAGGACCGGTCATTGTGGCACTCTTTCGGGGAGCTTATGACCAGCAGGGGACGGCTTTCGGCTGATATGTCTCCCGCGAACTTTACCTGATCATTCCTCCTCGTAAGTGACTCTTATTTGCCGCATCATAGATACATCCTCTTCGAGGTTCACTTTATTATCAGCGGCATAAAATGTCCCAGGTGCAATTATTACATTATGTAAACAAGAGATAAAGTTCCGGAAAGGCACCGGGCCTTAAAAACAGTAGGCCTAATTAAAGTTGTAGCCGAAGTTATTGTAACTGGCACCTGCAGGTGCGAAGTCAGGTTGTCAAATACCTGGTTCTAGACATTTTAATTTTAATTTGATGTTGCAGGGCATGGTAGAAGAGTTAGCGAGCGGAACTTGCGTCGCCATGGAGCTGCAAGCCAGGGACAAGTCTGTCAACACGGCGGTGGAGTTCAGGAAGCTGGTCGGCCCCTCCGATCCGGTAAATTTGATTTCATTCATTACTATGTTAAAATGTACTGAAAATTGTACCTGTTTTAGGCGCTGTCTCTTTATGCGACATGCACAGCTCTGCACGTCTATCATGAGACGTCCGCGACATACTCTCAATTTTTCTCGCACTATTCCTCTTGTTCTAATAAGAGAGATACGGATAGTGCGAGAAAAATCGAGAGAGCTCGCGCGCCCTCGCGTGATAGCCGTGCTGTCTGGGTCCGTTTTAGTACGCCCAATGAGTATGCGGGCAAATTACATCTATCACAAAGGCTGCTGTTAAGGCGCTCACCTTTTGCCACCTGACAAAAGAATATAGGTACTTCAGACCCATGTTCAGACCCCCTAGCACACTAAGTTTTAAGTCGGACATAAAGCATTTGTCCCTCTTGCACTCGCATATTCGCCAGAATGGGACGAATGCTTTATGTCCGACATAAAACTTAGTGTGCTAGGGGGTCAGAAGACAGAAGAAACACTCCCTTACCTTCAATACTCAGATTATTATTTGAATTTTTGGTAAATAAACGGCTCATCTCCAGGAAATCGCGCGATTGCTGCGACCGCACACGCTGCGCGCGAAACTGGGAAACACTAAGGTCCAGAACGCGATACACTGCAGCGACCTGCCCGAGGACGGGCTGCTGGAGGTCGAGTACTTCTTCAAGATCCTAGACTTTTGAACAAAGACTGCAACCTCACGCAATACGCTTACTACTATAGTTTACTCTAATGTTTTTTATTGGCACCGAGTGAGTGAGATGCAATGATTTCGTGTGTTCTAAATAAGTAGCCTTTGGTATGCCGCGGCTGCTGGAGTTACAATATGACCGTGCCGACGCGAATCCGCGTTCACAATTTTTGACGCTACAAAAACGAAACAAATCTCGTGGGGTCGTTTGAGCGCGGATCCGCGTTCCGGCAGTATAAAGAGATTCCGCGGACCCACATTCCGGCACACCAAAGGGTAGAAGTGATGCGGCTTCCATAAAACAAATTCATAACATCTAGCATATTCCTAGACTTGAGTACCTTACCCAACTGTACTTTGAAAATGAGCTTACGCTTGTCTGAGGAGATATGTTTCACGCCATACCACTGTGAGGTATGTTGAGTGGCAGAGATTTGAATAGATCTGAATGTCGGTTTTGACCTGGCTTTTTTCTGTACTGAATAAATTGTTGGAATTATACATTCGAACAGACTCCTATCGTATTATATTATTATCATACCTGCTCCGGATAACAGCCGTTGCGGCAAGTACGCAAGGGCTTGCATAGTGCTCAAGGACTACGCTCGTAGTAGAGAGTGATCCTTGGAGACAAGCAACATAACAGCGACTACACTATATTATCAAACGGTCATATAATGTGGGCACGGGACACCTCTGATACGATTGCACTTACCTGACATGATTGGTGTGAGTGAGACCGCAACAGAGGTGTCCCGTTCCCACACTATATGGCCGCAGCGCAGCGAGAGTTTGAAAATAGTATAGTAAAGTGTAGTGCCTACCAGCTCGGCTAGTACCTACACATGATAGTCTAAGTGTACGAGTAAGGCCTGAGTGCACGCTCAGCGTAGATTTAAGAAGCATTATTATTTTATTTTTAGTCGTCAGCCCTCACTATCGGCGACGCGGCGAGTGAGCCAATTCATTTTCACCGTTCGTACACAGCCTTAACGTTCCGTTTAGCTTTCGCTGGAGTCCACGATGTCAAAGGGCCATAATCATAATGTTTTGGCTGAGAAAAAAGCGGCTTTTCTAAAGATCAAAGGAATTTCCCTTCTGTACTACTTTATTTACTTATTTTAATTTAAACTTTATTGCACAAATATAAAAATAAAGGTTCAATTGGCGGACTTAATGCCTTAAGGCAGTCTCTACCAGTCAACCATTGGGCTAAACAGAAACTTCAGAGGTGCAGGATCCTAAATACTGAGAATCGAATGGAAACACAAATCAATTAATTACATTAATATACATACATATATATGTATAATGCATACTATAAACTTACTTATCTATATATATATAAATGCCTATGTCCTGACTGACTCGCTCATCAACGCACAGCTGAAACTACTGGGACTAGAAACTTGAAATTTACACCAGGACTTTCTTTTATGACGTAGGCAACGGATATTACAACGGATAAATATTTTATTTTTAACTAGAGACTTGAAACTTTGTAGAAAGATTACTTATTAAAATACAAAAAAAAAGTAATTTCAGCGTTTTATAAAATTCCACCCCTAAGGAGGTTAAATAGGGGTAGAATGTTTGTATGGGGGAAACATTAATTTTTGAACTATGAACTTCAAACTTTGTAGAAAGATTACTCATTAGAATACAAAAAAAAATATTTCTGCGTTTAAGAGAATTCCACCCCTAAGGGGGTTAAATAGGGGTGCAATATTTGTATGGGGGAAACATTATTTTTTAAACTAGAGTTTTGTAACTTTAGGTTATTTTTATAACGTGGGCTAGGGACAAGAAGGGATTTTTGGAAATACCTCCCCTAAGGGGATCAAATAGGGGTGCAAAGTTTGTATGGGGAATCTTTTTTTTAAGCTAGAGACTTGAAACTTTGTAGAAAGATTACCAATTAGAATACAAAAAAAGGATTTTCTGCGTTTAAGAAAATTCACCCTTAAGTGGGTTAAATATGGGTGCAAAGTTTGTATGGAGGGAACTTTATTTTATGAGCTAGAAACTTGAAACTTTGTAGAAACATTACTTATTAAAATACAAAAAAGGAATTTCTGCGTTTAGAAAATTCTACCCCTAAGGGCGTTAAATGGGGGTGCAATGTTTGTATGAGGGAAACATTATTTTTTGAACTAGAGACTTGAAACTCTGTAGAAAGATTACTTATTATAATACAAAAAAAGTAATTTCTGCATTTAAGAAAATTCTAACCTTAAGAGGGTTAAATAGGGGTGCAAAGAAGGAACTTTATTTTTTGTTTTTTTTTTTAAATCTCACTCAGAATAATAACTAAGATCCCCATTTTCTAGCTCCAAATCCATGCGCCGCTCTATATCTTGCAGAGTCATTTTTGCCAAAGATTAAAATTATATTAAAGCATCAGGTAACTGACGGAATAAGTATTAAGCATTCTGCAAACAAATCCCGTAATCTGATTGTTTTTTTTTTTAATTCTTTAACAATCGCTTATCAGTGTCTGCCTCTGTTTGAAATGTAATATGTCTACTTAGACCATTTTAACTAAGAATAAAATTCACTTATACCTATTTTATATTTTGTCATCATCAAAAATCTACGCGGACGAAGTCGCGGGCGGCCGCTAGTACCTACATAAATATATACAATTATATGTACCCGAACAAAGATATCATGAGGATCATCAATCTTTAATAGTTAATAAAAGATGCTTACGCAACTTGCGTTTAAAGGAGAATTTGCTTTGAGCTTGCCTGACGGTAAGAGGGAGATCATTCCACAGACCAATAGCCACAGAATAGAGAATATTATATATTCTGTGGCTATACCTAATAGTAAATAGGGAATGGTTAACAAATTCAATATTATGTAAATGGCAGCAACTGGAATCTTACCTTCTTTATGAAGCAATCTAATCAACTCGATATGAAATCAAACTGTACAAATGATACGAAATTTAATACTTGAACCAGATTAACAATAACTAACTTTAACAATTAGGTATGATCGTAGAGAACTTGACAGCACATTGCAGCATCGCTTCTATTAGCTGTTTGGACGTCAAAGCAGTCAAGACCATTTCCATAATAGCGGGATGTGACGCAGACGCAAACGCCATGCCAATACGGCAACGCTCGCCCAGAAGGATCGGTTGATTCTTTGTTTTACATTCAGATGCATTCAGGCTAGTAGTACCTAACCAATACTAACCAAAAAATAATAAGGAAGGAAAGGTTTCGAAAGTGGCCTAATCGCATTCGACTGTAGCCTCATTTCAAATATGAATTCTTGCTTGTAAACTAGGTACTTACTTATTTATTACCAAACTTACTTAAGTAATCATAACTACCTAAACCTAAAAACGAAGGAAAACGATCGCGCGGTCGTTTACCAACAAGGACAACAAGATGGACCGATCCGATCAAGTGAGAAAACTCGTCGTCCTCCAAATTCTAGGTACACGGTCGTCGTAAGGGACGCGCAGGACAAAAATCAGTGGAGTGGAGGCAGATCATTCGCTCCAGATGCAACCCTGATGCGGACCACGATCTTCAGACATGAGGGGCCGAAATAGAGAAAGATAGCTTAAAATCTATTTGGATCTATGAGCTATGTTGAGTTAGAAGCTATCTACCGTCAAAAATTACCTTTCCGTTAGTTGTAAATTGGTAGGTACCTATTACTAGTAAGTAACACGTATGTCTGGGCCATGGTGGGGAGTCAGAAATGAGGCTATCCGCAGCAGAACCAAGGCAACCGATATACCCCTCCGAATCGCTAAACTTAAGTTGCAGTGGGCGGGGCACATAGCACGTAGAACCGATGCCCGATGGGGCGGAAAGGTTCTCGAGTGGCGACCACGTACTGGAAGGCGCGGCGTGGGTAGGCCCCCCACAAGGTGGACTGATGACCTGGTAAAGGTTGCTGGAGTCCGCTGGATCCTGGACTCTGGAGGCGCAGGACTGGTCACTTTGGCACTCTTTGGGGGAGGCCTATGTCCAGCAGTGGACGTTTTTCGGCTCATATGATGATGATGAACACTTATATGTCAAGCGTGTCTAACATTCATAAGTCACTTGGTAATCCATACTAATATTATAAAAAAGGGGAAAGTGTAATAAATCAAATCAAATCAAAATCAAATCAAAACATTTATTCGTGACAAACACAACATCGATTCTAAAAGAAATAGTAAAAAATAAAAAAACACATTTTTGCCACGAAATGGACCCAGCTGGACCCAGCTCAATATGTGTGTGTGTGTTTGTTTGTCCGTCTATAACGGCAAAACGGAGCGACGAATTGACGTGATTTTTGGAGATAGTTAAAGGGATGGAGAGTGACATAGGATAGTTTTTATCCCCGAAATCTTCCCCTAAGTGACCCCCGTAAAAAGGTGGTAAAAGTTTGTATGGAGCTGCGATATAATAAACGAGTTCCACGCGGACGGAGTCGCGGGCAGAAGCTAGTTGATAACTAAGGCGCTGTGTATCTTATTTGCATACTCGCAGGCCCGGCCCACGTCCCGACCTCGTCCGGGCCGCAAACCGTTGCGTCCTGGTTGTTTCAGCTCATTTATCTTTGTTGGTAATAGGTAAGTTTGTAACGGATGCCGGACTGAGAAATGTTTACTCGTGTCGTGTTATTTGTGATTTCCCGTTAATTATATACACAACATAATAGTGTATAGGGATGTGATTTAAAGTATTGACGAAGGATTTATGTAGAAAAATCCTTCCTTTTCATTTCATTTCAATTGTTGTGCCTACTTATATCTACGAATGAATACTTTGCTAAATCTTTTGATAAGGGGTTTTAACACTTTTAACCTGACGCTAAAACGGGTTATCTATCGGAATCACTAAAATTTTATTCACAACTGTATCGTTTGTCCGAATTTTCATTCAGGCAAAAAGCGGTATTTTCATGTTTTTTTTGGACTTTATAATGTACTATAAATAAAACAAACCTAACTTAATGGATTCTCAACTCAAGACTCAAGTATTTAACAAACTAAGTCACAAACTATGCGGTTTTGGGAAATTAAATTTAGTTATTGCGATAGGATTAAGTATACTGTTTAACAGACGTTACAAAACGTTACCTACCCCACTCGCCCCACGTCATTTGAGTCAAGCTCTGTAAGTATGGAGTGTCTTGTAGCAGTTGTAGCTAAGGGTCTACCTTTCCGCATAATGCCCGGCGTGGTACCTACCTACGGACACAAACACGCACTTTTCGGTGGACAGCCCCGCTCAAACCCGAACTGTGCATCGATTATTTAAGGCGCCGTAGGTTCAGCGAAGTTAAGCGAACAGTGTTTTTGAAACAATATAATGCGTCTGTTTATAATAATATGGTTTTAAAAAAATACGAATAGTAATCTTGAGGCTTTTCTGCAGGGAAATCAGTGTTTAGAAACATGATTAAGCATTTTTCGCTCTATAGAAAAAAATCACGAACATAGGTCTAAAAGGGTCTAAAATACACTTAAAATATTTATTACAAATTACGAACAAAAGCTAAAAATACTAAAATGCCTTCTAAAAATCGGCAATGTCATTTTTGATTATTTTTTTTTAAATTCGTCCATTCGGACAGGCTAAGACCATGGGCCATACTGCCTAATGTCATTTTTGAGCGAAATCAGTGTTTACTTTTTTATTTATTTAAACGGCCAAAAAATTAAAATTAAAAAACATGATTTCCGCGCTTCCGAGCACGCACTTCCATCTCGCTCACGCTTATGCTCAGTGAGAGGGAGAGAAGACCATGAACCTACGGCGCCTATTTTCAAGTATATATAGGTAGGTACGACTACTGACTCTACCAAACCGTCGAGTATTTTACAGCCGTTGCTGCAAGCGAGATGGGTCGATAGCTTTGTCTTTATCAGAAAGGTCCCCTGTTTTTTTTTTGGTCACTGGCACACCAATTTTCCTCATCAAAGCAACAGGTAGGCAAGAATGGCTCATACACGGACTGTAATTGCACGGCAAGTAAGTATACGGACACGCGGCAAATGCAAACCTCAGACCAAGAAAAAAAGACAGCGCGTTACGAACAGTCAAGTGAAGCCAAACCACATACAAACAAAATAAAGCTACATCAAGTTTAGCACACGCTCACGCACACATATACAAACAAAATTGCACATAACTCTTCAGTACGTGTCGCAATGCTGTCAAGATCATTCATTTCGATTTTTGTGCGATTTAATTTGTTTGGCGTGTGCTAAACTTATGGGGCTTGGTTGCAAACCGGTTGGCTTCACTAGACTGTTCGTAACGCTCCGTCTGTATATTTTCTTGGTCTGAGATGCAAACCAGCATTTTATTTTAAAGCGCTCAATACTAAGGATATGGGCCCCGTGGAGGTAAAACAGCAAAGTAATATTATGTCAGGGTAACAAAGTTGGTGCCAAAAAAAATTGATTAGATGGGGGGTATAAGAGGTTATTTCAATCAGGGGTAAAATTGGTGCTCTGCAAAGATTAGTAACCACTGCTTTAGGTGCCGAAGTAAAAATAAGGCCTAACATCTACATAGTAGGTCACTTAGTAACTACTTGCACAACTCTACATCCATAAAATAATTAAACACTGACTGTTTATAATTAGTACGAGTAGGTAGGTACTTTAATTTACTTCATTCGATATAATATACCTAAGTAAGTTTATTTTTTCAAATACTATGTACCTATTTATATATTATGTACCTAATTATAAGTCCTTGGTACCTAGAGTCAGATGCAAAAATATCTGCTCACCTACAACATAGGTACTACTCAACTGCTATAGAGTGGATGATATTTTTGCAGCTGACTGTATTTATCTCAACCTCTATTCATAATTAATTCATTAAATGAGGCAGATGGGACGCGAATATTTTCAGTTGCTAAGTACATTAATTTCCTGGCTCAGTTTCTCTAAAAGTAATTTTATTGCCTACTTTTAGACATATATTCTTATCTTGCGGCAACATGCAGAACCCAAATCATACTATAAAAAAGTGGAGTTTAAGTGAGAGGTGAAAGATATGTGGCCTGGTGTGGAATCAGGGTTGTGTGGAAAAAAGGGTTGTGGGGAGCGATCATGCGGAAGAGGAGCGACAAATCTGATCCCCATGTACATTGTTCCAGCTCAGCCCATTGCTATCCCCTCTAATTTTACTGCGGGGTGAGGTGGGATTTCCCACTATTTTTGTGTGTACCGTTAAAATTCAGACAGACAATCTTTTAAAAATCAACGTGCCACATGTATAAATTCATTTTCACCTCAGCAGCTCGAACAAGCATATTTTGCTCCGTGAAAACAGTGTGCAAAATGCGATTTTGCTCACTCCGTGAGACAAAGTAACTTTTTAATGTTGGTGCGGAGAACTGACATTTCGTCGTATGGGGTCTATTACAAGTTCAGAATATTTGAACTTTATTAGCACTGTCCCTTTCATCCCATTACGAAAAAAGAAAATGGCAGACATAGGTCGATGCATAGTTCGACCATCGAATTTCAAAGTAGACCCCCAAAAAAGCGGATAACAACTAACACGTTCGAAAACTATCAAATTAACAAGTTTAAATTACCAAATAATTATACAAAGGAATTTTAAATTGAAGAATATTTAAATAAAAGATCTCAGTATATACTCCATTATTCATAACAAATAGGTAAACATGATTTTTATTACGCTAGCTAATTAAAAATTCTAGTTTAAACAATGTAAATTCTATGAACGTATACCACAGATGCAGTTTCCGAACGCAAGCGCGGGGCCCCGCCCCTTTTAAAAAGTTGCGCGCTGTTAATTTGTTTGAGATTTTATTAAGTAGAATTTATTCGTCATTCTCGCGTTATTGATTTTGATTTTAAATATAAAAACTACTAGGATAAATCAATTCTCTATCTAACTAGAAGATATAGTGAAGTCAGTGTCGTGACGAAGGCAGTATTTTCACAACAGTACGGCTAGTTTTTGGTGTGCACGCAAGATACACGTAATATGCTAATGTGTGCCCTTTGTGATAATGATAAATATTTCAAAAATATCTCGAAGATATTTAGTAAAATCTGCGAATTTTAACAATAACACGGTTAGTTTTAAGTGATGTGTTAGTGTCACGCGACATTCGTATTATTACTTACTTAGATACTGAAATATCCTTTGGTTTCTCGCGCCTTGTCTCGCCTTTCTAGTATTGAATAACGGCGCGGCCGGCGCTGAGGAGTTAAAACAAGCAGTAACTAACGCCTAATTAACTTTTCTTCCTGAATAATCTTGAGACGAATAGGTACTTGATACTATTATATATTTTTTGATGTGAATTTGTTCTCACTGCTGAGGTGAAAAGTTGTATGTGTTACTCGAGAGCAAAGTATTTGCATTTCGTGCTTTTGAGTCCTTCGCTGCGCTCAAGATTCAAACTTTGAATCACTCGCTACGCTCGTGATTCAATTTTAGAATCTTTCGCTTCCTCAGGACTCAAAATTAGCACTCACAGCAAAAACAAACTTTGCTCTCTTGTATGTATGTATGTATGTAAGCACTTTATTGTACACAATAACAGGTTAAGGAATATACATGTCACACAATAGATCAAAGTACAAAGGCGAACTTATCCCTATAAGGGACAAAACAAACAACACAAATAACTATTTTATCGTGGTATTAATGTCTATTTTGACCCAACTCACCCCATTATACGGTATCTGGTTCTGTGATAGTTTCGTGAACATTGAGTGCACCGCCGAAACGATGTCCAATCTCCCCGGTGTGTGTAGGTAGTGTAGGTACCTACCTCAGTCACAGGATAAGTAATCTCAGTAATCATGACATAATCCGCCGGTCTCTTGCCACCATCAATGTGCCTGCTCTTCTTGAGCCGCCTGGCATTGTCAGAGATGATGGCAAAAGACCTGATGGAGTGTCTCTGGTTCCGTGGAGTTTGGGACGGATGCTTGTGTGGGACGCTACCTGTGTAGACACACTGGCACCATCCCACCTCCAACGGACTACTTCTAAAGCCGGTGCAGCGGCGGAAAATGCCGAAAATCTGAAACGCATTAAATATAGAGGCCTCAGCAGAGAGTACAACTTTGTACCTTTTGGCGTCGAGACCCTCGGTCCATGGGGTCCCAGTGCGCAAAAGTTATTTGCAGAAATCGCGAAACGTCTGGTTGACGTAACTGGTGACCGAAGAGCTGGCGGATTTCTCGCGCAACGCATCAGCATTGCAATTCAGCGAGGAAATGCCGCCAGCATCCTCGGTACAATGCCTCGAGGGCCTTTTTTAGATTTAACTTAGCTTTAATTTAATTTAGTTAATGTTATAGTTATCATCTTGTATATACTTTAGAAAATAAAGTATCATCTCAGTTAAAACATGAATAGGTACGTCTACCTTCGCCACCTTGGGCATTGTTTATCCTTCGGCTTAGCAGGTCAAACAAATGGAGATCGCTGACTCTACCTATACCTATTTGAAACGTGAATTCTCATGCTTTTATAGATAATGGTTGAGTTTTTGAGGTGTCGTAGGTCCTCAGGCACACTTGTAAGTATGAGACTTGCTTACAAATTGCAATACAATACATCTAGGTGGGACATACCATAATAACGTACAATCTTTGATTGCCATAGGTTGATACAATTGCGGTAGAACCATTGTCAATAGATGATTATGCATGCTTTATATGGCACAGATACCGTCCATGACGAACGCAGAGGGAACTTAATTTAATATCTACCTAAGTAGGTACTGCCAATGTGTGGAGTCAACTTTACAAACAAGTAGGTACATAACTAGCTAGATTAGCAAAAATATTTGGACTTTCTTGATACACATACATAACTTTTGTCAATTATGTAGTCCACATCACACGGTTATTTTTAGCCTTAAAAGGACAATTCGCGTAAATAAATAAAACCAACAATTTATAACGATTTCTTTCTTCAATTACCTTGCAGCTCTGAGAAATTGCAAACATAACAGGCTTCGCAAGTTAGTCTCTCAGATTAATCTACATAAAAAAGCAACCTTTCACTGCATGGGCTTGGAGCTGTTGTTGTCATGATAAACGTCGAGTGTTGTCGGCGCTGCGCCGAGAGGGGAGCATCGCGAGCGCAGGCGTCGCTAGTGCCGCGCAAACTTTCCAACCCGCCGCGCACGCTCGCCGCAGCCGTACGCGAACCGCGAACAACCGCGCGACCGCCATACCGCTTACACCAACTTTATTTACGTTCCTCATAAATACTAACTATAATCTGTGTGCACTATTGGAAACACGTAAAAACTGCAAAAACTGACAAATTATCCGTAAAGGATATTTCAGAACATTTCCTTCAGAGTGAAAATAGTTATCGCACGGTTGTATGATAAGGTTTCTTAATTTTAAACTAAGGTAAGTTGTTATTCGGTAGTTTTACGATATTTTCTTATTGATAGGTTGAAGCAAAGGATTATTTTTCTACTTGGTCCGTAATTTTTAAATTATGCGTATCTACAGTACAATATAATACATTATCTTTTTTGCTAGTTTTAAAGATCTAAGCATACATATAGGGACAGACAGCGGGAAGCGACTTTGTTTTAAGCTATGTAGTGATTAAATAAGTACTTACCAATACCTATGAATTAGCTCCTCATCACATTATTTAAATTTTTGGGCAGTATCGGTGATTTCCTGCATTCGTTATAACAAACTTACATGAATATATACAGTAGTAAGTACCTAATCAATTTTGCTATATTCATTTTATTCATTTGTGGTTTCCATCCGTAGGATAGAAGAAGATAGAGCATAGAAAATACAGAGTTAGAATCGGAGTTTATTTAAGCATTTATTAACATAATATCTCTACTTCAACACTCTAAGACTGTAGGTTAATTTAAGACTCTACGAGAATCCTGATACGAATGTCATAACGAATTTACCTACCGCACAGCTGCACAGTAAAAAATATATAGGTAAATACATGGGCCGTATAGGTACTGGCTATATCTAGACGAATATTTTTATCGCCTATACCAATACATGTACGAAGGAATGCTTATTATAAACGTCTAAAATATATGATAGATGGGTCAAACACAGTGAAGAAAACTAAAGTCGTCTGGGACAATAGTTAACGGTTACGTGCGTATATTTATAAAAGTATTATGTTTTTATCGCATGTAATTATAGAAAAGCAGGCCTAATGCCGATTCCAAACAAATTAAAAATGGATAGCTTAAGTAGTTCGTGAGATATTTCACATTGTGACAGACAGACGGACGGAGTCGCACCATAAGGGTTCCTTTTTAACCTTTTTTGGTATGGAACCCTAAAAAGAACTTTCTGAAAACTACGAAACTACTCCCATCTGCCAAACTAGCTATCGAATCCAGATTGGATATTGGGACATCATAGTGCCATCTTCCAACTTGCGTCAGGCTGGACATTGGGAATATAATTGAGTAACTTAATTTTCTTATTTTTCGAATTCAACTATTTTCCTGGCCATTAATATGCACTATGTTTTCCCATTATCCAACGGGTTGGATTTGGATAGCTAGGTTGGAAGATGGGAATCACCCCGATATCGTGGTTCGTAAGTTCCTGTCCTTAGTAACATATTTACTAGCATACTATGTACATGTACCTTTATAAATTTCATATCTTGATATATAACTAATGCAGAGATTTGAATTGAACCCACTTGCTTTACAGCAAGACTTCTTGGCCAACCGGTCGACCAGGACTATGATTCTAAATAAAGAGAAATGGAGGTAGGTTTGCTGTTACTAAAAATAACTTACGCGTAGGACGGCGTAGGGAAATTGCTTATAAATATAAGTTAATATATTGCTCAAGCAATGAGCAGGTGCGCAACTTTAATATTGGCAAATTATTGGTGACTTGATTTAAAAGTGGCTGCTGGGATTAGTCACTAAAATAGGTATTGATTATTTTGAGACCAACGAATATTGCGGTTTATTTTTGAGAGCCACTAGACATATATTTGAGTCATACATAATTAGGTTCGCGAGTTGTGGACATTGTTATTGTAAGTTAAGAGGTTTTTCAGGTTTTTGGTTAGTCTTCTAATCCGCATACACCTTTCAACTTTTATATCATTTTATGCGATAAAACATTTTATAGGTATAGATATACGTAAACGTGTACCTGTTCGCCATATGAATGACTTATTTTACTTTGAGTAGCCAGATACCCGACTCTACATATGAGCACGTTTCATCTTCAGAAGATGTATTGAAACTCAAATATGAAATGCATGAAAAGATAAACAAATACATCATCGTAGTACAACGGCATGTACTATGCTTTTAAATCTTAGTGATACATTTTCTAAAGGCGAAGTAGCATGGGAGACTCTAGAAAAAGTAAGTGAAAATAAGTTTTACCAACTATTACTTATTCTGTGGTTTTGCTGCTTAAGGAACTTTATAGGCAAATGTATGAGCTTGGAATATTCGGGAACCATCGATTAAACACGAGTGACCTGTTGGAAAAGCCTTTGCTGTCCATAACAAACGAAATTACCGACTATTAGAACATTCGGATATAAGGGGTCCATCCAAGTTCGCTGTACAGATCAGTCTTCAGAGTAGAGTTCTCAGAGTTGGGTTTCGAAGAGAGAACCGGAAGAGGAAGAACAGTGGAAACAGTGGTGGAGTGCTAGTGCAAAAACAGTGAAGTGTTAACTGTGATAGTGTTAGTTGGACTTTACCCAGCAGTCTACCTTTTAGATAAAGAACGTGGCGTTTGGTACATTCCACGTGCATTTCATTTAGTTATTATTTATTAACGTAAATGGAAGTGATATACCGATGAGCTTTGGTGAAGGACCTTAACTGAATATAAATTGGTACCGTAAAATGGGGTGAGCTGGAACAAAACAGACAGTCAAACCACGATAAAAATGGATTTTTACATGGAACACGTTAATTTTTATACATAGAAAATGTTCCGGCTGTATGAATTTTAGTTTTAATGGTTATCTGTCGTTTAATTTCATAATTTTAACGATAGACACAAAAATTGTGGGAAATCCCACCTCACCCCGTAGTAAAGTTAGAGGGGATAGCAATGGGCTGAACTGGGAAAATGTATCGGGAAAAACTTTATGATTCTGAATTTCAGATTACTTAGCTAGCCTCGATCGGCGTTCCGGTCCACTCTCTACTCATATTTATCGCTCCTCTTCCGCATGATCGCTCCCCACAACCCTGATTCCACTCCGGGGCACATATTTTTCACCTCTCACTTCGAAAGTCCACTTTTTTTAAGGGGGTAATTTGGCTCTTCCGTGTTGCCAGAAGATAAGAAATATGTCTAAAAGTATAATAAAATTACTTTTAGGGCAACCTGAGCCAAGAAATCAAATTCGTAACTGAAAATATTCGCGCCCCATCTGCCCCTTTATCCCTTACTACCCAATTTTACGGTAGGTAATTATGTTTTTATTCAATTATATTTTTTATTTAAATAACCAATAAAAACATAATACATCACATCAGGCCAGCAAAGACGAGCAGCCAAAGCCTTCTGGCTGCTGCAGTAGAACCTGTCAAAAAAAAAATCACATAAAATTGCCTTTGGATAAAACATGTGATTGCAATTTAAACTTCTTGGTTGGTCTTGCCTTGGTAGTTTACTTATCTATTGAAAAATATAACGACCAAGAAAGTGTTCCTAAAAGTTGACGACGCTGGAATCTAATCTTGCGCTATGAAATAATTATGTCCCGACGAACCATCAACCTAAAATAATTTACTTTAAAAACAAAGTTTTAACCGACTTCAATTTAGTAAGTACTCCGCCAAGCCACGAGAACATTTCTACATTTCTTTTCCAATTTACCGCATGAACTGATTTCCGAAAGCAATAAATCCGTTGATTATTAGAGAAAAAACCCCATGTGAGCCGATAATATTTTGAGAGGACTTCCGTCGATTCCACAAGGATCACCTTTGGCACTTGTGTACTTTGGAATCTTATCAGAACCTGTGACGTACTAACTTTAAAAAAAAGTACATAATTGAGGAAATCCATAAGTCATCTGATGGTCTTCAACATCAATTCTACTCCACCAAATGTATGATTTCCGGGTGTAAATACATACACGAGAGAAAATACCAAAATCAATACATGCGTGCCTAATATAATTGAGTTCCCTCAATTCCTCATGGATCCCATCATCCAACTGGATTTTTGAAAAAATGGGACTAACCTGGACACACCTGGACTGGTGCACTTACCTACAAACAAAAAAAAATACGAATTATCTCATCAATGACGGAGTTCTGAGGTAACAAACATTGAAAAAAAAACCGATTTGAGAACCTCCTCCTTGTTTTGAAGTCTGTTATAGCCTGACAATAAGTACCTATTTAGCCCTGATATAGTGTCGCTAGAAACAGCTTACATATGGCAATAATACGTGTACGTCATGAATAGTCGGGACAGTGTGTATTGGCATCGTGCAAGAATGAGTGAGATATACAATCATGTAAGTACTTGTAGATTGTGAAACTATGTTTTTCTACTCGTGTACTTTTATCTGTCATTTACATAGTCCCGAACACTAATATAAAGACATACAAAATAAGTCTGCAGAAAAGTCTATACTCTATTCCCCATAACAGTACGGCACAACCGTGCTGTTTTGTCGCCAAAACGATACGCTTAGCAGCCATACGCTTCTAAACCTGGGTAGTGCTACATTGTGCCACGGCCTACTAGACACGATCGAGTAGGCCGCGACGCGACTAATCTAGAGGGCCATGCCGAAACATAAAATACATTAGGGACTACCAACTTAACAAACCACTGAATGTATTTACTTCAAATAAATTATTGTACTAACGGCATTGCTGCCAACTTAAGAAAAACCTTGGTCTTAATATGACAGTACGAACAAAACAGACCATAAACAAGAGGTGTCAATGTGTCATGTTTCCAATTTCCCACCAAAGTTCCAGTTCAAAATTAAAAGACGAAATATGTCAAATATGAGAACTATTCGTTATTAATAACTTCTTAAGATTTGATTCGTGTTTGTGAAGTGAAGAAAAATGTGTACGTTCCTTTTAAAATGGACGAAGAAGAAAATAACTGCACCGCTGATGAAATTGCGTGAGTAGTAATAGAACTAACGGAAAACGTACTGCCTGAAAAGTCAAATTATGCTATTTATTTAAAATAGTCGTAGAAAAAATATTGTATGCAACGGTGTATAACTTGGTCTTAAAACGCTTCGTGGCGTCTTTAATTGCGATGCTCGCCAAGGCTCGCATCGCAACTCACGACACTCGCGTTTTAAGACCCTACTTATACAACAGTTGCATAAAATACTATTTCAGGTAATCGGAAGAGCATGTCTCGTTGATAATTAAATATGAATAATTACCTATCCGTCAAAATCAGATTCTGAATATTCGACATGTTTTTTTTGTATCGGTGGCAATGACGGTAACGTCTCATTCTCTTTGTATATTGTGCAGGGAGGCTTAGTTTAAGAACAAATTACCAAATGTATCTACAAACTGTAAAATAAATAGATTACCTACTGAGTTTTATTTACTAGCGTCGCTTATAGGAAATAATCAATAAAGCTAATTAGAACAAACATTCCTATAAGCGACCCATAAGAAAGCAATTACGGGAAAATAAAACCCGAACCTAGTTAGGATACAAATATAGAATTAAAATAAGGCACACAGTTGTAATAGATATGAATTATTTTAATGGATTAAACGAGAGTTATCGTTGCGCGCACAAGCCCGCGAGCGGTGCGCGGCGCCTGACGATATAAAAGGCGCGCACGCCCCCCGCACCGCCACTACCCAGAAGCCAGCCACGACTACCCATAAGCCAGCCACAACCAGTAGGCAAAGCCACTCTGGCTGCTACGCGAGGACCAGGTCCAAAAAAAAACCCGTACCGCCGTACCGCCATATCTCAACTGACCGCCGCAGCGATAACATCTCCTGCCTACGAATGAAGAATTTTATTTCACACCTCTGCAAGAAACTCCCTCAGTCTACACTGCATAACCAGTGCACATAGGTGCTTCAGGCACATATATATTTTTGATTGTAGCACTACAGACGCCATGAATGAGAAAAATATATTAATTTAATAATTAATATACATATTTAGTACCAAACTAACCAGTTAATTACAACCGCACTATGAATAGCGGTATACCCGTCATGTCAACAACTAATTTCAAAACATTGTTTATTGGAATGCTGCTGAATCCTTCGTCCTTTTTCTGCCGCAACCATTTGAATGTATTTAAAATTATTATTTTTTGCATCGGGGTGAACTTTTTTGGGCATTTTGATTGCAAAATCGATTATTATTCTGAAATATAAAGAATTATTTTCGTTTTGTTTACATTCAATGACTTCGAACGTCCGTTGTCAAAAAAACATTGCCATTAAAAAAATTAGTTCCACTGAAAATCCGCAACATAGCGAGGGCTAAATAGGAACTGGTCAGGCTTTAATTAAATTGGTTTCTGAAAAATAGTTATTTGTTATGCAAGGCTGCAAAGTTGTTGTTTGGCGAAAGTGCTTATGGGTCAATTTCAACAGTACACGATTTTTGCATCATTCCGGTGTGATCCTTTGTTTCGGTTTTTTTCGTGGATTTTTAAATATGAACTGATAGTTCAGACAGTATTATGCAAATCCTCTTAAAGGGCATTTGATATCTTAATTCGTTTTTGAGATAATAGAGACTAAAAAATTAAACTCACAACGGAATGATAAATGTACACCGGCATGATAAATACACACCAGAATGATAAAAACGTACGCCCGAACCGTACACCGGAATTAAAAAAAATAACGGTTTTTAAATTATTTAATCATTTATTTTTACTGCTTCACCTAGTATTTAACAAGTTTAGTCTGTATTAACTTTTTTATACCAAAATTATTAATGGGTCAAATAAACCAACACTTTTTCATCTCAAATTATTTTTTTACTTGTTTATTATTTATGGAATAATAAAACTCTAAGCACAACAACTATTGCTTTAAATGTTAAATTGAATTTAAACCCTTTTCATTACAAAGGTCACATTTGAAACATTCTTCAGATTGAAGCTATTTGTAGGATTAGTATTCGAGGGAAAAACATTTTGTACAGAAAATTACCTAGGAAGAGTTGAGACACTTTAATTAATTATGTCATATTTTTTCTTAATCTGCTTATATTTTTTTGCTTCTATTTTTCAAACTCATCACAGGTGAAACTAATTAAGCTATTTTGAGAAGAAGTATATGTACTTACTTTGATTGAATAGATAAAATTAAATATTCTTATTTTCTTCAAACGACCAAAATCAATATAGTGGAACTTCTATTTAAATTAAAAATACTGGATAATAGTTATATACACAATAAGTATAAATTATAATAAAACATATAATTTGTTTGTTGAATGAAGTGAAGCTACATTTTAAATCATTCCAGTGTTATTTTCATTCCAGGGGGTATTAAAGCCGTTTTACTACACCGGAAACACCGGAATGAAAGCGGCGGAATGAGAAACATTGGATAAAAAAAATATTTAAAAACATATTAAACCGCTTATGATTAAACCAATACGACTCGTTATATCACGTTTATCGAATACATGTTATATATTAATTTCAATGACAACAAATAAGAAGCAATAAAGATATAGCAAACTCCGGAATGATATTATTTTTGTCCCCGTACCGCGGCAATGATATACTTTCGTGTAGCTAGCCGTCGCATCACCACTTACACACGTACTCACTCGCCGAGTGCCGCAACGAAACTGATTCTCCAAGGGCGCATGAGGCGAGGGGGCTTACCGTCTCAAATTTAGCAAATAAATCGTTGACAAACCTTGTACGCGGTAATGAGAAAGTTTCTCCGGACAAATATATTTGTACATAATTAAAGGGGCGGGTACAAATGAGATATATACCGAGTCATATTTTTTGTTCCCTATTCATATGGTTTTCAAATGGAGGTAAAAGATTTTTATAGTCACACATAGTTTTCACACAAACTGGGTTCCACCTTGATGAGAAATTAGTCCTTCATTTTTTTTTTTAATTATTAACTAAATGAATATTTGAATTTTAGCTATTACCCGAGATAGCCAACTGGGAGATATTTCCCAAAAAAAATTGTACTTTATTATTTAAGCTTTCTGCACCTGCATTTTCAGTCTTGCCATCAAAATTTATTGTTTGGGAAATTGACACTTATATTGTAAGCCGAGCTAGCGATGGATTGTAAGATTGAAGGTCCTAAAGTACAATCCTGACCATAGCGAGGCTTTCAAAGCACGAGTCGCCAAACAACTTTGGCTATCGAGTGAAACACTCAACTTTTCACTTCGTCACCGCCACCGCGACGAAAATTGAAAATGTAATGAAAGTCATAGGACCCTGTTTTCATTTTTCAATAAAGGTTTATTTATATTTCATCAAAAAACTCAAAATAAAAGCATTTTAAAAGTATTAAATGTAGTTTAAACATTTTTGCATATTTAAATAGTCTCCACGCTTTACATTAAAAAAGTAAAAGTGAGCAATAGGTAATGTTGGGTGCTCAAAAATACGCATATTTTACATTAAACTTAGTATGCATATGCATGCTTCCATTATTTTGATTTTACTGTATTTAGAACAAAAAAACAAAACTAAATTATATCAGTAGCTAGGTATACAGTGTGTATTTATAATATTACCTCAAATTGTAACAGAGATGTTAGTGTTAAGGCTAAGAACCGATATTGCAATTTTTTTTTCTCAACCACCATCTTTATTTAATCCATATAAAATAATTCAGCACGCAATGGATCACTACTTTTTCTTACTGACGTGACGTCACAATTAATTGTCACATGTGACCCGATTCTTCCATGTGTCATCTTGCCACAGTTAACGCAATACATAGCCACTCGATAAATTTTCAAAACGCGAACGCTTTGGTAGTTAAGACTAACTTAAAATTTTCTTGCAATATCGGTTCATAGCCTCTGGTTACAATTTGAGGTAATATTAAAAATACACGCAGTATAAGTTTTTTTCGTAAATTAACGGTGCGTTTCAAAAGATACCGCACACCTAGTAAAAGGAAAAGAAACTCGGTGGATTTTCCTGCAAAAAGTCTAGTCATAAATAGTGAAGGGGCAAAAACTTTCTATGTATTGATGCATTTGAGAAAAAACATTTTGTTTGATAATTGGTCCAGAATTGAGCTCCATAGTAAAATGTATGGGGAAAAGAAAGTGGTCAGAATGTAATGAAAAAAAAATGCTAGAAAAATCGTTAATTCCAACAAAAAACAAAACATACCACAGAAAGTTTTGGGTTGCACAGTAATTTTGAAAAAAACAGCGAAACTTTTCTTCGGGAAAATACGTTTTACGGCATTACTGCAATATTTTTGTTCCATTCAGCCATTTTTTCCATCGTTTCATTCAGCATTTTTACAAGCTTTATAATAACTACTGACTGAATTTCGATCATAGTGAAAAATTGAAAAAATAATCGTCACGAGCGGGATTTGAACCCACTACCTCTGGAATCCTTCCATTGCTCTGCCAATTGAGCTACCGAATTCCGTTAGCGGACGTTTCTGCTTAATAAACATACTGCTGATTATGACAACTAATGCCGGTTCCCAATAATCAATCCACGGACAGTTTTCGTTACCAGCAGTTACATTTTGATAGATTACCCGTAGAAAATGTATCAAAATGTAACTGTTGGTAAGGAAAATTATCGGTGGATTGATTATTGGGAACCGGCCTAAGTGAGTACCTATCTACTACCTGTCGTCCTAAAGGAAACGCGGTCCAGCGAGCTCGTCTCAACGGCGACCGCGTGGACATGACTGATCGTACGTAGCAGAGCAGATTGTTATGAGCGGTTTCAAGACGCCATTGTGCGCGCCTATTGTTCGCTTCCCAATCGTGTGACCAACTGTACCACTAAAAATAAAAGTGTGCGGCACTGAATCCTATCAGGATCTATGTAGTTAGGTACTTTGTCATTTCTTAATTCAATGCTATAATTACCTGCGCGGTCGATCACATACCGAACTACCTTATCAAACGATCACTCGTTTATTTAAATAAAACTTGTAAAGAGACCCTGGTTATCCAGGTACCAAGTAGTACAGTTCACACGCGCGAACAATTTTTCAGGACCTTTATAAATATCATCGCATAGAGTCCACTAGGTGTTTGTTTTATATTAAAACAATCGTGAAATATTTAGATAGGTACGGATTCAGAAAAAACGAGACATGGGTAAAAATCTAACCTAAGGTCCCGCCGGCAACGATATTAGGCTAGTATCTAATCCTATACCTACTATATAAAAACCTATAGTAAATACTTTACAAAAATCATAACCCTAGTTATTACTTATTATATATCCTAACACATAACTCCGTACATTAATGATTTAAGTAACTAAGTGGGTATTTTTAATTCTCTTATATAAGTACATAAGTAGACCGAATCAATAGCTCCGTAGGTAGGTACCTACTTAGTTACTGTGGTAGATTTTAACTTTGAAGTAATTTTTATCTGATCCTCAGTAGGTAACTGATTGCAAATTAACATATCACTACGTATATTTATTATTGTTTAGTGTATCTCACAATGGAGTTTAAATATGATGGATGTACCTAGGTAATAGAGATGTCCAGAACTTAATTAAGTAAGTACTTAAAGTACATATACAATTCACAAATAGGAAGTCTAAAATGATACGCCATTATATCAAAAATATCGTCATTCACGCACTAGTGCTTCTTGATTGTACCGTAGTCAAATTACGTCCGTTGCTCATTTTGTGACAAAAATGAAATGATAGCAAGGTCATTGGCAGAAAATTTAGGACGTAACACATTTTGTGTTACGAGTACTCCTATTATTTTATTAAAATACCTAATTATTTAAAAAAAAAATGAATTACCTAACCTAAATTTTTAGATTTCTGACCAAATGCTTGCATTGAACTAACTAATGTGCAGCAGTCTCCACGGAATGAATTTAAAAGGAAATCTATCACGGACAAGTAGTTAAAGGCCAATTTTCGTACAAATTCGGCCGACACAACCGCACCGCACGTCGATGTAACTAAGACAGACAGGCAACTACGGAACCCTACACTGCGCGTGGCCCGACGCGCACTTGGCTGGTTTTTTTTTTACCACCCCCTTCCTCCTTCCGAACCAGTTACAGTTAGGTCAGTTCGGGTTGCACAGGGCGGTTCCACAACACTTCGGGAGCTCAAATACCGCGAGCCATCCGGTTGCCTCTCCGACATTAAATTACGCGTCATCGCTTTAACTAGACGGAGAAATGTGGCGTAACGGTTTTTGAGTCAAGTTTAGAATGTCATCCTCGAGAAAGTTCTCCTTGTGTACCCTATCCATATAAGATTAAATAAACCGGCTAAATACTGAGTTGGTCATGCAACTATTACGCGGTAACTATAGTTAGCTATGCCTATTGCCTAGTCATCCGTGATAGTTTTCGAAGTAAATTCATTATACTTATGAGAGGGAGCGCAGGGCGTTTGCGGTGAGGTGCAATATGCTGGTCCGTAGGTTTGCAAGGTGTGAAAAAGCGGTCAAGACGACTCTCTTTAAGACCTTCTGTCAAACGTTTTATACCTGCAGCCTATGGAGCAAGTATGACCCGAAAAACCTAGGACTCCCTGTGCGTCCAGTATAATAATGGGTTCAGGATGATGTTGGGACTCCCACGATATTGTAGCACGGCACGTCCGGCATGTTCTGTGACGAGCGCACGGACGGTTTCCGTGCGATAATACGTAAGTGCGTTGCCTCCCTGATGAGCCGCCTTTGTGACAGTCCCAACAGCCTCCTGAGAGCCATTGCTGATAATATCAACAGCCCACTATGGAGTCAAGGAATAATATTTTTCAATTAATTAATTAAATTTCAATGTTTTATTTTATTTTATTTATCATTAATTTTAATTTTGTTTATTATTTCACGTTTTTGATTTTATGTTATTAATTAATGTGTAAATGCTATTGATTAAGTTTTATTGTATTATGTTGTATGTTTGTATTGTGATATGGGCAATGCCTGAAAAAAAAAAAAAATAATAATAATAGTGGCCCCACTGGCCATATTTGACTTCTTCCAACACTAGGTAGGATAGTTTCGTTAGGTATCTTTATATGCCCAAAGGGCAAACAGAGCAGAGACAAGAGCCCCGCACAGCGGGGCTCCGTCATAAGGCCCAACGCGTGTCCAACGTGGATATTTAGATATTTGCATGGTTGTTACCTACTCAATTTGGATTTGAATTAAATTTTGCACGAAGATAGTTTAAAGCCTGGATTAATACATAGGATAGTTTTTAACCCGGATCTACGCAGTCGAAGTCGCGGGCGGAAGCTAAGTAGTCCCATATAGACGAAGAAACGTAGACGAATTCGGCCATATAATAATAATATATTATATGATATGAATGAGGTACTCATAGGTTCCGACTAACTTTGATTCAATAACATTACTTTTTAGCTGTCTTTAGATTAACGCTACTGAGTGACAACATTCGCATTCGTACCCGACATCGATTGTTTAATAATCGTCTGTGGCGATTAAACTGAACTGGCGTTATGATTGTTGTATTCATTCAGATAATAGGTACGGGTATGTCAGAGCATTCGTCAGAGGACAAGACAAAGGAATTATTCGTTCCACATTATAAATACCTAACTAGTAAGTAATTATACCATAACTATTGCAATTAATTCATTAATGTTTCATTGTTTCAGGTTCAGATACTACTAAGTGAAATCTGCTTTCATGTATCACGAGCATCACAGAACAAGCTTACATGAGGGACGCCGGTTGACTAAGAACTATCCCACGTAGGAGGCTAGCCTCCTGTGGAGACACGTTGGTCGAACATTTCAGCATAAACATTAGCATCGAATAATTCATCATGAAGTTTATCAGTCCATTCTTCAAGCGGATCACCGACGACCTCAAACAAAAGAAATTGATACCTCTCAAGATATTATTTTTCGTTCATGCTTCAAGTGAGTATTTCAAACAAACGTGGGACGTGGCTACTAATATTACGGACATACATACATATATGGACTAAGAGTATTATAAACGAGCAGCGATTGTGTTTAAAACTCGCTTAGGTATATTAGGTACTTACCTACAACGGGGTTTAAACTGAGGAGTTTGTGGGCGGGGTAGGTACATTAAACGCTCCCAATATTCTAGTATAACGCGCGCAGATAAAGAATGGATCTGAAAGTGGCGACCCGCTCGCTTGCTATCTCGCTCACAGCCTTTTGCTGTCTATACTCACACTTATAACTGTGACTGTGTGTGTTACAGTGTTAGGGTGTGAGCGAGATAGCATGCGAGGGGACGCCATTTTCAGATCCATTCTTTATCTGCGCGCGTTATACTATAGATTTTTCACGCCACTGCCACTGCTCGGAAATGTTGCAAAAGATGGTCAGAAAACAGGCTTCAAAGCTTGTAGTTGGACATCCTACACAATGTTATTGTTGGTCAGTTTGAAAAGAGATTCGCTCAATCCCAGCTCCTCCCCCCCCGCCCCGCGCGTGACGGAGGGGAGGGCCCGGCTCGGTGCCCCCAACCCGCGAGCGGCCGCGCTACAGTGTTTCATATTATGATCTTTAAGTAGGTACTTAATTTTGACTTGTAATTATAATTATTTGCAATTTCCTCGCAGTAGGCGTGACAAGGACTATGTAATGTCTCAGCCAAAAGTGCAATAGATGGACTCGTCTTCTTCGAGGTCCTCACCTAGCGGCGGCTCGGACTTCGAACCCACTCGTCCATCTATTGCCTACTTTCTAGCCTTTACAACAATGTACTACAGGCGACTTCGTCCGAGTGGAACTCGTTGATATCGTAACTCCATATACATACTTTCTCCCCCCTCCCTTTTCAACCCCTTAGGTGATGACTGATGAGTTATGCATATATATAATATATATATAATATGCATAACTCATCACCATCACGGGGAGAAAGTATGTATAATCAAAGTATATCTATAACCAAAGTTCATTTCAATCAGTTCAGCGGATTAAGCATGAAAAGGTAACAGACAGACAGAGTTACTCTCGCATTTATTATATTAGTATGGATTCTATCTTAAGAAGAACTTACAAACTGCAAACTGGGTTTCTGTGACCTACCTCATGCACCATAATAGATGCATGTACATGCCACTTTTACAAAACATTTCATATCTCCGAAACTACCACCAAAGGTAGGGGAGACCGGGGGCAATGGTACCACTTTAGAAATAATGACCAATAACTCAGAATATAAAGCTACGACGTAAAAATCGCTTAGGATATAACATTCTCGTCTCATTGGCTATCAGAATCTAGAAAAATATTTTCATTTAATCGCACCAGAATGGTGTAAATTGAGTTTTTGTTCATGAAGTCCTTGTGTTACAATTGACCCCTAGTACGGGTCAATTGTACCAGATAATCAGAGGTAAATAAAACCCAAAATAATGTTTTAATCAATCAGGAATTATTGATAATTTCTTAAAACGAATCAGACTGTTACGTTACATCAGTCTTAATTATAGAGACTCATATTTACACTAGACAAAGGTAGCATTGCAGTTGAACAAAACTTAATATAATATTTTCCAAGTTTTTGAAACATATTATGACTTATTATAACATAAATACTTATGGGGGGCTCACAGCACACACCTTACAAGCAATAACAAAATCTCAATGCAACAAAATAACGAATTACTTAACAATTAATAATCCCATACAGTTACAATTGACCCCTGGTACAATCAACCCCATCCTTCACCACAAATAAATTTTAAATAATACCACTGAAACGGATGGCATTGCGTGTATTATAATTTTTATACATCCCGAAGTATTGTATGAATCATCGGGATGAATCATAGGTATGACATAAAATACTTACCTGAGATTTAACTTGTTTCAAAAATAATTAGTTTCAATTGTCTTATTTTAGCAGACGTGTACAAACTTTGGGTCAATTGTAGCACGGGGTCAGTTGTAACGTTACAATTAACCCCGAGTGCTATGATACAATTGTCCTTTTTTACTCGCACTCACTAACCTTCAAAAATCTCGATTTCTATATCTAACTGACCCCCACACTGTGACACATTAAAAACTTTAATAACTAGAGAATCGCAATTCAGTCCAATTTTCACACTACAACTATTAAATTATAAACACTAGTACAAAACGTAAATCGTAAATATTTACTTTGGTCAGTCAAAAATGCAAATCGTCGTGTAGCACATGCTTTTCGCACGGCAGCGAGTCGCCGACTAGTGAGCAGGTAGAAACACGCTCAAGGCACACTGGTGTATACACACATTTATATTTTGATGTGGTTGCAGAGTTATAGGCGATGGTACTTTTGACCCGTGGTACTATTTACCCCGGTCTACCCTAGGTATCTTTATCTTTACCCGTGATGTCACGTGTGGTGTATTATTTACTCTTTGCTGTCAATCCAGCCTCTTGCAGCACGCCTATAGGTCAATAGTGTACCTACTTGTCATTAGCCGTCAAATCTACCATTGCCGTGCCAGTGTGATTCAAGCCTATACTTCCTTTTCCCGTATGTATTCCTTTACCCCTGCATATAAATGCCTCATCCTTGTTTATATTTTAAACCTTATATAAAATTTTGTCTTTAAATAATCAAAATTTAAAGAATATTGTAAGTACTACCCTTTCCCGGTAACTTGTCTGCGCGATGCCATTAAAAAAAATACTAATTCATGTTTTATTGTTCGAATTTGTTGATACATGTAGTGTTGAAATGATACTGACTGGTTTTTTTTTAATTTAGAGATTTATTATAAGTGTAGATGTATTACGTATGACTTGCTAAACGCCACTCTTGTCGACAACGAACGACAACGTCAATTTCAACTTCTTCATTTCAAGTTCGACACTTCTTGTTAAATCTATCAAGTGAAAATATTACAAATATGTACCATGATGGGTGATGAGTTGATGACTGATGACTACCTATAGTGATGACTGAACTTATACTCAGTTTGATTTAATTACGCAAAAATGTTTTATTAACCGACTTCAAAAAAAAGGAGGAGGTTCTCAATTCGGTTGTATTTTTTTTTTTTTTTTTTTTTTTTTCAATTTTTGTTACCTCAGAACTCCGTCATTGATGAACCGATTCGGAAAATTTTTTTTTTGTTCGTATGTATATACTTCCAGGTGGGTCCCATTTTTTTCAAAATTCAGTTAGATGATGGGATCCATGAGGAATTGAGGGGACTCCTCAATTTTATAAGGCACGCGTGTAGTGATTTTGGTATTTTCTGTTATAACTCGTGTATTTACATCCGGAATCATAAATTTGGTGGCGAGGAATTGATGATGAAGACCACAGATGACTTATCGAATTCCTCAATTATGTACTTAAAAGTGCAAAAGTACGTCACAGGTTCTGATAAGATTCCTTTGAAATAGGAACTAATGAAGTGCCATTGGTGATGATCTTGGGGAATCGATGGAAGTCCTCAAATATTATCGGCCCACATACAGCGATTCGGTTTTTTTCTATAGTAATCAACGCATTTGCTATCGGAAATCAGTTCATGTGGTAAATTGTAAAAAATAGGAAATGTGCTCGTGGCTTGGCGGAGTACTAAATTGAAGTCGGTTAAAACTTTGTTTTTAAAGTAAATTATTTTCCACCAATTTTCTAAAGAATATCGTAATAAGCTATAAGTACACAAATTTAACGATATTAGTATTGATAGTTGAGCGGCAGTAGTACAAATGTACATAGATATACGATTTTTTGTCTATTCAACTTTTGAACCCGGAAGCCTTTTTGTTACAACGACGCTCTTTGATAATGCTGAGATTGCCAGACAAGCAGGTAAACAGGTTATGCGGGTGTGGAAAATTACCTACTCCTAATAAGTATATATTTAGCTAGGCAGTTTAATAATAGTGGCTACGGTAGCCTAGCCTAGTGGTTCAGTCGTGCGGCTGTCAAGCGGCGGTCATGGCTTTGGTCCGGGTCCATACCGATGAGTTTTTCGGAACTTGTGTACGGAATATTTACAGTTAGCTTTTCGGTGAAGGAAAACATCATGAGTTCATGAGCAAACCGGTCTAATCCCAATAAGGTCTAGGTTTTCCTCTGGGTAGGAAGGTCAGATGGCAGTCGCTTCCGTAAAACTAGTGTCTATCCCAAATCTTGGGATTAGGTGTCAAAGCGGACCCCGGGCTCCTTTAGGGCACCACCGGGAATAACGCTAGGAGGATGAAGGACCACCAACGGATAATCATAAAATGATAATACATCTTCAAAACAAAAATAAATATTATTAAGTAATGATGAAATACGCCCAGGCGATATGAGGAATTTTCAGGAGGAGGAGGTTCCATTTTCTATCCGGCTAACTTTAGTCGTGAAACCATCTGGTAGAAAGTTAGTTCGAAACTCTAACTATAGTGAAAATACCTAATGTTTACGCGATTGGATAAAGTTAGTTGGAAAGAAAATGGAACTATAAATTTCACAATTGGGCTGTACATATGGCTCTAATTTTTTAAAGTTAATACCTTCCAAAGATCCAAACTTCCTAAGTTATAGGTAATTGGTAAAAAACACGACCTGGGCCATAAACATAAAATAAACCATTTGTAGGCTAGGCTATATCTATATATATAAAAGAAGGATACCTGATCTACCATCAACGCACAGCCGAAACTACTGGGACTAGAAACTTGAAATTTACAACAGGACTTTCTTATATGACGTAGGCAACCGATAAGACGGGATTTTTGGAAATTCCATCCCTAAGAGGGTTAAATGGGGGTGCAAAGTTTGTATGGGGGAAACTTTATATTATGAACTAGAGACTTAAAACTTTGTAGAAAGATTACTTATTAAGATACAAAATAAGTAATTTCAGCATTTAAGAAAATTCCACCCCTAAGGGGGTTAAATAGGGGTGCAATGTTTGTATGGGGGAAACATTAATTTTTGAACTATGAACTTGAAACTTTGTAGAAAGATTACTCATTAAAATACAGTAAAAGTAATTTCTGCGTTTAAGAAAATTCCACCCCTAAGGGGTTAAATAGGGGTGCAAAGTTTGTATTCAAAACTACTGTGACTAGAAACTTGAAATTTTTCCAGAACTTCCTTTATGACGTAGGCAAGGGATAAGACGGGATTTTTAGAAATTCTATCCCTAAGGGGGTTAAATGGGGGTGCAAAGTTTGTATGGGAGAAACATTATTTTTTGTACTAGAGACTTGAAACTTTGTACGAATATTACTTATCAAGATACAAAAAAAGATTTTCCAGCGTTTAAGAAAATTCTACCCCTAAGGGGGTTAAATAGGGGTGCAATGTTTGTATGGGGGAAACATTATTCTTTGAACTAGAGTCTTTAAACTTTGTAGGAAGATTACTTATTAGGGTACAAAAAAAAACTTTCAGCGTTTTATAAAACTCCACTCTTAAGGGGGTTAAATAGGGGTGCAAAGTTTGTACTCAAAACTACTGGGACTAGAAACTTGAAATTTACACTAGAACTTGCTTTTATGACGTAGGAAAGGGATAAGACGAGATTTTTGGAAATTCTATCCCTAAGGGGGTTAAATAGGAGTGCAAAGTTAGTATGGGAGAAACATTATTTTTTGTACTAGAGACTTGAAACTTTGTAGAAAGATTACTTATCTATATATATAAATGCCTTTGTCCTGACTGACTCACTCATCAACGCACAGCCGAAACTACTGGGACTAGAAACTTGAAGTATACACCAGGACTTCCTTTTATGACGTAGGCAACCGATAAGACGGGATTTTTGGATATTCCATCCCTAAGGGGGTTAAATGGGGGTGCAAAGTTTGTTTGGGGGAAACTTTATATTATGAACTAGAAACTTAAAACTTTGTAGAAAGATTACTTATTAAGATACAAAATAAGTAATTTCAGCGTTTAAGAAAATTCCACCCCTAAGGGGGTTAAGTAGGGGTGTAATGTTTGTATGGGGGAAACATTAATTTTTGAACTATGAACTTGAAACTTTGTAGAAAGATTACTCATTAAAATACAGTAAAAGTAATTTCTGCGTTTAAGAAAATTCCACCCCTAAGGGGGTTAAATAAGGGTGCAAAGTTTGTATGAGGGAAACTTTCCCTTTTGAAAGAGAAACTTGAAACTTTGTAGACAGATTACTTATTATAAAACAAAAAAAGTGCTTTCGGCTTTTTAGAAAATTCTACCCCTAAGGGGGTTAAATAGGGGTGCGAAGTTTGTATGGGGGAAACATTATTTTTTGAACTAGAGACTTGAAACTTTCTAGAAAGATTACTTATTAAGATACAAAAAAAGAACTTCCAGCGTTTTAGTACATTGCACCCTAAATGGGGTTAAATAGGGGTGCAAAGTTTGTATGATGGAAACCTTTCCTTTTGAGCTAGAAACTTTAAACTTTGTAGACAGATTACTTATTTGTATACAAAAAAAGAATTTAAGCGTTTTGGAAAAATCCACCCCTAAGCGGTTTTAAAAAGGGTGACATGTTTGTATGGGGGAAACTTTGTTTTTTAGGTAGAGTAAAAATTTTGTAGAAAAATTACTTATTCAAATATAGAAAAAGTCGTTCCAGTGACTTAGAAAACTCCACCCCTAAGGGAGTGACATTGGGGTTTAGAGTGAATATCGGGGAAACTTAGTTTTTGAGCTAGAGACTTAAAACTTTGTAGAAATATTACTTATTAGATACTAAAAAAAGGACTTTTTGCGTTTTAGACTATTCCACCCCGAAGGGGGTTAAAAGACAAGGGTTGTATGGGAAACGCTTTTTTTTAGTAAGATACTTGAAACGTTGTAGAAAGATTACTTATCAAATAAAAAAGTACTTCCAGCGTTTAAGAATATTCTATCCCTAAGGGGGTTAAAAGGGGGTGCAAGGTTTGGATTAGCAAAACTCTTTATTGAGCTGGAGACTTAAAACGTTGTATAAACAATTATTATCAGAATAAAAAAGATCTTTCAGCGTGTTGGAAAAAATCCTCCCCTAAAGGGTTTAAAACGGCATTCAAGGGATGGAGACCAAGAAAATATTATAGTAAGAGATTTGTAACTTCGGTCTTATAGTAATATAATATATATTTATCTTAAAAGACCACAAAACTGATTATTTTGAAATTCATCCCCTATGGGGGCAACATAATTTAGACTGCTTGAAATGGATTCCATAAGGGGGTTAAAAACACTCATCCCCAAAATGAGCTAAAAGGAGTTGGATGTTTGTACAGGGAACAAGACAATTTTTAATTAAGGGATCTGGAACTTCGCTAAAAGACTAGGTAACTAATTACAACATTTCTTGAAATTCATCCTGTAAGGAGGTTAAAAAGGGTTGGAAGTATGTATGAGGAATAAGTATTTTTTGAAGTAAGGGAATTCATAGGTCTTTTGTACTAATTATATGGTAAGCCAAAATAAATAATCCGACTGGTAGCAGAGAAGTAGGCAAGGATAAATTAGAACCACGACCCTTACAGAACCGAACAGCTTCCAGTTCCCATAACCGAAAAGAAGGTAATGTTTCATTTAAACTGCGGATTATTTTGTTAATTTATAAAGTTTATTTTAGATAATCAAAATCATGTATGCTCTAACAACACCGTTAAATGGGGACAGCAGATGGAGATGGAAAGTTCTACGCCTTTTAGCATTAGATAGGTTTTCATAACTATACAGGTAGCTCGGACTATTGTGAACTACTGAACGGATTTTGGCAAACATTTCCAGTAATGTAGCTTTCTTTAATACATTATAAAAAAATATACAATTTTAGCAGAAATGTCTGTTGATGATTCTTAAGATATTTATATTTCTAAAAACGGAGTTTTTAATTTAAATTTAGCAATTTAAACTAATGAACTCATTTCACTGTTACCTTTTACGCTTAATCCCTGAACGGATTTAGATGAAATTTTCCGTACGCTGAATTTGACACCCTTGGAAGGATATAGGATAGTTTTTATCTCTGAAATAATCCCATAAGATGGTAGAACTTTGTTTGGGTCGGCGATAATTAAGGTTCCACCTACAATAATTTAATACCAATCATTTTTCTAAGATACAAGTTCTACGCGGACAAAGTCGCGGGCAACAGCTAGTCCATAATAATAGAATCCATTTTACAGAGCAAAGTTTTGCATCCGCATACAATGCTTAAACGTTGCTTGCTGTTGAATTTGTTTGTCGGCCTTTAGGTACAGTCAAGTGCAAAAATATGTATCGATAACATCCTCTCATAAATAAGTACCTAAACCTTAATTCGCTGACATAAGAGTTATGGGACATATTTATGAGTAAGTTGTATGCACCCATATTTTTACACTTGACTGTACTACGCATTTCTACTCTCATCCCTGTAAATGGATAAGTTGCCTTTGTACTTACTTTTTGACTTAATCTTCATTGATCGTATACTATTTATTTAGAAGGTACAATAAAGATTTACGATTAAAATACTAAAATACTTTTGATAGAAATGAAATGAAATGAAATGATAACGCGTACGTGAGAAATAGAGACTTTATTTGGAAACAAATTAAAGTCAATTAATTCCTCTCTCCCGGGCTAATCACTTTTTGTTCGCAAGTCCATTCTAAATGCTGACCCCGATCGGGGTCAGCGGGAGAGGAAGGGTAAAATAATACCCAGCACTCAGATCTTAAAATGTACCACGATAAACCAATCATTTAGTAATTGTATGGTAAGTAAGACGTAAGTTTCAATGCCAGAATGCCATAGCAAAAAATGCCACACTGAGTTCAAAAATGTAGTCCTAGGTTCCCTGTGGGTAAGAACCAGTTTTTTCTTTTGCTTAAAGAATTGCATCTTAAGCTATATCGCACGAATATTCGTGATGTTAGAATAATTATTTACAATAAAGTTTACAGAGGTCAAACAATGATAAATACAACTAGTAGTCGAAATAATGAACGAGAAAAAAAATGTATTATAAAAATACTTTTGTACCCTAAACTTTGCAAAGTAGGTATGTCAAAAATCTTGCGTTCTATTCTCGTTTGCGCTGTATAAAGCGCAAAAAACCGCTTTAGAAAAAAATGCAAAAAGCTAACCAAAAAATGTGTGCATTTTTAGATACTCTATCAATTTTAGGGTTAAATATGTATTTCGTATATTACACCATTCGCTCCGGTAAGGACGCATGGTCCTTCGTACCGGGTTTTAAGTCAAGTGGAAACATTCTTCTGATAGTAACAAAATGAGTTCCAAAACACTCCTCTCCATTCAGGGTTTTAACTTTTAACTTTAGTGCAGCACGCCTATCATGAGACGGCCGCGACATACGCACGATTTTTCTCGCACTATCAGTCTTTTTTAACCGACTTCAAAAAAAAGGAGGTTTTCAATTCTGTTGTATTTTTTGTTAAACATTTTTTTTTCAACGTTTGTTACCTCAGAAATCCGTCATTGATGAGACGACTCCAAAAATTTTTTTTTTGTTTGTATAGGTACATGATTCCAGGTGGTTCCCATTTAAAAAAAAACATTTAGATGTTTGGATCCATGAGACATTGAGGAAACTCCTCAATTTTATTATGCACGCGTGTAGTAATTTTGATATTTTCTATTATAACTCGTGTATTTACATCCGGAAATCATAAATTTGGTGGCGAGGAATTGATGATGAAGACCACAGATGACTTATCAAATTCCTCAATTATGTACTTAAAAGTGCAAAAGTACGTCACAGGTTCTGATAAGATTCCTTTGAAATAGGAACTAATGAAGGTGATGATCTTGGGGAATCGACGGAAGTCCTCAAATATTATCGGCCCACATACAGCGATTCGGTATTTTTTCTATGGTACCTAATCAACGCATTTACTATAGGAAATCAGTTCATGTGGTCAATTGTAACCAAAATGTGGAAATATTCTCGTGGCTTGGCGGAGTACTAAATTGAAGTCGGTTAAAACTTTGTTTTTAAAGTAAATTATCTCATAGAACACTTACAACAAGAGGTATAGTGCGAAAAAATCGAGAGTACCTATATCGCGGCCGTGATAAAATGGCAACCGTGCTACGCGTGCAGGATTTCTATCACTTTTCCTACTGCATGCAGGCGTAACCGTCCTATACTACCTATTTAGTTGCATACATAAAAAAGTACCTGGGTGACTGAGCTCCGTTTGGGTAAAAATAGAGAAAACGGACTAAATCGATTTTTCGCCCCCGTTATCCTCTATATTGAAAATTTCACTGAAATCATTAAAGCCGTTTTAGAGAACGTGATAACAAATAAACATAATATACAAATATTTCTCGCTTAGTTATATTATATTCCTTAATTTTGTATTCGACACATATCGTCAGCGTCATTACCTAAATACAATTTTCAAATACCTAAAAATATTAAAATTGAGTAAGATAATTATATTTATTTATATTTAGATAAAAGATATTTATTTATATGCATGTAAATAACCTCCACCACCTAAAGGTGGTCGGGAAGAGATCACTTACCTCTATTTTTGTATTATGTATGGTGAGCAATGAAGAATATTTAGTGTAGTTGTAACTGTTTGTAGCGCTGTTCGTGCTGTACCCGTACCTGACGATCCACATGCGCGAGCTGGGCATCAGCGTGGAGGAGACGGCCATCATGTCGGCCGTGACGCCCGTCGTCTCCATCGTGATGCCGCCGCTGGCCGGCATGCTGGCCGACAAGATCGGCAACTTCAGGGTTAGTGCTTTCTCATTCATCTCATTCTAAAATCTTTCTTTCTCATTCTTCTAGCCGATTCCGGCTGCAGACTGAACATGTCAGACCACGTATCGCGGTCGGAATTATCACACGATAAGTGTCAGGATAGAGCGTCCGCCACTGGCTGACACCGTTCGATAGAACGAGACTGACGCTCTGTCTTTTTACTTATCGCGTGATAAGGCCGACTATGATACGGGGTCAGGTGTAGGTAGATATAACCCACCAAACGATGCGCCCACGTGTCCCAAGCAGACTGTAACGCATTTTGGCATGATATTAACTTTATGCTAGTTGCCTGTGCTAGTTCGTTTCGTCTAAATCCATCACAGTCATTCTCATTCGGTCAATGATGATAGGGGACTGTTGGACATTAGATAGCCGTCACCTGTAACTTATTTTAAGTTCACCTCAACGGTCACCCACAAATATATCTTGACACCGCGATGCGTAGAAACTAAGCGCAGAGATCTTGTTTCGTGACGGGTGACCGGCGGGGTGAGCCGCATTAACGCGTAGCGAATAACAGCCTTTGACTCCTACGCACATTTTACCAGACATCAAGATTCAACTTAGAGTCAGAGCTGTTTATAAATGTCCTCTTTCAGTCAAACTAATTGGGAAATCGACAATTGGGGACGTTTTGGGAAAAAAGAGTCACCGTGACCGTTTGTGTATTCTTCACCTATCAGGTATGAATCATCCTAAGGCAATAACTTCCGGAGTTGTCAATAAGTTATTAAATTACTCGTCCTCTCAGCTCAGCTCAGCTCCCTGAAAAATCTGTAAGTATGATCTATTGAACGAGTAATCTATCTACCTACATAAGTTAAGTACTAGCTAGATCTTGTCAACCAAATAAATGACATTACTACGAGCAGATAATATGTACTCGTACTATGACAGGGATGAAATAAATAATAGTGCCAGTACTTGAACCTCAACCTTTGGATAGTGAAGCTGCAAGGAGACTAATCACCTTCACTTGTCCTCAACCATCGCCCTTCCAGTCCATTGCCCTTGCTCCTCACGTAAACATCATTTTGCAATTGCAAAATAGCATCAATGACAGAACACATGTTACGTCAGTATAGGAACCAATAAAGTAAACGGGAAAACTATAATTAGGAACGTTTACGCTATTAAATGGAAATTACTCGAATGCCGTATCACTTAGTGCGGTTGATACTACGAGCCTCGTATACCTACAATGAAAATGCATAAAACTGGTATTGTGTTTGCTTAATAAGTATTTGGTAAAGTTAATCGGAATGGTAAATTAACAGCGTTTTATCGAGTATAATTGGTGAGATCACATTTGGATGTATCGGTGGTTTTGAATGGAATCGATTGAATGTCTGTTTACGATATCGCAAACGGGGATCGACTCGGGGACAGGAGATACAATAACCTTTACCTTGCATTGTGGGGTCGAGTATTGTGCGCGCACGGCGGGGCCCGGAGCCTCGCGCGTCACTGGCCCGGAAGCACCGCTCTACCATACGACCACAATACTTTTATAGTCACGATACTCTCAATGTTCATCAGGCTTTTGAATTAGCATAAAGAGACCCTGAGTATACGTGTGTATCGAACTTATTCCCTACATATACCTAGTCACGCTAACGCGTGTGAAAGTAGCTCTAAGATGACATACAAAGTGTTAATTAATCTATATTAATGTATATAAAAAAGGTCACAATCATAACCCAAAGGTACAGTCACCGGCATCAATATCTGCCGAAACAAAGCCAGCAAAAATATCTGACACGTCCTTATGGCATTAGACATAGAGTCGTGTCAGATATTTATGCGTGCTATGTTGTGGCAGATCTTATTGCTGGTGACTGTACCATAATATAAAGAATATCGTCTATATCTACTTGACCTGCAACCCTTCGTTTCCCGGCCTCTATAGTAATGTACCTAAGTATGTCAACATGCAAATACAGTAAATGCATGCATTAAGTACCAATCTGTTGTGTTAGTTACTGCTAGCGCTCTCGTCAGCGCTGGGCGGCGCGTCGGCGCTGCTGCTGCTTGCGGTGCCGGTGGGGCGCATCACGGTCACGTTCCCGCCCGCCGTGCAGCTGCTGGCCGGCTGCGACGGCGCCGCGCTGCGCGTGCGCCACGTGCACGACCACGTCTGCCACCCGCTGCACCCGTACGCGTATGACGTCAACCTTACGTGAGTACCTACAACTACATCTACATTCAGCGCATCTTGAGGAATTGTAGAGACATACGGATGCAGAATAACAAAAAAGACTGTACCTTCCCCGAAAATTTAAGGATGAATTAACGGTCCCACGGTCGGTTTTAAAATTGTTGGTAATTAGTGTTTCCATGTTCGTAACTATCAGGGACACACAATTAAATGACCACACATATATTTTAATTTGACTGAGTGAAGGCAGTAGACTACATACTTTGTGTATAACCAAGGGCCCTTCAGACGACTTCGACGAACTTTCAGGGCGTCGTTAATTAAGGACGTTTTCATTTGAATTAACCATTCACGGATTATTACGAGGTCGTTACAAAACTGAAGGTCGATGTAAAACGCTTCCGTTTCGTCACAAGACAGACAAGTGTGACGTAAATTAAATACAATTTAAATTAGGTTGAACCCTGCTTACATCGTAGAATGAAAATGACCTTAAGTTCGTACCTAGTTGCAATTATTAAAATTTACCCTTTGTTTCATAGGACTCTGTCGTGCGGGTTTGTATGTGACCTCCCGTCTGGAATTACTAAAGATGAAACCGATGAGCTGTTACACACCCACTCCTACGTCATACGGCTGCAGTCTTCGGTTAGCTCTCAGCAGCTCGTCTACCGACACACCGTGTCATCGTTCCTCAAGCCAATGATGCCAAAGAAAGACAAGAGCACAGCAAGAATTTTAACAAATGATCCCTTATTTAACACGACTGCCAGCTTAATTCCAACTGGCCAGATATTCTTCCCCGCGCCACAACTCTTCGAAATGGAATGTACTCAAGACTCCCAGAATGCCACATGTTCTTTTGGCGGGGACAATTTTCTGTCCGAACCAAAAGAAGTAAACGAACAGCGTCAGTTCCGAATAAGATTTTCGCCCAACACCGAGCAGGATAAACCTCTAACTGAAATAGACACGAGGGAATACATTATTAAAGCGATAACAACTTCGGAGAGTCGATCAGATTTTGAGAAAGACGTTAGTGGAGTCGAAAGTACAAATTGTGTTGACAATTTCAATAAGGTGAGTTGGACGTAGGTAGTTCACATTTAGGTACCGTTTCCTTTTGTATTATCAGGCTAGTCTTTTTATTGCAGGAAATAAGCATACTTACTTAACGTATTTTTATTCAATCTCAAACAATATAGAACTTTCCAACGCAAGCATCAATCTAATACCTGTATTGCATTTGTAGTCGAGTTTACCCATTTCTTTGTATCGACATTCGTGATGTTTCCGGCCTGGGGACCGAATTTTGGCTTTCGAGCGCTCGAAAATCAAATAAAAGTAAATACGTTTACAGTACATATGGTGCTGCTTTCCCGCACTAGTGCGGAAAAGATCACTTTCCGTGCATATGTCGAAACTATAAAGAGCCATATGTACAGTAAAACATTGTACGATACACGTGCGAATAGGTAATTCGCAACTCGTGTCGATTTAAAACACTCCCTTCGGTCGTGTTTTAATTTATCATCACTCGTTGCGAATTCCCTATTTTCGGCACTTGTATCGTAAATGACTATTGTAGTGTCAAATGGCCGGCACTTACTTTCTACCAATAGAATTGAATACGAGTGGTCAATACCACTCATTTTTAAATTTTCTATCGCTATTTCAATATAGCATTTCACAATTTTTGCCAGTTTTCGAGTGAAAGAGTCGAGCGCTCGAAAGTCAAAAATCGGTCCCCTCATCGTAAAATATACTATCTTATATTATATTATTGTTACAATATGTTACACAGTGGATTTGAGAGGCAAGCCGTGATAGGTGTGTATTTTGTGGCAGAGTTCGGGCGAGGTGTCGGTGCGAGCAGGCGCGACGTTGATGGGGCCTTGCGCGGCGGCGTGCGCGGCGGCGGCGCCGCGGTCCGGGCTCTGCGAGAACAGGCAATTATATTTGTCAAAAAAAAAAGGAACTTGTTATGTAATAGTTAAAATGTATTATTAGAATAATGCTAGCATAGTCTCGCAAATCCTTAACTTAAAAAATCTTTTGTTATTTAAGATTAAAAGTTAAGAAATTGTAAGTTCCTAGGTATTGTTATTTAATATTTTCTGAAATAATCAGCTTTATTTTTATTTTTATTTTTTTAGGCAGCAGCAGATGGATATCGACCCCATGCTCACCTTTTGGGCGTATCTCGCTGTAAGTACTTGATTAATTGCCACGACTAAGGGCGGGTTGCACCGACTTACGACTACAGACCGATCAACGTTAAATATGGCGCTGACAGCTGTCAGTCCATAGAAACTTGTCAATACACTGCATACATTCAGATTTTAACGAACATCGGTTACGATTACAGACCGATCGATGTTAAATATGGCGCCGGCACCTGTCTGATTAAGATTGGAACGAACACCGCTTACGATTACAGACAGTTTGGTGCATCACACCTTAATCGAGGGCTCGGGTGTCTCAGCGGACTTGTTCGACTGATTTCCTTTACGTTTACGGTAAAACAGCGATCTCGACTCGACCTCATGTTGACACCTTATGAGCGTATATCGCTGTGCTAATTATGCGTGTTCAATTCCTTTATATGACTATTGGGAGGGGAAGCACCGGGTCTAGCAGCAGACTTTGTGCTCCTGTTTTTATATCCTGCCTTGTTACAATTCAAAGGCATGAAGAAGGTACCCTTTTTAGGGTTCCGTACCCAAAGGATAAAAACGGGACCCTATTACTAAGGCTGCGCTGTCTGTCTGTCTGTCCGTCTATCACCAGGCTGTATCTCATGAACCGTGATAGTTACAGTTGAAAGTTTCACTGATGATGTATTTCTGTTGCTGCTATAACATCAATTACTGAAAAACCGGCCAAGTGGGAGTCGGAGTAGGGCTCCTATACAACAGACACGATTTTGCCGTTTTATAGATAATGGTACGGAGCCCTTCGTGCGCGAGTCCGACTCGCACTTGGCCGGTTTTTTAATTTACTCGATTATAGAGCCAAATGGCGTAAGGTGTAGAGAGGTTCGATATGCTATGTTATTAACGGTTCACATCGTACGGACAAGACAGAATTTAAGTTATGTCTACAATTCTACATTACTATGCCCATTGACCGTACGATCGACCATAGCCTGTCTGCCTACTATATACCTACTAAAGTTTAGTTCAAGCTACTCGTACACAAATTCGAGCACGTGGCGCGTTAGGTAGGTAAGCATGCAGATTGAGCGACGGACCCGTTGATGGGAAGATTGTCCACTAATCGCCACTAACTGGGTAATGGCGAACTTGATACGCAGCGGAGAGCGCCCGACCCATTGCCACCGATCTTTTTCCAAGACCCTGCTGCGCCCAGTTGTGGCATACTTAGTCCTAGAGGTATATGGCGTTTGAGTTTATCTCAATGTTGAAGAAATGTATTTATTTATTAGGCCTGTTAATAGCGGATATGTTCACCTCCTAGCTAGTCTAAACAAAAGCTACGAAGTCAAAAATTGTGTTCCAAGCATTTCCCTCTATATAGTGGGGCAAATTGTCGAAAATGTGGACACGCTGGACAAAAACACCAAATTTTTTTCAGGTACTTGTTAGGTCCATAGCTTTAAGATTTTGATAGGAACCAACTCCTCCGTCGGCCATCTTTAATTTTACGGCGGCCATTTTAAATTTTAGTTAATTTATCAATATCCTGAATTCTATTTAACGTAGAATAACAAACTTAGTGTCTAAATATACATATTTGGGGCCAAGGAATTCAACTAGATAGTTTTTAGAGTCGAGTTCCCAAAGAATATCAAACGGAACCCTGTTCCTGAGCTTCCGCTGTCCATCCGGCTGTCTGCGTATCAGCAATAGCTAGACTGTTAAAATTTTCACAGAAGTAGTGTTTCTATGGCTGCTTTAACATACATTCACAAAAAAAAAACAGTGCACAAACAGCTTTAAGTTTTTAATAGGAACCAGCTCCTCCGTCAGTCATATTTAGTTTTAAGGCGGCCATTTTGATTAATTGTTCTAAGTCACTTAGAATCACAAACTTGGTGTCTGTCTCTTGTTGTAAAATACTTATCTAGTTGAGTTCCCTGACGCCAAATATATACATTTAGACACCGTAGGTGTTCGTGGTTCCTATTAAAAACTTAAAGCTATGGACCTAACAAGTGCCTGAAACAAAAATGGTGCTATTGTCCAGCGTGTCCATATTTTCGACCATTTGTTCGAGCACTCTGCCCCACTTATATATTAACATTATTATATTTTTATTACTGGTTATTATAGAGGCTATAGTGACTAGTGACACATAATCTCCAGAAATTTCAAGTGTCTAGGGGAAGGGGGGGTGAAATCGGATAGCGGGTCAAAGCAGATAGTATGCTATTTCACATTTCCGCTATCGCTGACTCGTTCCGACACGTTAGACAGTACGGGCAGAGGCCACTCAGTGCGATTGCAAATGGCGTCAAGTGAAGTGCATCGTGTCGCGTTGCTGTGGACGAAAAAAGTAAAAACAGGTAATTGATGTAATATTTCAACTTTTTTCATCACTGTCAGTGTGAGAGTATGTTGGTTAACATTTTAAGTCGATACAGTGACTATTTGAGTTATGCTTTTCGATATTGTTCCTATTGTAGACCTTGAAATTCTTGCGTATTTATTTCGTTCGTCAAATCAAGGCCGATGGGTAGAAGTAGACGGGGTGAAATCGGTTATCCAGGTTCCCCCCAATCTTTACTATGTTACAGATTAGTAGTTTTATAATTATTTTCTGCTTACAGGAGTTCAAAAATGCCACGAAATTACGTCAAGCAATCTAACAGACTACAATGGTCTGAAAGTGACATGCTGCTAGCAATTAATGCGGTGATAGAAGGCAGAATGGGATATTTACGAGCCGCTGATACGTACAATGTACCGAAATCATCACTCGAAGACAGAGTAAGAAAAATACGCGGGGGGGGGGGGCTTCAAAAGACGATGTGTTTCGGAAACTGCCATATTGACAGTCTCCTTATAAAAATGACTTATTACAAAATAAATCTAAAGCACCACGAACTCCCTTCCTTAAGAGAAAAGGAAAAGGAAAAAAAAATAAAAGCTGGAAAAACTACAAACTGAAAACAGAAAGAAAATGAAGAAGATGCTGAATGTCTTATTTGTGACGAGAAATATAGTCATACAATATCTTCAGATGCCTGGATCCAATGTACGGTGTGTCTGAAATGGGCCCACGAGGGTTGCACCGAGTGTACAGCACAGGAATTATTGTTTTTTTGTATGTGATAGTTGTAAGTAATGAGTATCCGTAATCACCCTATCATAAAAATAATGGTATCTGGTTTTACCCGTATATGAGGGGTGATATCGGATTTACTAAATCTAAGAAAATGTTGATTGATCTCTTAAGTAATAACTTGATCTCTTTAATTTTGTGCCAAAAGAAAGAATAATACTTGTTGATTTTGATGTTATATATTTTTTTTATATATCTATGTGGACTAATTAAATATGGTTTTTTTTCTTAACTATCCGGTGTTACCCCCCTCTCCCCTACATATTACGGTTCTAGAGATATACCGATTGTTATCGGCGGGCAAAAAAACGCCATAAAATTATGTTTCATGTATGAGAGCACTGTTTATTTTTTTATTTTTGTGAATGTATGTTAAAGCAGCAATAGAAACACTACTTCTGTGAAAATGTTAACAGTCTAGCTATCGCTGATACGCAGACAGCCGGATGGACAGCGGTAGCTCAAGAACAGGGTTCCGTTTGATATCCTTTGGGAACTCGACTCTAAAAACTATCTAGTTGAATTCCTTGGCCCCAAATATGTATATTTCGACACTAAGTTTGTTATTCTACGTTAAATAGAATTCAGGATATTGATAAATTAACTAAAATTTAAAATGGTCGCCGTAAAATTAAAGATGGCCGACGGACGAGTTGGTTCCTATCAAAATCTTAAAGCTATGGACCTAACAAGTACCTGAAAAAAATTTGGTGCTCTTGTCCAGCGTGTCCACATTATCACCTGAAACTGCCCTACTAATAGGTACCTTTATTTGAGCATTATATGTAGCACAGAGAAACGGAAAAAATCGAAACAGCAGCAACATGACAGAGCTAAAAATGCACATTCTAAAACTACTTTTAAGTTAATAAATTACGTTTTTTTAAGGAAAATGTTTAAAAAATCCCATTGCCTTAATATCGTTGTTAGTGATTTAAATATATATTTTTCATAATAAGGTACTTTAGGTGTCCGCGGGTAATTAACATAAGATTCTAATTATCGCATGAGAAAGTATTAAGTTGAGAGAGATAACGTAGGTACCTATAAACTATCTAGTGTCTAGTCCAAGCGTTTTCTAAAAGTCAGATCAGACTGAGTCCGGATCGTATTGTAGACAGCGTTTACTTGTAGGTATATAAGTTTGTGGTAAGGACTCTAAGATGACTATTACATAATATAAGTCACGTTTCACAATCTCAACGGAGCACCGGCCAAAACTGGCCTTGTCCCCGATCGGCGCAGCTTACTCACTGCGGGAGCATCTACAATCTCGTAGCCTTAAACAAACTCTAAGTTCACTAATGTGAGTCTATTGTATTACCAAAGTTCTAGTGAACAATGTTAACTCACGCGTTATATCGGAAATAGCAGGCGGTCACAATCCCCAGGCACGAGGGATCGACTAGGAAGGAAGGACATGAAAGTAATCTACGACTTGTACAATACCTATATATCTAATATAAAAAATCACCCAACAGCTTTCTTACAGTTGCTATACAATATGCCACCCACCACCCACCTTTAATTATCCACTGTCGTTCGAAATTATTGTGCGTCCACTAGCCGATCTGTGGGGCTAAAGTGATCTCCATAATTATCCTTGAGTCCTTACTAAAATCGAATCAGCGGCTCCCTACCCTAATCGGACTCAAGCATCCCAAACTAAAATCTGTGTCTGCATCGTTGGAGAATCCGCTGTAAAGTGGCCGTGTGAGCTCCGAAGTGTGTTATCGACTGTATACGCCAAACAAAATATAACCTACCCATCCTAAATCAGTTCTCGTCCTCATCCCCAGGTTCGCGTGTTCATCGGCATCATAGGAGGCACGGCGTTCGCGATGTTCGAAGGCGCGGTGATCGCCATCGTGCGGGAGCAGCGCGCCGACTACGGGCTGCAGCGCGTCTACGGCAGCATCGGCGGCATGATATCCTCGCCGCTCTCCGGGATGCTTATAGATTATGCCAGCCGCGGCAAAGGATATACCGACTTCAGGTAAACCACGGGCAAAAAAATAAAATCTGGCATTGCCCCTTTCATGCAAACTTACAACCCCACGAGCTACTACTGGTATACACGGTGGAATTTAATCGGTGAACAGGACCCCATTTTTCTAATTCAGTAATCGATGGCGGTCACGTTTATGTAGTACTTAAGTGGAACCAAGTTTTTTTTTATCACAACTAATTTTTAAGTTAAAATTAAATTTTAATTAAAATTTATTGTCACCCTACTAACGGTTTAGTCTGAAAAGTTTAATACCTCTTTTCAAACTATCAGCCATAGAAACTTAAAACATAAATGAGCAATAAGCTGTCAATTTGTCATTGTCAAATTCATAACAAATTGACGTCTGATCTGTCTAGTTTCCCGCCAAAGCCAGCAAGCACTTGACATATGTACACTTACGAGTAACTGCCCTTCAATAAAAGTAGGGTGTCCATTTATTTAGTCAGTGTACATTTTACCGATGTTAATTAAGTGTGATTAATTAGATTTTGAGCTATATTGCACGAGATCTCACGTATTGGTTTCTGTGTAGATTGATAATTAAGATTTTTGGTTTCCTTATCACCGATTAAATTCCACCGTGTAGAAAAATAGATCAGTATAAGTACTTGGGTAGTAAGAAATAGGTATATAATACACTTAAGTTCGTCGCCTTATAAAATTCCACTTCCCGGATGACTGACGCGGATACAAAGTGCCGTATTGAAATTGCATATTGTTAAAAATGGCATGTGAAATTCAGTTTAATCTCATTAAAAATAAATGTTACCTAGGTACGTCAATAGACACTTTTAATTTAAGTAATTAATTATCCTTCGTTTCCAAGTTTTAACGGTTCAAGAGTTGGCAACGCTTCCAGGCTGCCGCCTCCACCCCCTCCCCCCCAAAATAATTTTTTTGAAATGTATCTTTGGATTATGTTTGCGGAATAAAATTGTCGGGTTTCTTTTTATGTTAGGGATTCTGTGTTTGTACCCTTAAATCTTTTATTTCTGCTTGTGTGTAGGTACTTGAATTGACCTAAGTATTTAATATTGCAGCCTTCTCTTGTAATTCTAGACAACCAATGACCGTAATATGTTAAGTATATTAGGTACGTATCAAATGCACTACCTAACTGCGCGGCGTCACAAAGGGTCGATCCTTGCGACATTTGTAAATGGGGTTCGGTAGTTCATACGTTAATTGAATTGATTAAAATGATAACAACACCTAAAATAAATACGTACCGTACCTACCTAAGAAATACAATCGATAACGAGTGTTTGTTACATCTGTTGAAAATGTCTAAACTGACAATCACGAGTTCTTTCGATCCTAATAGGACATAAAATATCCAATGTTCCCTAAGTGTGGAGGTAACCCTTTTACCATGTAACTTGTACCTATGGCGACACAAAAGAAAAGTTAAAAAATGTATGGAAATGTTGGGGCCTTGTTTTCCTTCTATTGGGATAGAAGGAGCTGGTGATTCTGAATAAAAATAACATAAAAGTTGCATAAAATATCAAGGGGTATTTTTTAAAGTAGGTAATGTAAGTATTGTCGTTATAATGTGTCAGACATTTATATACTTATTTGAAAAACAAAAAAAGACACCTAGTACCTATCATATGTTTGTAAAACGCATGCAATAATTCTGTAAGACCTGTGTATAATATAATAGCGAAGATCGTTCCCAATTCATAATTAATATTGAGCAGCAGACACCTGAGTAAATATAGTTATTATTATTACATGACTAATTCGAAATTTAAGATGCAATTATTTTGCATTGAATACATAATTATTTGAACAGTGCCTGCAAACACAACGATGCCGATGACACGTTGTATTTATTTGACCTGTGTGATGTTTTGCCTGTCTTTCACACCACACTGTTTCCAACTGTGGCAGAGAGAGGTACCTATGTTGACATCTCACTCTGTTTATGCAGGGCTCATGTCTCTGCACTTGTATTTACTGTAACATGTGCCATATGCATTATAAAACAACAGTAATAACGCATTCGCATGAATGAGGACTTCGTGTCTATGCAACGAAACGTTCATGATTGTGATCAAATTTATATTTGTTGCGCAATTTAGCTGAACGTGATCTCAATCAAATTCGTTCAGTACTATCTTCAGAACTCTCTGTAGGACTGGGCAAAACTGAAAAAGAACTACTTAACCCTTAATTTGGCAGTGTCCTGCATCCGGCTGTAACTCTTTGGCCGTCTTTTTATATTTTTTTCCTGACCAGAATCGTTGGGGCTGTCCTGCGTCACCACGGCTTGAACTATCGCCTTTTTAGGGTTCCGTAGCCAAATGGCAAAAAGCGGAACCCGTGTGGATTCGTCATGTCTGTCTGTCCGTCCGTATGTCACAGGCATTTTGCTCGAAAACTATAAGGTGTAGGTATTTGAATAAAATTTTGAGGATAGGTGTATTTTGTTAGCCGCTACATAGTTTTGTAATTAAATTACAAAAAAAAAATTTTTGGGGTGCACTCCATACATAAAACTGAAAGCCAAAAAATTTTTTTTCATTGAAAGCGCACTTGTGGCACATCAATCGATAGGCCTTGCAAAATAAATATTTATTTATTTATTATTTATTAACACACACATACCCATCCTTACAGGCTATCCTAATTCGACAGTATGGAATTTGACACAAAACAGAAAATAAAAACATAGGTACATTACAAATTACAGTTACACAATACATATAATGTGGCCTTTATGAATTCGTTCAAGGAACAAAAAAACAAATACCAAAAAACTCGATCACTACCCGCTTAAGGGCCACCCCACACCTGGCGTCTTTCGAGCGTCGTCCCATCGTAAACTGTCCCCCCAACCCACCTCGCCTCGCCCCTCGCTCGCCCGCTTACTATGGGACGACGCTCGAAAGACGCTCGAAAGACGCCAGGTGTGGGGTGGCCCTAAGGGTCCGAATTGCGCGCGTAAAGGGGGCCTGGCGAAGGAGTTGCGTTCGAGCGCGCGGCTCGGCCAGCAGGCTCGGCCGCCGCCGCCGCCACACATACTCGTACCGATCCGGTACACTCAAACACACCTCCGCAAGGACTCCAGGATTACTCAACTTGCCTCGCATCAACTTAAATATATGTGAAGCCAACCCCAGTTCCCTCCTAACTTCAAGTTTATTGTATCCTACCCTCAGAGCATAAAATACTTATTTCCTATATCTGTGATCCTACCATTCCTAAACACGAACAATGTAGGATACATTAACGGATAATATAAGGTTTCCAAGCAATTTTTTTGATTAAGTGAATAGAGTCGGAGATCGCCCCGAAATTCACTAAAATTATGTCTCTCCCCCTCTAATTTTTGAACCATGTATTTTAAAATATTAAAAAAAATCATGGACATAGGGCTTATTAAATTCTTTCAGCGAAAATTGTTTTGAACAAGATCAGTTCAAAGGTTTCCGAGATATTTATAAAAAACTGCCTTCCTTAAAGAAAAGGACGTTAGTGCCATAAGATTTCAGTAACGATACGACCTTTTTAATAGGCACGGAACCCTTCGTATTGCGTGGTCCGACACGCACTTGGCCGCTTTTTAATCTTGGTGTAAACTCTGTGTTTGTTTGGTGGAATTGACCTTGACTTGTTTCGTGTGCAGACCCGCGTTCTACCTGTACGCCGTGCTGAAGGTGCTGTCGGGCGCGCTGATGCTCAGCATCGACCTGGAGTTCAAGCAGCCCGCGCAGAACCTCCTCGACGACGTCATCTCCGTGTTCCGGAACGTCGAGCTAGTCGCGCTGTTCATCGCCTGCTTTATTATGGGTAAGGACAAGGACGTGTTTGTATTGCCGGCTACTGTAGCGTCATGTTTTGATTCAATATTGGGTTTCCCATCTTGATCGTGAATGCGATAATATCTTATATTTGGTATGTACGTGCTATGTATTGGTGCCTATCAATATTATCCATCTATTATTAGTTAACAAGTATTGTAGAAGTACGTAAGTATATACTTAAATACTTACTTCTCCATACTGTACAGTATAGGTACCTAATAAGGCATCCATGTATGTGCGTTTAAATCGGATACGATACTTCTGAATGTAATGTAAACGCAGCCCATTATGTGAATAATGTAGATCATATTACTGTTGATGGTTACATTGGTTACCTTTATTAAAAGTGTATTCTTAAACTATAGTAGGATCAATCTTGCTTTTGAACGACCGCTCCAGCACTAGCTCTGTAAGTCTGGGTTACATTTACATAAAACTCACAAAACTGGCGGACCAAAACATAGATCAAAATTATAAATTTTTACGTCACACCTGGCCATAATGCGAGTTTTGCTGCACGCTGCGCGTACGGGAAAACTCGCATTGTGGCCAGGTGAAGACGTAAAATTTTGTACCCAACACGGGCGGTAATTCGTAAAGCCCCAGAGCGCATATTTATGGCCCTCACCTTCGGTTCGGGCCACAAACACCTGCGATCTGGGGCATTCACGAATTCACCGCCCTAGTTACGTAATGTACTATTAAATGAAAGGAAAAATTGAAAAATTTAATGCTCCGAGCCGGATTTAAAAATTTATATTTTTCTTTAGCAGCGTTACTGCTTAAAAAACAAATATTAATATAGATCAAAATGATATGATAACCTAGTTGACCTAACTTAGTTTAGTTTACAACAGGAGTTGTTGAGGAAAGTTTTACGGAGAAAATATTTGTTATGCATAAATTCCGCCTTTGTCCCCGTTGGTTCCGTTTTGAGTTCAAGAGATTACGTAATTTATAAGTATGCGGCGTTGTTTGATTTTGGTACGTATAGGTACCTACACCGTTGGCACAATAACATAATACTCCTTTGAATTGTACGAGATCGGTGAATATACCATACTCCATTGTATTTCAATCACTAGTCCCAGTTTATCCACGTAAATAGGTCTCGATGAATGTTTTATTTAACACTAGCTTCCGGCCGCAGCTTCGTCTGCGTGGATCAGAGATAAAAAGTGGCCTTTATTTTAATTCAGGATATAAACTACGACTTACGAGTATCTCTATGCACAATTTCATCCAAATCGTTTGAGCCGATAATCGTGTAGTAGGATTTTACTAAAGGATTCGGTTCTGTATTTCTCTCTCGCTTGCTCTTAAACGTTCTTATGCCGAAATAAAGGATTTGACTCGAACCCGAACCCTTTTCTAAGCGCGCAGCCGCGCACGGACTGAACATGTCGTTTGGGATTGGCATCTTACATACTCGTACATGTTTAGGTCACGTTGACTTTGCTCAATAATGCACGCACAACGCACAATGGCCTTCTGTATGCCGACCACATCGATACATTACTGGCCGGCCATCAGTTCAATGTTCAATGAAACTGCGATCTTATATATCGGTCGTAATACATGCCTTGTGTGAAGGCCTGTTATTATTTGTACCTACATAGTCATTCATTGATACCTGCTGATTTTTTTGCGACTTCGTCTGCGAGTTAACTACGTCTTCACTTATTCACTTTGTTTTATCACGGAATCTTGCGCTAAGTATCCGGGTTAAAACTCGCTTTTTACGTAGCTACATGAACTTCACAGTATTTATATAGAATGCACTGGCCACATGTGTTACAACTGCTAACTTATATTTTTTGCACTTAGATAGAAAGACACTATCTATTAAGTGCAAACAATATAACGTTCTTTTCGATTTTTACGAGCACGTCGAATGCGTTTGTGAGTAGATGCCTACTTAACTTATTTACACGTAATACTACATGAATGTTTACTGTGGTTGTCTGTGTGTGTGTGTGTGTGCGTTTTTCTTATATACTATATATACTAGCTTCTGCCCGCGACTCCGACCGCGTGGAACTTTTTTATATGGCAGCTCCATACAAACTTTCACCCCCCCATTTCACTCCCGTAGGGGAAGATTTCGGGGATAAAAACTATCCTATGTCAGCGGTATATCGTTGAGCGGCATATAGTTATGCCGCTCCATCAAGCCCAGACGCCCAAAATTATTAGGAAATACCTAATTATGCAACATAAGATTTAGTTAGTTAGGTTAGGTTTTCTTATTAATTAAGTACTTAATATATGCAAGGTACTATTTCTACCTTTAATTATTTTTAAAAGTACTTATTCTTCAATAACTAGCATGTCTATATTACTTAATTAAAATGAACACCGAACTGGAAATGTGATGTGATGTGATGCATTAAGGCGCATATAATTAGCATTCGGACCTTGGCACTCAAAGGATTAAATGATATAACTACCTACGCTACGCAGTAGAGTCAGTCACCTACATATTATAATTTGATTCTATTGAGACGCTCAGAAACAAGTTAAATATTTGCAGGCACGGCGTGGGGCTACATCGAGAGCTTCCTGTTCTGGCTGCTGCAGGACCTGGGCGCGTCGCGCTCGCTCATGGGCATCACCATCACGGTGGGCGGCGTGGCCGGCCTGCCGCTGCTCGTGCTGTCCGGCCCGATCATCCGCCGCCTCGGACACGCCAACGTGCTGTTCATAGGCTTCGTGTTCTACGCTATCAGGCTGCTTGGTGAGTTACTTGCAGGCGTGGGGGCTTCACCGAGAGCTTGCTGCTCTGGTCGTTGCAGGACATAGGCTTCGTGTCTTCGAGTCCCTATCAAGGCTAAGTGCTTCGATAACATTCCAGCTTCCGGTATAACTGTTCCAAAAACAAATATTTCTGCGCTGTTTACGAAAACCAGATATCTATACAGCACAGGCTGCCAGTGCATTTCCAACTGTTGTTTCTCAGTTGTTACTAGTTTATACAATATGTGAATATGTTGACATAGTTACTCCAGAAATAAACTTTACTCGGTAAATATTGGCGGACTTATCGGATAGTACTCGAGATTTAGTTACTAAGCCATTGAACAAGCACTTGTACCATGAAGCATATGGAAGAAATACCTACGTTGGATTCATGAAGAGAAATCCCATAACTACATATCATAGAACTCTCGCTGAGTTTACGTACATAATCACAAACAAGAAATACAAATATTCTTTTCAACACAATTGCTCGTAACGTACCTCTTATTGTGTCGCTTTTAGGCTCATAATCCTGGATATTAAAAACGCGTGTTTTATAACATTACAACACTTGTGTGTTATGGTTATATCCCGATTAAGTCACGTTGGCACCTTGCAGCAAGATATATGCATGAACACGGTGCATTCTTAAATTAACTGCAGCAATTTTTTTAATTTTCGGCAAATGGATTCTTACTCGACTAAACAAACTAAATCCTTTTTGTTAATTAATTGACTATTTCTTTTTGTATATGATATGGAAACGTTTAATTTAGTAAAACTATTCACTTTTCATAACATTTTACATGAATTAAATACAGATAACATTTTAAAACGAAAATATAATTTTATTTTGTATTGGCTGTTTAGAGATTTCTGTGCCCAAACTGCGCAAACTTCACGAAAAAAAAACTGTTGGGAGCCCTTATAGGTTATTTATTTCACAAATATTTGTAAAGTTTGTTTAAATGCGTGTTTGGTTATTATCAAAAATGTTGACTCGTGGTGACTAGAAAAGTGATAAATAGAATGGAAATTCTTGGCGATGTGCAATTGTGAGTAAAAACCTGTTGTCATTTTAATGATTTGCTTAATGTAAAGTAAATAGTTTGGCGGGCCTATAACATTTTCATCTTATGAAAATGAATTTTTTCCTCGCAAAATGTGTTGAAAAACGTCGTATGATACGCGTGAGCTTTGATAATTACATCCTCGGCTTCCTTATCACGCTCACCTGCGGTTCGCGTGAACAATTTCGCCTCTGATGTAATTATCAACCTACCTCACTTGTATCACAATGTACTATTTCAACACAATTGCTCGTAACGTACCTCTTATTGTGTCGCTTTTAGGCTCATAATCCTGGATATTAAAAACGCGTGTTTTATAACATTACAACACTTGTGTGTTATGGTTATATCCCGATTAAGTCACGTTGGCACCTTGCAGCAAGATATATGCATGAACACGGTGCATTCTTAAATTAACTGCATGGGTTGTACAGAATGTACAGCAATTTTTTTAATTTTCGGCAAATGGATTCTTACTCGACTAAACAAATTAAATCCTTTTTGTTAATTAATTGACTATTTCTTTTTGTATATGATATGGAAACGTTTAATTTAGTAAAACTATTCTCTTTTCATAACATTTTACATGAATTAAATACAGATAACATTTTAAATCGAAAATACAATTTTATTTCGTATTGGCTGTTTAGAGATTTCTGTGCCCACACTGCGCAAACTTCACGAAAAAAAACACTGTTGGGCGCCCTTATAGGTTATTTATTTCACAAATATTTGTAAAATTTGTTTATGCGTGTTTGGTTATTAATTTATTATCAAAAATGTTGACTCGTGGTGACTAGAAAAGTGATAAATAGAATGGACGCCACTGGAAATTCTTGGCGATGTGCAATTGTGAGTAAAAACCTGTTGTCATCTTAATGATTTGCTTAATGTTAAGTAAATAATTTGGCAGGCCTATAACATTTTCATCTTATGAAAATGATTTTTTCCTCGCAAAATGTGTTGAAAAACGTCGTATGATACGCGTGAGCTTTGATAATTACATTCTCGGCTTCCTTATCACGCTCACCTGCGGTTCGCGTGAACAATTTCGCCTCTCATGTAATTATCAACCTACCTCACTTGTATCACAATGTACTATTATTTCGTCATCACAGGTTAATAACAATGTTGATAGGCATTATTCACGATAGAGATACCTACATCTCGATGGAACTACTTAAATAAATTTTCACGATCGCTTCTTAATTTTTTCCAGGGTACTCGCTCATTTACAACCCGTGGCTCTGCCTGGTGTTCGAGGCGCTGGAGTCCGTGACATCATCGCTTTCGTTCACTGCGGCCGTGACGTACGCAGCGCGTCTCTCATCCACCACCACCGATACCTCTGTGCAGGGGCTGTTGGGCGGCCTCTATTACGGTGTCGGTGCGTGTACTTACAATTTACTTACTTTACCCAAACGATACCTGAGGTTGGTTGGTAGGTTGGTACCTCGCACGGAATAAAGAAGTACCTCGGTACTACACTTGCCCGTTAGAGTCAGTCCGACTATATTTGACCTTGCTGTTTTTTTTCCGGCGTCTACCAAGGTGTACTTGCTCAATAAAGCTTGCATCAGGAGCAAAGTTAAAGTATTCTAGTGAGATAAGGATAACGATTCGGAGGGCTATATCCGTTTCTGAATCGCTGGTGTTTAAGAGTCATAATTATTTATAAGAAATGTTACGATTCAGGTCGAGTTGGAATCAACAAAATTCTATCTCGCGAAGCTTGGTACACATGTAGCTTTCATTACTTTCACCGCGCATTCATTGCGACCGCTGCGACCATTGTATAGTTCATTCATAGCGTACTAAATCCGGTAATACATACGAATGCATCGAGAATCAGCCGTAGCAACACGATTGCGGGTAGACGTCACAATTTTCAACAAAAAATATTAATAGAAATAGTGTAAACTGATGGTCTGTTATTATACCTACATTATTTCTCTTACAGGTAAAGGAGCTGGAAGTCTCATCGGTGGATACCTTATGAAGTTCTTCGGAACAAGACCGACGTATCAAATATTCGCATGCGCCACTTTTGTCACCGGATGCATGTACTTCTTGTTCAACAAGTTCTACATCGGAAAGGGGGCTATGGGTGACGAGAACGATCTATGCAAGAAAAAACCCGCAATAGCTGACGTGGAGAATCGCGACACTAACACAGAAGAAGAAAAAGGAAAAGCGACGCTAGATGGCGCTTGCAAAACTGAGATCAACACATCGGAGAACGCAGCGGTCGACCCGCCTAAAGTGCCCGAGTCCAATCAAAGGAGCAAGTTAGTGGCGGACAACACAGATGGCGGTAGCGACTCCGGAGTCGAGAACCCAGCGTACACCGAGACGGAAAGCATTACGAATAATACAAATAAAAATGACAGTAAAATAGGATAGTTACGAGATTTCTATGTAGTATTATACGAGCTTATACAATTTAGTTACATAAGATAATAATAATATATTGTTATGTATATAATAAATTATTTTAATTTATGATTACTCCGACTTATGTGTAAGTAGCATACGGTACTCCAATACTCCACTATCACATTAAAAATAGGAGTTTTTCAAATTCATAAAACTAAATTCAATGTGTAAGTATGTGAAGTGCCCGAGCTGCAGCGGGCCAGCGCATCGTGGGGACTACCTTCTTACAGCCCATTGCCTCTCAACCATGAATAGAGGCCGGTGACGAACTGCCCGCGCTGTCCCGCCAGCGTATTACAAAGAATTCATACACCAGTGGAGTGGTTGGATGGAGTTGCATGCGTCTATAGGCTGCGGTGTCCTTACCATCAGGCGGGCCATACCCTTGTTTGCCACCGTCGTATTATACAAATCCGCGGGATATAATATAGCCTACATCCATATTAAAGGAATTAGAATTGAAATTGAAAGGACAATACTTCTACAAACAAACTTAGAAAGCTAGTATCTCACAGACTTTTGCTCTTAGTACGTATAGATGTAACTGGATTGTAAAACAATTCCTGATAAAACCTTAAAACGGGATCGTAGTCTGGAAGTGTCTGCTAGTTAAAAACTAAATATTTTTGACGGTCTTGCCTATATACAGGGTGGAAATATCTATGGGCCAGGAAGGGAAACCCACCTTAAATCCTTAAAAACATATAACATTAGAAAAGTTGAAAAACCCCCGACATTTTCATTTCAAAGTCCAATATCTCAATAACGGCTGAATAGATTTTGATGAAACATGGCTAAGAACACTTGGGATAAAACTATCTATGACACGAAAAAACAGCATTCAAATCGGTCCATCCGTTAGGGAGCTACGCTACCACAGACAGATACACAGGTACACAGACACGTTAAACTTATAACACTCCTCTTTTTGCGTCGTGGGTTAAAAAAAAATCAGTTTACGTAGAAAAAAAGCCACGTGAGAGAACTATATCCAGCAGTGGACTGACACAGGCTGATCATCATCATTTAATAATTCTATTAATCGATACGAAACATTTTACCACGTTTCATTTTAGGGGTTAGTGTTGAATTAAGACCAATATTGCAGCAAAGAGATTTTTCTCGCCATTGGCAAGACCAGTTTCGCCGTGCTTACAAAGCCATACTTTGATCGAAAAGTTGACGATCGATATATGTTGTGGATATGTGTACCGTAATACCAATATCACTAGGCTCTATGAGCGGTATAACTCGCGAGTCTGTGATTTTTACAAAAAAAATATTACTTGTTATATTCTAAAAACTGAATCGACAAAAAAAACTATATAATTATCGAACCTGCTCTCAAACTTTCACGTGAATCGGTTTAGAAATGCGGCCTGTAGAAGAGAACCACTGGACAAACGGATATATGAAAGAATTTTGGCCCAAGTTGGAGCAGAAAACTTCTTTCGCTTTGCTTGCTCATTAAATTATACATACTTAGCTTCTCTAGCAATAACAACACGATAATAATGTAGTTGTAGATGTGTGCGAAATATCAAACAATGTTGAATACGAGTAAGTACAGACCACACCCCAAAAGATATTAATTAACGAGAGATTTGAAAACTGTATGTAGCACGTCATTGAAGTCACAATAAGCATGGAATAGGAATGGCTATTCAGACTATTCGAGCTAGCCAATAAAATACCTGATTTAATGCTTTTAACCCAAGAAGGTTACAAATGAGAATGGTTTCAAATGTTAGCAGATTCTAATAGTGCCAGACGATATGTATATATACTAACTGAATCTTGTCAATCGAAGTGAAAAGGGTATGGTACTTGCATTAAATAAAGCGGATAAATTTAATTATTGTCCTGACTAAACTGGATTAAACGCATTATTAAACACTAGTGTCTAGCTGTCTTTCTTGTTTTACTGCTGTACCGTAGTCTCCAACAAATGTAATCCCATTGGTTTACTTAGATTTATTGGAGACTAATAAATTCATATAATTTCAGCTAATTGTTCAATTCAAGTATCTACATAAAAAATGTGTATCTTCTTACAGTAAGTTTTATACCATGCATATATTATACTAGACGAATAAGCCCGTGACACTTTCTTCGGTCCGACCTCGCTTGCTTCGTGACATCAATTAGCTTGCTAATAGTGTAAATCATAACTCGGTCTCTGGTCATCGGGATCGTGCCGCGTGTGCAGTGCGCGGTGCTCCACATTTCAGGGTACCGCTAAAAATTATCACAATTTTACTCTCAGCTTATCATTACGGTGAATATGGTACCGAGTAGTTTCTCCTCCTTCGATCATTTCTCATTTGGCATCCGAGGGAACTGGTGCGTAGTAAATTGCGGTAGATGAAGCAATAGAATAAAATGGCGCAAATAGCTGTATATTTTAGTTTGATCGTGTGCTTATATAATGTTAATTCGTTGAACTTACCCGGTCCACTTGTGTACGTCGTGCCTCCCTCGCCGCGACCGCCGCAGCCCCTAAGCATCAACGAGGGAAGGTCAGCGCCCTTCTATTACCACAACTGGATCAAGAGGATGGATTCGCCTCAAAACTCTACAAGCACGACAACAACGACAAAGCCGAAAGTGGAAACGCCCGACTTAATATTTGCCGAATTCGAATCTCATAATGGAGACAGTTATAAAAAGTCTTTAAGGAATCTCTTGGAGAAGGAAAAAATACAATCCAAGAACTCTACGACCTTCAAGCCGATATATGTGCCCGACGATATCCCAGAAGAAAAACCTCAAGTAAATTACGCAGCACCAATTAGTAACAAAGACAAGGATGATAATTCTAAACAGAGTACTCCTGACATGACTGATTATTTTGCTCTTTACAATAATCTCTATGGTAACAATGATGCTGCACCAGTGTACATTCCATCGAGTACCCCGTCCACAACATCCACCACAAGCACAACTAAGAATGCTGCCCCAGAGTTGAACAATGTAAAGAATATCTGGCATGTCATTGATAGTGAAAAGCATGATCAATACGCTGGTCATTGGGAAGAAGCACCAATTGATTCTGATAATGATAAAAGTAATTCTGTAAATTCGCAAGAAGAAACCCAGAAAGAAGATCAGGCCAAAGACATCATTGACAACAATTTCGCTTTACCAGGGTAAGTCAACAAAACTTTTCCTAACAAGCTTTATTTTTATTAGCGAAGATTATAACAATGATTGTTTTAATTGTTCACAGATTTGGAACAAATCCAGGAAACGGAGCCGAAAATGAATCCAGAGCAATTCGTACTGAGCCTAACACACGATTTCCTTATATTAATTTAAAACCATTCCAAGTCAAAAATTCATTTATGAACAACAAAAAAGGCAATAATGGCATGTTTACAAATTTGGATAACTTCCGCGACATAACAGCTCCAGTTCGAGGAGAAACTCAGGACGTTATGCCAATGCATCAGCCCGTCGATCGTTACAACCCTGCGCAACCATATCTGCCGCCAACCAAGTACGGCATAAAACCAAAAGATTCTAGCCTAAATTTTCCACCAGCAAAGTCAGTTGCAAACTTGGTGCCTCCACCTCCGCCACCATCTTCTGGTAATGGTTTCCCTGATCCAGGAAATTACGAATCATTTCCACCTTTCGCGTCTGCTGACACGAACTCGGCCCCTGCGCCTGATCCCGCCCCCGGCCCCGCTCCGCCACCCCGCCCACCAGTGATGAAACAATCAGCGCCTAAGTATCAACCTCCAATGGACGCATCATACGACTCACCAGCAGATGACGGCAATAATGATGGTCCCCCTATGGACTTGGGTTACCGATACAAACCACCCTCAGCCCCAGTTCAATCTTTCTTACCAACTCTACCACCTTTATCCAAGCCATTTAAAGGTTATTCTTATGATAAGCCAGCGATAACTGTAGATGCTCCACCTATAATGGATACACCGGATTTCCACGGTTACCATTATAAGAAACCCGAGCCTGCTGCTCCTCCCAGCGAAGATCTCCCTCCGAGTCCAAGTTACGGCCACCATGGACCTCCTTCATATCAAGGATCAGACTATCCTGAGCTAATTTTTAATAAACACCACGGTGATGATGACAGCCAAGGAGGAGACGACATGAAAGGAAATGACATGGGAATGATGCCACCACCTCCACCCGCCGATATGAAACCCGATATGGACAATGGTCCCCCGTCGGACGATCATGGTTTTCCCCAGGACTTCCCTGGAGATTTCAAATATCACCATGATTTTGACGATCACGATTTCTACCATCACCATCACCACCATCCCACAACAACGACGACGACGACGACTACTGAGATGCCTCGTGTCAACAGATACAGCTACTACTATTTAGGAAAGAAGTTGTATTATTTACCACTGTATTTCAGTGTTTATTTCATTGTGTATGTCGGAGCATTAATTATCAAGGCGGTGTTACGACACAAGATAGTATATCCTAACAGCTGGAGACCAAACGACCAAACTCAAAACTTTTTTGCGAAGCGTTCAGTGGATTCATGGGATCTGTCAAACGAAAACCTTCACGAGATTACTGGAAAAGTTACGGCTGCTATCGGAAAATCCGCAGAAAAATACATGAACAAAGGAACAAAAGAGGAATGAATTTGCAAGTACCAACATGTATATATAAAAATACTATAGGGCGACCGCTTAACTGACACGGCGCCGTAGGGTATGGCGGCAGGATCCCAGTACTCTTTAACAAATGTGGGATCCCCTCGACCCCTGTCCCGACATAGGCTCTGTCTCAGATAAATGGTAAGCCTGTAAGTTTTTAGGCTTAAGCTGCTAGAAAGTAACTAGGTATAGGTAATGAATTCGTTGTGAACTGGACATATTCAATACAGAAATAGTTGAGTATAGTTCATTATCACAACGTTAAAAATGATTTTAAATCGAAGTACGAGAAATTGTAGACTGCGGTACACGTCTGGGAGACAGGGAAGTTTGTTTTAGTTATGTCATTTCACAATGCTCAATAAAACGTTTTGTTATATTTACGTGTGTTGTTTCCTTCATGAAAACTAAAAAAGAATCCAATCAAAATCACCCCTTGAATGTGGGTAACGGTCGCTATAACAACTTTTGATTATTATTGGTCAATATAACGGTTAAGGTAGGTATATAATGCACTTTTGGTATATCAACATTTGGTATATTCTGATATGATCTAATTATAATCAGGTATGGTATAACTAGCGGCCGCCCGCGACTTCGTCCGCGTAAATTTTTGATGATAACAAAAGATATAAAAAAAAAGAATTTTATTCTTAGTTAAAATTGTCTAAGTAGACATATTACATTTCAAACAGTGGCAGACACTGATATGCGATTTTTTAAAGAATTTTTAAAGATTTTCCAATCTGATTACGGGAATTGTTTGCAGAATGCTTAATACTTATTCCGTCAGTTACCTGATGCTTTAATCTAATTTTAATCTTTGGCAAAAATGACTATGCAAGATATATAGCGACGCATGGATTTGGAGCTAGAAAATGGGTATCTTAGTTATAATAACTAAGTGAGATTAAAAAAAAGTTAAATATCGATCGTTATGCTTTTAAAACAATCTTAAACTCAGCACTGGAAATCGAGAAATGGAGACAGGTTAATGGAGAGTACATCTCTTTAAAAAATCCAGTGTTCCCTGTACAAAACCTTCAACCTTTTTTAACCCCTATTGGGATAGAATTTTCTTAAACGCTGAAATTACTTTTTTTGTATTTTAATAAGTTAACTTTCTACAAAGTTTCAAGTCTCTAGTTCAAAAAATAATGTTTCCCCCATACAAACATTGCACCCCCATTTAAGCCCCTTAGGGGCGGAATTTTCTAAAACTCTGAAACTACTTTTTTGTTTCTTTATAAGTAATCTTTCTACAAAGTTTTAAGTCTCTAGTTTACAAAATAATGTTTCCCCCATACAAATAGTACACCATCATTTAACGCCCTTAGGGATAGAATTTTCTAAAACGAACAAATTACTTTTTTTGTATTTTAATAAGTAATGTTTCTACAAAGTTTCAAGTTTCTAGCTCAAAAAATAAAGTTCCTTCCATACAAACTTTGCACCCATATTTAACCCTCTTAAGGGTGGAATTTTCTTAAACGCAGATACTTCTTTTTTTGTATTCTAAGTAGTAATCTTTCTACAAAGTTTCAAGTCTCTAGCTCAAAAAAAAGATTCCCCCATACAAACTTTGCACCCCTATTTGACCCTCTTAGGGGAGGTATTTCCAAAAATCCCTTCTTGTCCCTAGCCCACGTTATAAAAATAACCTAAAGTTACAACTCTAGTTTAAAAAATAATGTTTCCCTCATACAAATATTGCACCCCTATTTAACCCCATTAGGGGTGGAATTTTCTTAAACGCAGAAAACACTTATTTTGTATTCTAATGAGTAATCTTTCTACAAAGTTTCAAGTTCGTAGTTCAAAAATTAATGTTTCCCCCACAAACATTGCACCCCTATTTTTTAACCTCCTTAGGGGTAGAATTTTCTAAAACGCTGAAATTACTTTTTTTGTGTCTTAATAAGTAATCCCTTCTTGTCCCTAGCCCACGTTATAAAAATAACCTAAAGTTACAACTCTAGTTCAAAAAAAAATATTCCCCCATACAAACTTTGCACCCCCATTTAACCCCCTTAGGGATGGAATTTCCAAATATCCCGTCTTATCCGTTGCCTACGTCATAAAAGGAAGTCCTGGTGTAAATTTCAAGTTTCTAGTCCCATCAGTAGTTTCGGCTGTGCGTTGATGAGTGAGTCAGTCAGGACATAGGCATTTATATGTATAGATGAACGACTACCTAATCTAACAACTATTCATCTGGTACCAGATGAATAGTTGTATCTATCGAACCAACTGAATCATGACCCACCATAGAACCTTGTTACAATTAACGAACATAAGTACGATCATATGACGTTAATATGTCAGTTAATTGTAACAAGGTTCCATGGTGGGTCAGGATATAGTACTGGTAACAGTAATATGGTAAAACATCTGCACGGTGATTTTTACTACGAGATCAGAGGGGTAATCACGTTCACTTTCACGTTCACTTCCAGGTGGGTCCCATTTTTTCAAAATTCAGTTAGATGATGGGATCCATGAGGAATTGAGGGGACTCCTCAATTTTATTAGGCACGCGTGTAGTGATTTTGGTATTTTCTGTTATTTATATATAACTCGTGTATTTACATCCGGAATCATAAATTTGGTGGCGAGGAATTGATGATGAAGACCACAGATGACTTATCGAACTCCTCAATTATGTACTTAAAAGTGCAAAAGTACGTCACAGGTTCTGATAAGATTCCGTTGAAATAGGAACTAATGAAATTCCATTAGTGATGATCTTGGGGAATCGAATGGAAGTCCTAAAATATTATCGGCCCACATACAGCGATTCGGTTTTTTTCTATAGTAATTTTCAACGCATTTGCTATCGGAAATCAGTTCATGTGGTAAATTGTAAAAAAAATAGGAAATGTTCTCGTGGCTTGGCGTAGTACTAAATTGAAGTCGGTTAAAACTTTGTTTTTAAAGTTAATTATTCCATATAAAAAGTGACATATAAATCTACCTGACTGACGCCCGTGCATTGCGTTGCGTTATGTGATCGACCTGCAGGAACCAATTTATACTCATATTCAACTAGTATACAGTGTGTAAGTCTAATACGGGCGAATCTCTTAACGGTGGTTAGTATAGGACAAAGTAAAGGTAATTAGATAACATTTACTTAAAGTCGCAAAAATAATTTTGTCCATACAAAATAATTCAGACCGCAATGTAATGCAAACACACTCACGTTAAACGCTCGTTGGCAGTTGCTAATGAACATTTGACATTTCGGCAACCATTTTTACTGCTTGAGAGAATTTTATTTGCTAAAGAGAAATTTAAAAAATAATAATTATGGGGTCGTAATGACCTGCAACTTAAAAAAAACCTTTTACTTCATGATTACACTAATGAATACTATGTCCGATTTAATTTATCGCCCGTATTAGACTTACACACTGTATTTACCTAAAACAAACGTTCTATTTTTCTGAATAAAACTGAATTAGGAAATACTTTTTAACTAAAAATCATTGTCACCCTAACGGGAGCTCAAATCTATGAAACTAAAGCCAGCATGAAACATTCGTTTCATAAAGTAACCTCAAAACCCTTGTGTACAAGTATTAAATTAAGAGTAATCAACTGTCAATTGTCACATGCATGACAAGCAGATGTTAGGGTTTATTGACGCAAGACCTATCAAGTTTCCCGTCACAGCGCTGAAATTCAGTGGATATCATAACATTATCATTACCCCCGTCCATTGAAATATGTTTTGGCTGTTTATTAATATTTTTCGGCTTCTTATCACGGATTAAAAATCATCGTGTATATGTGATATAACTATGTTCGACACAACGTTTAGTGGGTACGAGTATATAATGATATAATGAAGAATGAACTGGTATTATCTGGCATACGCACTACTGTTATAATAATGTTTTCTCAAACATGCAATGAAATGTCGTTAATACGTGCGTCATAACAGGCTTCAAAGTATCACATTTCGGGCGTAACAGTTCGAGGGAACTGTAATGCAATTTCATACAAAATTGAAATCCTAGGCCGTGAAGTATTTTTTTTTAATTTTAAACTTGATATGGCGTCTGTGTTCATGAACAGGCTAAACATCTGAATTATATATTTTTTTAAAATTTCTATTGGCTGAATCGTTATTGGACCAAAAATATTCGCGGTAATACCTATTACACACGAACTGATTTAAGAATATAAATCTGTATGATTCAATGTGTTGATGAATACATTTAAAATATTGTCTATTCGTAAGTCACCAAAGACCATAGACAATATTTAAAATCCTCTGAATTTATTTTATTTATATCCTCTGCATTTATTTTAATTATTATAGAAATTAAGGTTCTCATTATCAGTTTGTGTATAATGGCCCTAATAGGGTCTATTCGAACACTACGCACGCGTAATACGGACGACTTCCGTTAAAAAAACATTATGGAGGGATTGGAGGGAAAATGAAAAGTCTTTTGTCGTGTAGCTGGATTTTATATTTGTGGTTGATATTTATAAATAAAATTACTAAATGAGTTCCGATGATAACAGCGACGAAGAAACTAATTGTACTCCGCCGGAATTGAGGGTGGAGGCCGAATTAACCATGAATAACCTTTTGCCGCCAAAATCGAAGGACAAGTACATAAATACAGGTTGGTTTATTGAGTGGTGATATTTCTTATTTCATTGCATATGTTTGAGAAAAGCACTATACATGCCTAGCCGTGAAAAGGGCTTGCCGGCTTCGGATCACTATCCGGCCTCCCTACGGTCGGCCGTCTATACCTACTCACCCGGCAAGCCCTTCTTTCCCGGCGGCTGCAGTAATGTACTATTATTTAGCAAAAATTTCGACTGATACGAAACTGTGCCAGAAAGGCCATATACGTATAAATCGTGACATATTATAATACTTGTACATTATAACATTTGAAATATTATTCAAATGACATACTACGCTCTAATGGTGAGATTGGTGAGTTGCACCAAACCGTCTGTAATCGTAAGCGGTGTTCGTTAAAATCTGAATGTATGGAACGTTTGACAAGTTTCTATGGTCTGACAGTATGTTGTGTTGCGTTCCGTGAGTCACGTACGGTGCTGTCTGAAAATCAAGCGCTGTAGGTGTCTGTTTGACACCTCGGCATAATGCTGAGACAGCGGCCGATTCACTACCGCGAAGACACACACATTAAGTATGTGTCGATTGTATTGTTTTTATTTATTTCATTTTTGTCTCTGTGTGTGTTTTGTGTACTTTCTTCTTTCTTTCTTTCTTCTTTCTGACAGCTGTCAGCGCTATATTTAACGTTGATCGGTATGTAATCGTAGGTCGGTGCAACCCGCCCTAAGCCTACCCACCTCTACCACTGGTTATCGAATTACCTTCCTATTCTACTTCAAGGCAGGTCGGTGGAGTTACGACGTAGAGCGAAGCGAGTAGGAGTACCAATTTCATAGAAAAAAACTTGATCAGAATGTGTGGAAAATTTGGCAAAATTAAAGGACGACTTTTAACTATCAAGATACGTAGGTTATAGAGAAAATATTAGTGATCCAAACACGGACGTGTAACGTAAATAAATGAACTTTAAACATGGGGGGCACTTTTGGGCGCCCCCCCCCCGTAAATTAGAAAAAAAAAGTTGCGAACTATATGATCGTGTGACATATCAAATGAAAGCGTACATTATGAAGATCACAAATATATTTTTTAAATAATTTAAGATAAACAAGTTTGAAATTATTTAAGGAAATAGTCGAAATTTTATCATTTCCTCGCCGGTGCTGAAGCTCGCCCCGGAGGAGGGGGAGAGTAAATAAAATTAAAGTTTTCTCTATAACCAACATATCCTGATAGATAAACGTCGTCCTTAAATTTTGCCTTTTGACCTAATTTCACTGTATTAATTAGGAAGAACTAAGATCCTGCAGCTCAGCGGGCGTGCAGAGCGAGCGAAGCGAGCGTGCCGCGGCAGCGGGGTGTGTAATGATGGGTACAAAAATAAAAAAATACATTGTAGTAGTAGGTTCTTCCTCGCCTCCTCCAATTACTACGCATGGACGCCGGGGGGACAATCTAAGCTAAGTTTCCATACTAAGAGCCAGTTGTTTCAAGCTGTCGGTAATCTTAAGTACTTAACGACTTTTTTGTTGGAAGTTTGGCAGGTTGAACATACACAACATACACCCTACCCTGCCAGCACGGCTATCACAAGACGGCGCGCGAGCTCTCTCGATCTTTCTCGTACTATCCGTCTCCCTCTTATTAGAAAACTTAGAAAGAGAGCGAGAAAAATCAAGAGATCTCGCACGCGTATGATAGCCGTGCAGGGCACTCTAGCAACATGCAGAAGAAGATTTGTATGAAAACGTAGCGTAGTGAGATTGTGCAGGTTTCACTAAGCTATGAGCGCTTCGTTGAAAAGCTAGTCGTTAAAGATACTTAATACCATATGATTGATCAGTTAAATTCGGAAAAACTCATTGTATTGGTAGGTATAGTCAGCCAAGAAATTGGTTTACCACTTTTAGACTCTAATTATTTGGGTTCAAGGTTCAGAACTGGTAGACCATATTCTTGGCTTAGGTACAAACGCCAACACAGGTAACTGACCATTCTGTATTTATATAGAACCTTATTACAATGCACATAAAGTGCACGAATGGTCAGTTAGGGTCTCCCCAGCTCCCCACACCTATCGACGCGGAATCGGTGTTAGCCGATCAAAAAACTCTTTATATCCACGCAATAAGAGCGAAAAAGGCGTCGATCGGTTCGGCCGACGCGAAGCGACGCGACGTCCATCGACGGGATAACGAACAAAACACCAGGAGTGTGGTGCAAAACACTCGGCAAAAGCCGATTCCGCGTCGATAGGTGTGGGGAGACCCTTAGCTGTGTTGTCGATAGTACTGTACAAGCCGGGATTCGAAGACGTTTAGCGATTGTCTTTCGCCAAACTAATTGTTACATAAGGTCTCTAATTTAGGTCGGATGGAGATCCGACCAAATAGTCCATATAGAATATAGATGATGTACATTAAGGAGATGCCTTGATTCGAATCGACCACGCCCCCTAGACAGAGACACGCTTATGCCTTCCGCGCTCAAGAACAAGAGATGCAAAACTCTTTGGGAATGGCTTTTTTGGACAAATTTCGATAAATACCTAACTTAGTGAAGTTTCATTTATGAGCATTTTCAATAATCCGTGCACCCAATTACACGAAAATTAAGCATACAAATCATGTGAAAATAAACTTTTTTTTACATTTAATTAAACAGAAAAAGTTAGTTTTCATACAAACTGAATGCTTAATTGCCGTTACAAAACTGACACTGAGTTAATTTTTATTTAACAATTCACGGTAATTGGGTGCACTTATTACTGAAAATGCCCTTATATTTCATTTGATAAGAGAAAATACTATAGTATTAACTTGATTGTGTCGTAAAATAATGTATTGTTTGAGTAGGCCGAGTAAAAAAAGGAAAATAAAGAACTACTTTGGATTTTTTTTCTATACAGGAATAGGCAATCATGTAACGATCAAATCAGAAAAACAATTATATAGTCAAGATGCATATACTTATCTCAAAATCAGACCTTATTGTTTCTTAATCTAGAACGGCATTTCAAAGCACGAGATTATTTCCAATGCACAGCCTTAACAAGAACCGATAGCCATAACCAAAGCTTTCACTGTCAAATAAGAATCAGAACTTAGCTCTAGAATCTACGGCCACGCCCTTTACCTTACACTAGTTCTATTATCTATTCTATTAATGGAACTAGTTTGATTTTTAATGTAAAGGTGGGAAGAAGAATTATAGACCACTCTAGAGACCAAAAAGTGTAACTCATTGAGTTACTAAAGTCCGCCCACGTATTAAAGGCTTCCACACACCGAACGCGCCCGACCCGCGTTTGGTGGTCTATAATTCTTCTTCCCACCTTTACATTAAAAGTCAAACTAGTTCCATTAATAGAATAGATAATAGAGGCATTAAAATTGGCAGTGCAAAGGTACAAGCAGTACAAGTGTCAATTGTTCGAATTATATACTTTCTCTTATTCTACGTGGTATCGATATAATATAAAATACACGTGACATTGTTAGCCCAGTCATGATAATCAATAACAAATATGATTTCAAATCAGCTACCTATAGTAGGTAAGTAAGGATAATAACACTTTCCTGACAATTACCAATGGCGTTACTTTATAGGCACAATCAATGAATTTAATAATGTCGTGAAAACGTGTATTAGGTAAATTTACACTAATTACAGTATCAGAAAAGAAACGCTTTAAAAATTTGAAGGTAAGTATGATATCATTTTGAAAGATTATACATATAATTGAGACACAGCTTTCAGGGTCTTTTGATATACCTAATTAAGCTTCGATTGTATGAAATGTGTTCTAGTTCACTAGCTCGTAACCAACTTTGTAAGAGAGCGAGCGATTGAATGTGCTTTCGATGAAACCGGGTAGTTTGTAAATCAAATTAATAAGCGTATTTAACTTACCTGTCTGAAATGTTAAATGGAAGCTATTTAAAAAAAAGCTGTATACAATCGATATGGCAAATTTCATGTCATTTAGCACCTTCATATATAATATGTCGGACACCGCTTCCACACTAAAGGCCGATAACGCAAACAGTTTAGCGTTTCATTTCGAAGGATTTCCATTGTTACCTAAAGTGGAACAAGCGTTTCTAGGCGGGTAAATATAGATCATACCCTAAGCGGCCCGAGCGGGTCTCCATCCGACAGGCGTGCGAACCATAAATTATTACTGTTAACTACTATAGTGATAATTGACGCAAGAAGAGTGTGTTCTACTCATATATACTCGTATACGAGTCTCAGTATTAAAATTGTGTCCGTCACCTTTATGACTTTTAATTTAAGTATTTAAAAAAATGGTTACGGAAACTGCCCCTCGCATCGGAACCTTATAGTTTGTTAGAATTACCTATGTAAGTAAGAAGGTTCACTTCACATCGATTGAGTAGTTAAATTATGAAGAAACCATGTTTTCAGTCGCCAGTAATTTTAACGATTTTATTGGGGCCTTTTGTAACATACCTAGAAAACTTAAGTTAGTTTATCATATCAAACATATCTTAACATTTATAACAATTTCATGTTTATAGAAATAAAGTAGAAATAGGATCTTTGAAATCGCTAGTATTTTGCGTGGCAAAACGCGGTTAAACTTGTAAATTAAATAAGCACTCCACTTGAGAGCAACACGCTCCTAATGTTTGCAGAATTCATATTTCAGAAACTCTCATTCCGTGGCTAACCGGAGCGCGACATTTCAAATCAGTCAGTCGCTTCCCTAACTTCCACCCGAACACATCCTAAAATCTTGATAATACATAGATGTACTTATTACTAATCAAAGTACATGACGTATGTAATATAGGTCTGTGTATGCAGTAGAGCTTTGAAATAGTTTGTTAAAGGTGTATAAAGATGCGCAAAGGGTTGATCGTGCCGGGTATCGGGGTGCTGTGGGCGGCGCTTGCGCTGTGGGCGGCCGGCGCCGGCGCAGCGCGCTACGACAGCGCTACGCCGCACGCGCCGCCCTACACCAAGTATAAATATATACCGCTACGGTGAGTATTCATGTTATTTTATTTTTAAATTCGAATTTTTTATACTAATTTAATATGCGTCCGTTTCTTAAATTGGTTTTTCTTTAACACATGCAAAAATACTTATAACTCACATAAATACATCAGCATTAAAGTGAAACGGAATCATTTTAACTGTTACTAGGCAACCGTATTCTTATTTAAGTACCTATGCGGACTCTAAATGTGTAACTTTTTCGATGAATAATGATAATAAATTAAATACTCTTTATTGCACTACGACAAGAGAGAAACATCTTTCGAAAAAAATGCTTAATGAATAATGGAATCTGGGATAACAATATTTTTTATACTAATAAAATTTGTATTTCATAGATTAGATGTCAAAAATAACATTAAGTAAGTCCCTGGTTGGACTGACGACGCCGGCGTGAGTCAGAAGTTAGGAAAGATTATCGAAGAGGCCACTTCGCCAACCTGGAAACTTGCATAGATAGATTTCACTCGCTGAAAATGTACATACTAGATAACTCATTCATCAGCTCGCGTTGGGAATCATGAGTATATCAGCAATCTCTAAATGTCAGCGAAATTGTGCAATGTGGAATAGGTGCATTTCAAACAGTAGAAATTTGTTTTTAAATATGATTTCAGGTGCCGAAAAGAAATGGATTTTGCAGTTCTTGCGATTAATGGAAATGATTAAGTATTATAATATTGAAAAAAAGTTACTGGTTAACCACTTTGATATCATAACTAATATGTAAGGATTAAATATCTCAGTTGTGTGCCAGGGTCCACTTCGATCATACTACCTAGTTATATTGATTAAATAATATCAACTTACCAAAAATAAAATGTATAACCTACATTTCCAGATCGAGTTACGACCGCTACGACCCCGCCGAGGACCTAACTTCGGGGTCGGAGCCCGCGGACACCGTGGTGAGCTCGGGTGGCATGGCACCCTCCGAGTTCATCCTGACCGCGTTACGCACCGCACTAGATGTCGTACGCAACATCAACAAGCAGAGAGCGCGCACGCCCCCTAAGAACAACACCGCCCTTGCGGTAAGTTTATAATTTCCAGAAGTCTATTTTTGATCTAATAGCATCTCAATATGTTTTGCGTGTTCGTTTGCACGGGACCATGGGTAGCTCGGGTGGTATACGGTAGGTACGCCTCCCGATTCATCCGCACCGCGTTGCGCACCGCACTGGACGTCTTGCGCAACACCAACACAACACCAACAAGTTGACAATTCCAGAGGTCTATTTTAATTCGTCACGGTATCATTTCAACATGTTTTGTGTCTTTGTGTTGCGCGTGTTTAGCTCGGGTTGTATAAGGTAGGTTTCAAAAGTTCATCTTTAGCCCACTCAACCTAAATAACATTAGCAGCAGCATGAAGATGCTGCGCGGGCGCACGCCGCTAAGGAACACCACCGCCTTCACGGTAAGTTGTAGACTGACCACACTGGAACTTGACAATTGACATAGCACATCCACATGTTACTTAGTAAATTCACCATCAGAGGATTATAAAGGTTGGTGTGATTCATCAACAAATTCTCAATTATCAAAAATGATGAATACATTTTGGGTTCACAAGTGATTAAAGTGCAGTGGTACTAAAACGAATAACAGTTTTCAAATTTTAAATAAAATTATTAATTGATTCAGAGTCATAGTACCTTCTTATTTATTTATCGTATGGCAAATACGGTTGCCAGGTTGTTGCATTTTTAGCAAAGCCCAGGGGTCACGTGTAGGGTAGCGGTGGGTAATTCCTACGGACGTGGTGAAACTTCGACCCCATCATAGGGCCTAAATGCCTGTTACTCAACGAGACTATAAATTACTAACTCAATGTTCTTCTACTATGTTTAAAATGCAAACGATTTTAACTACAAATTGTATTAACATTCCAGCTCCTCGTGTTTTATTTTCTATGTTGGCTATTATGTAGTAATTGGAATACCTAGTTATTTATATATTGAGTACTGTCACTAATAGAATATTGAAAGCCACATGGTCCCAAAACGAGGTCACCAATAACGGTACCGGCTGAAGTGGGTGACCGGGTGCGGCGGCGCTAAATGCTTCAGCCCCTTGTTTGTGGAACCCATCGCGACTATCGACTTGACACGCGCCTGTTAATAACCCACTCGGGTCCTTAACGGAAATTTGGAGACTTGCTGCGCATGACGCGTCATAGTTATCTGTAGTGTTTTTTATTATTATTTCGTGCCTTTAAATATAGATGTGAAATGGAAATGAAAATATTCATGTTGACTTCTATTTGGTAAACATAGGAAAGACGTTTTCTTAAGATTCATCATTCATCCTCCGCCTGGCGTTATTCCCGGTTGTGCCCTAAAGGAGCCTGGGGTCCGCTTTCACACCTAATCCCAAGAAACTTTCTACTGCAGGGACCCGCCCGGTATCCCCTTCGAGGGTTTTTGAAAGGGTTTTTCGTAATGCTTTGCTTACCAAAGCCGATGCTCCTCAAAACCCATTCATTTGGCTATTAAAGCGCTCCAATACGGTATCCCCTTCAAAGGGTTTTTGAAAGGGTTTGCTTACCAAAGCCGATGCTCCTCAATACCCATTCATTTGGCTTTTAAAGCACAATGAATGGGTATTCAACACGAGGAAGCGCTTCAACCCTTTAAAAAGCGCTTAAAAAAGCCTTTCGAAAGGGTTTTTCTATCAGTAGCGGTAGCGCCCCGTAAGGGAAACCCCTTCATACGGCTAAGTTAAACGAATGAGTTTTCAATCAATAAAGGACAGCAAGTGATTTGGGCTATTAAACGAACGACTAACCCAACCCGTTCAAAGGCTTTTGTCTGGGAAAGCGTGGGCGGGTCCCTGCTTTCTAGTAAATATTAAGTAAAAAATCTCAGCACGACTGACTTACACGGCCGTGAAGGGATTTTGAGCGATATATATTTTCTTAAACTCTAAATCGATTTGAATATCACGATGAAACATACAGTATCTATAGAAAATACTACTTTAATAATTACGTTAATTCTAAATGAGAACGCTTCGCTAAGCTTATGGTAAAATTTCGGAATTACGGAATTGGAAATTTACTTTATAATTACTTTACTTTATTGGAGGAATGAGAAAGACGTGGATTGGTTTAATTCTCAAATTTGTTTGCGTATTTCTACGCATGACTAAGCTTACTGAATAATTACAATTCCAGAAACGGCGGACGAGCGTGAATGGTACGTCAGGCGCGAGCGGGCGTGGCTTCGAGGACTATTACGACGAGCACCACGACGAGACGACCACCACGGCCAAGCCCATGAAGCAGAGCCGTTACACCGACCCCTGGGCCGGCTACTACGACTGGATCATCAACGAGGGCTCCTTCAAGTTCTGGAGTGTTTTCCAGGTGAGAATCATTTAAATAAGGAAGAGATGACTTCCTTATCTTAGCGCCGTTCCGTTTCCACCCTAAATTAATCTGGAGTACGTGCTTTAAAGGCATATATCACCATAATCAATTAATCACCCTAGTCCTCTCATAAATATTTTAATCAAAAGTTATCTACAGGGTGTGGCCTCAAACAGGAGCAAACAATTAAACGCTAGACTATTGAGCTTGTGAGCAATTGTTTCCAGGTGGTTTTATTACATACATACATACATACATACATACATACATATAATCACGCCTCTTTCCCAGAGGGGTAGGCAGAGATCACGGATCTCCATTTGCTACGATCCTGGCAAACCACTTTCGCTTCACTCACTTTCATAATATTTCTCATACATGCTCGTCGGTTTAGGGTACTTTTGACCTGGCCTTTTGTTAAGATTTCTCCAATTTGATCGGAGAAAGTTCGCCTAGGTCTTCCCCTTCCAACTTGCCCTTCCACTCTTTTTATATACACTTTCTTCGTTAATCTTCTTTCATCCATCCTCTCTACATGCCCATGCCCAAACCACCTTAACATACCATTCTAAATTTTTGTAACTATATCTCCATCCATTCCACACTTATCTCTTATAAGTCTTATAACACTGTTTCTGACTCTATCACTCAATTTCACTCCACTTCTCAACGCTCTCATTTCTACTGCATTCACTCGACTTTGATGTCTTTTCTGCCACACCTAACTTTCACTACCATACATAAGTGTGGGCACCAAAACTACCCTATGCACAGCTATCCGTGCTTTTTGTGATATTTTCTGGCTGCCCATAAAGGCATTCAGTGCCCCATTCACTCGGTTCCCTGCATTCACTCTCCTTTCAATATCTTTCTCATGCTTTCCGTCTCCAGTAAATAACGTCCCCAAATACACAGACTCTTTTACTTGTTCCAGTCTTTCTTCACCAATCATTATTTTGCAGTCTGTCAAATGCAGATATTTTGCAGTGCAGTCTTACTTACATGGTTTTATTATTATTTTTATTATTGAAAATTGTATTTATTATTGAAAAAAAAAGGTTTTGTTGTTTTCTTTTCCCTTAAAGTAATTTCACGTGTATTTTTCACCTTTTTGGGGTGACACAAGTAGTTAATTTTCATTTTGAAAACAAAAATGCAAAAACCATTGTTACATGATGTTACCTCAAAATCTGCATTGACTGCTATGCTATGATCTCGTGGTACCAAGACATTATACTTACTTACTTATTTTATTACTTGGAGGTCATAAGTGTCATAATTTAGATCAACATTACTCCAAATTAAAAAAATATATTTAAAAAAGACTGGGTTGCACTCCGGGAGTGCCGGCAGAAGAGAAAACTTGAATAATTTTAATTTTGCAAAATAAAATCCCTTCCTCCCCCTCCCTCCCCCTGCGTGCCAATATATTTAATAACAACCTTATTACTTTATTAGTAGTATGCTAATAGTTCAACTTAACTCTGCAAAATTGATGAAGGAGACGATGTAATAAAATAACAATCTGTTTTTGCCATAGCCAAATATTTTTCGAAGCTTTATCTCTTTAGGAATAACGTCCAAATTCGAACTATTCGAATTTACTTAACTCAGCAAAATTGATGAAGGAGACGATGAAATAAAATACCAGTTTGTTTTTGCCATTGCAAAATATTTTTTAAAGCTTTATCTCTTTTGCTATTCGAATTCCTCAATAGCAAAACGGTAAAGGACGCGTGGACAAAATTACAAATGTTTAACGGCTTTATACTCTTACGAATAGTGTTCAGTTTTGAATGAAGTCGAATCGGCTAACAAGAAAATGTAAAATTTGATAAAACAAAATGGAATTTGCATTTACGGAAAATGTGTAACGACCTTATACTGCTAACAATAAAGTACAAATTAGAACTAGTCAAACCCCCGTTTTCCCCCCGCCCCCAAGCCTCGTCCCGAATCTCTCACACAAAATCTTTTTGCGAGTTTAGCAATTTTTGCCCATCCCAAAAAGTGCTCAGCGCCGCTAAAGAAGTTTTCATCTCTCCTGTTCTGAAAGTTGAGTTTTCATGGGTATATAGCCGGGTGGAAAATAGCGTGTTCTCCCCTAGGGTGGAAAGTATTTTTTTTTTAATTGGTAAGTTCAGCCACGGAGTCGAAGATAATACAGTATTAAAATAAAAGCTTTTCACAAATCGACAGTCAGCTATAGGTACCTACAGTAAACGACGTGTTTATTATACGACCTTATAGGTTGATATTAAAATCGTTTTTCAGTTGGTTTATGTTTATTCGCAATTACAGAAAATCAATATTCAAAATCATTCCTCTATTCGACTGCCCGCCATAATGCCATGTAACTTTTTCTTTTTTTACGTTTCGCCATGGCCCTCTAGATTAGTCGCGTCGCGGCCTACTCGATTACAATGTAAGTCGTGTAGAGTAGGCCGTGGCATAATGTAGCCAGTGCGAAGAAGTTGGATATTGGATAGTACAATTATTTTAATTATTTTCCTCACAGTCGAAATGAAAAGTAGCATGTTTAACTCGGGTGAAATTACCCATTTGACCCTCGAACTATTGGCGCTCTCACTTCGTTCGAGCGCCAGAAATATCTCGGGTGCAATGGGTCACTTTCAACCCTTGGTTAACACCGGGTCTACTATTTCACCTCACCGGCTCGAAAAGGCTTGCTTTATCGCTCAAAATCTGCGCCCAAAAGTCCATTTTATCCGCTAGCGTGGAAAGAGTTTTTGAATTTGGAACGTGACGGTCAATCTCGAGATTCAACTTTTTTCTATACAGAATGAGAGGTGCGTTCAGAAACTGATGGTGTTATGCCAATAATTCATTGTTATTATTTAGATAAAATAAAATTAATAATAATTATTCTTTCTTAATTAAGTAGGTACATACGAAATATTAATATTTAGACTGATTTATAAGGATAAAATACGAATAAATAATTTTAAAATGTAGTTTTATGTTTCAAAAAATTTCGATTCTTCCAAATTTGGAACGCACCGTTTGAATAGTTACTTTAAGAAAAAACTCAACCTACATTTAATTTTGTTTTGTTCTAAAGCCACAGGCAGTAAAACCAAAATAATGGTGGTTATTTATAGATTTTAGTGCAGAAGAAAAGCATAAGCGAATTTGAGCCTTAGTTTACCCGTGAGTACCCAACAATACTTTGACTTTTTTAGTGTAGGTAAGCGTGGGGTTTATTTAAAGATGCAAAAATATATATGTTACATTTAATAATTATAAAATGCTAGATCTTGATGAGATCAACAAACCTTTATTGAAAATGAGTATAAGGCCCAAATTACTTCCATTACCTACATTTACCAAATTACAATTTTCTTCGCGGTGGTGAGGTGAAAAGTTGTGTGTTGAGCTTGGCAGCAAAATTGTTCTATTCTTATTCGCTTCGCTCATGGTTAAATTTTACAATCCTTCGCTAGCTCGGCTTTCAATACAAGCACTTGCGCCAAACAACAACTTTGCAGCCTTGCATAACAATAGTTATTTGTTATGCAAGGCTGCAAAGTTGTTATGTTATGTTGGCTATTAAACGAACGACTAACCCAACCCGTTCAAAGGCTTTTGTCTGGGAAAGCGTGGGCGGGTCCCTGCTTTCTAGTAAATATTAAGTAAAAAATCTCAGCACGACTGACTTACACGGCCGTGAAGGGATTTTGAGCGATATATATTTTCTTAAACTCTAAATCGATTTGAATATCACGATGAAACATACAGTATCTATAGAAAATACTACTTTAATAATTACGTTAATTCTAAATGAGAACGCTTCGCTAAGCTTATGGTAAAATTTCGGAATTACGGAATTGGAAATTTACTTTATAATTACTTTACTTTATTGGAGGAATGAGAAAGACGTGGATTGGTTTAATTCTCAAATTTGTTTGCGTATTTCTACGCATGACTAAGCTTACTGAATAATTACAATTCCAGAAACGGCGGACGAGCGTGAATGGTACGTCAGGCGCGAGCGGGCGTGGCTTCGAGGACTATTACGACGAGCACCACGACGAGACGACCACCACGGCCAAGCCCATGAAGCAGAGCCGTTACACCGACCCCTGGGCCGGCTACTACGACTGGATCATCAACGAGGGCTCCTTCAAGTTCTGGAGTGTTTTCCAGGTGAGAATCATTTAAATAAGGAAGAGATGACTTCCTTATCTTAGCGCCGTTCCGTTTCCACCCTAAATTAATCTGGAGTACGTGCTTTAAAGGCATATATCACCATAATCAATTAATCACCCTAGTCCTCTCATAAATATTTTAATCAAAAGTTATCTACAGGGTGTGGCCTCAAACAGGAGCAAACAATTAAACGCTAGACTATTGAGCTTGTGAGCAATTGTTTCCAGGTGGTTTTATTACATACATACATACATACATACATACATACATATAATCACGCCTCTTTCCCAGAGGGGTAGGCAGAGATCACGGATCTCCATTTGCTACGATCCTGGCAAACCACTTTCGCTTCACTCACTTTCATAATATTTCTCATACATGCTCGTCGGTTTAGGGTACTTTTGACCTGGCCTTTTGTTAAGATTTCTCCAATTTGATCGGAGAAAGTTCGCCTAGGTCTTCCCCTTCCAACTTGCCCTTCCACTCTTTTTATATACACTTTCTTCGTTAATCTTCTTTCATCCATCCTCTCTACATGCCCATGCCCAAACCACCTTAACATACCATTCTAAATTTTTGTAACTATATCTCCATCCATTCCACACTTATCTCTTATAAGTCTTATAACACTGTTTCTGACTCTATCACTCAATTTCACTCCACTTCTCAACGCTCTCATTTCTACTGCATTCACTCGACTTTGATGTCTTTTCTGCCACACCTAACTTTCACTACCATACATAAGTGTGGGCACCAAAACTACCCTATGCACAGCTATCCGTGCTTTTTGTGATATTTTCTGGCTGCCCATAAAGGCATTCAGTGCCCCATTCACTCGGTTCCCTGCATTCACTCTCCTTTCAATATCTTTCTCATGCTTTCCGTCTCCAGTAAATAACGTCCCCAAATACACAGACTCTTTTACTTGTTCCAGTCTTTCTTCACCAATCATTATTTTGCAGTCTGTCAAATGCAGATATTTTGCAGTGCAGTCTTACTTACATGGTTTTATTATTATTTTTATTATTGAAAATTGTATTTATTATTGAAAAAAAAAGGTTTTGTTGTTTTCTTTTCCCTTAAAGTAATTTCACGTGTATTTTTCACCTTTTTGGGGTGACACAAGTAGTTAATTTTCATTTTGAAAACAAAAATGCAAAAACCATTGTTACATGATGTTACCTCAAAATCTGCATTGACTGCTATGCTATGATCTCGTGGTACCAAGACATTATACTTACTTACTTATTTTATTACTTGGAGGTCATAAGTGTCATAATTTAGATCAACATTACTCCAAATTAAAAAAATATATTTAAAAAAGACTGGGTTGCACTCCGGGAGTGCCGGCAGAAGAGAAAACTTGAATAATTTTAATTTTGCAAAATAAAATCCCTTCCTCCCCCTCCCTCCCCCTGCGTGCCAATATATTTAATAACAACCTTATTACTTTATTAGTAGTATGCTAATAGTTCAACTTAACTCTGCAAAATTGATGAAGGAGACGATGTAATAAAATAACAATCTGTTTTTGCCATAGCCAAATATTTTTCGAAGCTTTATCTCTTTAGGAATAACGTCCAAATTCGAACTATTCGAATTTACTTAACTCAGCAAAATTGATGAAGGAGACGATGAAATAAAATACCAGTTTGTTTTTGCCATTGCAAAATATTTTTTAAAGCTTTATCTCTTTTGCTATTCGAATTCCTCAATAGCAAAACGGTAAAGGACGCGTGGACAAAATTACAAATGTTTAACGGCTTTATACTCTTACGAATAGTGTTCAGTTTTGAATGAAGTCGAATCGGCTAACAAGAAAATGTAAAATTTGATAAAACAAAATGGAATTTGCATTTACGGAAAATGTGTAACGACCTTATACTGCTAACAATAAAGTACAAATTAGAACTAGTCAAACCCCCGTTTTCCCCCCGCCCCCAAGCCTCGTCCCGAATCTCTCACACAAAATCTTTTTGCGAGTTTAGCAATTTTTGCCCATCCCAAAAAGTGCTCAGCGCCGCTAAAGAAGTTTTCATCTCTCCTGTTCTGAAAGTTGAGTTTTCATGGGTATATAGCCGGGTGGAAAATAGCGTGTTCTCCCCTAGGGTGGAAAGTATTTTTTTTTTAATTGGTAAGTTCAGCCACGGAGTCGAAGATAATACAGTATTAAAATAAAAGCTTTTCACAAATCGACAGTCAGCTATAGGTACCTACAGTAAACGACGTGTTTATTATACGACCTTATAGGTTGATATTAAAATCGTTTTTCAGTTGGTTTATGTTTATTCGCAATTACAGAAAATCAATATTCAAAATCATTCCTCTATTCGACTGCCCGCCATAATGCCATGTAACTTTTTCTTTTTTTACGTTTCGCCATGGCCCTCTAGATTAGTCGCGTCGCGGCCTACTCGATTACAATGTAAGTCGTGTAGAGTAGGCCGTGGCATAATGTAGCCAGTGCGAAGAAGTTGGATATTGGATAGTACAATTATTTTAATTATTTTCCTCACAGTCGAAATGAAAAGTAGCATGTTTAACTCGGGTGAAATTACCCATTTGACCCTCGAACTATTGGCGCTCTCACTTCGTTCGAGCGCCAGAAATATCTCGGGTGCAATGGGTCACTTTCAACCCTTGGTTAACACCGGGTCTACTATTTCACCTCACCGGCTCGAAAAGGCTTGCTTTATCGCTCAAAATCTGCGCCCAAAAGTCCATTTTATCCGCTAGCGTGGAAAGAGTTTTTGAATTTGGAACGTGACGGTCAATCTCGAGATTCAACTTTTTTCTATACAGAATGAGAGGTGCGTTCAGAAACTGATGGTGTTATGCCAATAATTCATTGTTATTATTTAGATAAAATAAAATTAATAATAATTATTCTTTCTTAATTAAGTAGGTACATACGAAATATTAATATTTAGACTGATTTATAAGGATAAAATACGAATAAATAATTTTAAAATGTAGTTTTATGTTTCAAAAAATTTCGATTCTTCCAAATTTGGAACGCACCGTTTGAATAGTTACTTTAAGAAAAAACTCAACCTACATTTAATTTTGTTTTGTTCTAAAGCCACAGGCAGTAAAACCAAAATAATGGTGGTTATTTATAGATTTTAGTGCAGAAGAAAAGCATAAGCGAATTTGAGCCTTAGTTTACCCGTGAGTACCCAACAATACTTTGACTTTTTTAGTGTAGGTAAGCGTGGGGTTTATTTAAAGATGCAAAAATATATATGTTACATTTAATAATTATAAAATGCTAGATCTTGATGAGATCAACAAACCTTTATTGAAAATGAGTATAAGGCCCAAATTACTTCCATTACCTACATTTACCAAATTACAATTTTCTTCGCGGTGGTGAGGTGAAAAGTTGTGTGTTGAGCTTGGCAGCAAAATTGTTCTATTCTTATTCGCTTCGCTCATGGTTAAATTTTACAATCCTTCGCTAGCTCGGCTTTCAATACAAGCACTTGCGCCAAACAACAACTTTGCAGCCTTGCATAACAATAGTTATTTGTTATGCAAGGCTGCAAAGTTGTTGTTTGGCGCAAGTGCTTAGTATTGAAAGCCGAGCAGGCGAAGGATTGTAAAATTGAACCATGAGCGAAGCGAATGGTTCAAAATTACAATCCTGAGCATAGCGAGGCTTTCAAGGCACGAGACGCCAAACAATTTTGCTGCCGAGCGAAACACACAATTTTTCACCTCACCACCGCGAGGAAAATTGTAGGTAAGTAAATGTAATGGAAGTAATTTGGACATTATACTCATTTTCAATAAAGGTTTGTTTACATCTCATCAAGATCTAGCATTTTATAATTATCAAATGTAACATAAATATTTTTGCATCTTTAAATAACCTCACGCATACCTACACAAAAGTCAAAGTATTGTTGGGTAATCACGGTTTAAACTAAGACTCTAATACGCTTATTTCACTTTTTCCGCTAACTTAGCAGGCATCAAAATTCATATATATATCTATATATATATCTTCTGCACTTAAACCTATAAATAACTACCATTATTTTGGTTTTACGGTCTGAAGCTTTAGAACAAAACAAAATTCTGAGTTTCTGTATCTGAGTTTTTTCTTAAATTAACTTTTCAAACGGTGCGTTCCAAATTTAGAAAAAACGAAATTTTTTGAAGAATAAAACGACATTTTAAAATTATTTATTCGTATTTTATCCTTATAAGTCAGTCTAAATGTTAATATTTCGTATGTACCTACTTAATTAAGAGAGAATAAGTATTATTAATTTTATTTTATCAAAATAATAACAATTTATTATTGGCATAACACCATCAGTTTCTAAACGCACCTCTCATTCTGCATAGAAAAAAGTTTGGTCTCGCGATCGACCGTCACGTTCCAAATTCAAAAACTCTTTCCACGCTAGCGGATAAAATGGACTTTTGGGCGCAGATTTTGGGCGATAAAGCAAGCCTTTTCGAGCCGGTGAGGTGAAAATAACTATTTCACTTCAAAAATTGGACACAAGGGGTTACTATAGATGCTCTATGGAAGCCTCCTTTTAAATATTTGCCCCTGTTACAGCCACACACTGAATAGATAGATCGATACATACATAGTATATCGATGGCGACGCGGTGAATGGGAATTGTGAATCCGAGCAGAGATTAACCACAAGAAATGCGCGAAGCACCGCGATCCTATCTCTGTATGACCTACGCCGAGAAAAAAAACCTTGTTGTTAGAGGGTTTTTCATTCGAGTAAATCGCTCGGAACTCCGCGGTCGATTTTATGACCTTTAATTTTTCCTCGATGCACACATAATAATCGCTTTTGAGGACAAAGCGAGTCTTGCATATTCACTTCAATTTAGACGAACCAGCTTATTAAATAAGTTTAGTCATAGTTTCGACCTTAAGACCGCTGTAGCGCAACGTAGCGAGAAAATATTAGTTAATTACTCTGTCTGAAAAAATGACGATTACCTACGTAGTTACGTGCCAGGCAAAAAAGTATAACGAGGGACGGCGTGTAGTCATAACATTGACATAGATTTGATGTTTGTCCGGCATGGGCCGCATGGGGCGCTCGTCAAGCATCGGTGCCGCCGCGCCGCGCGCCTGCCAAGGATTCGACGGAACCTTGCGCATTGCTATATTTAACATAGACAATCTTCACTAGTATCTACTCGTGCCTAATCATGTTGTTTATGTTATGGTGATGTCTTTTGTCGATTGAACACTGAGTTTTCCATAGAATTTTAAGTAGGGAACTGACCTTATTGCATCTATTTTGTAATGGAAGTTACCGAAATATATGTAAGACACGAGCACTCATAACCAAAACTGAATATCTTATTATGCGTTTACTCATTTCAGACTTGCATACATAGTCTGAAATGATTTAGCTTCAAGCTACCGCTGTATTTTGTTCGTAAGGTCACCGCGAGACGACTTAATAGGCTCCAGCAATTTGTCATCTGTTTGATTGTTCCGCGACATTGTTTTTGCTTTATGTTCGGAGGTCATAACGTAATACTCTAATACTCGGACATGAAGAGTACATCTACTCTATTCTGAACAGTTCTTTTTATTCCGAGTTCCTAATAAAAAAGCAAGCACGTGTAATTTATTTTTCAGATTTTTACCGCTGCTCTACTCTTGTATGCGTGCATCTCGGCCATTTATTACGCGAAATTCAACCCTATCTTACCGGACTACGATAGAGAATACGACGACTATTTCCTGGAAAGAACAGTCGGTAGACAAGCCCGGAGTCTGGACTCCATGGATTCGTGGGAACTACCATCTGGACTAAGTTGGATAAACCCAAGGACCTTCCAGTTCATCTTGGACGCTATTTCAGCACATTACGAGCAAGAATAAAAAAACACGATATTAAGCAGAGTTACAACTTACGTACTCTACTTTATTGGTAAATGAATTACCAGTATTACCACTAAAGTACACTGCCAAAGTAAGTTTGCTTAAATCTTTGTAAATATCTACCTAACTATATGTCCACAGGTTCACAATGGCTTAATGTGTACCGAATACAAAGTTAATTTCTGATAAAATATAGGTGCATGTATATTTCTAGGCTAGTAATATAAGAACCTTGTAAAAGTAAGGAATTAGGCAAGTCCAATTAACTTCGCTAACTCCTTTGTCTAGATTTTTCGACGAAATTCGACACCCTGCAACGACTGGCTTAAAATAACATCTTACGTTATTGTTATTACTACTGCCCTTGTTGCTCTGTGGCGAGTAACGTCATCATACCTACATATACTCGTATAAGTATAAGTAGATAATCGAATGTAAAATCTTAGGCGTGATTTGACAGAACTTGCAATAAGTCGAAATAAGATCGTTACAAACGAATTTATATATAAAATTAGTTATATTTTAAGTGCTTGTAATACATGCAAACCTATGTAAGTTCTCATTGAATCGGGCCTAAAATTATAGTGCAAAAAATAATTACGCAACTTTATTGAAACATCTATCTATCTATCTTCAATGGCTCACCTACCCAAAGTGGGTGTTGGCCTCCGACACGAGTTGTCGCCACTTGACCCGATCCTGCGCCATCTCCTTCCAGTTCATGGCTATAAGGTCCTGCGCGACCTTATTGAAACATTTATAAGCTACGTTATTAATATTGAGCTCAAGTTTAGTTCCTATAGATATTTTCCTCTGTAAAATAATCAGATAAGTTACAAATAATGGGAGTTACAATAATAAGTACTTGGACAAAAAGGTATGTGCGGTTAGCTTGTTCGACTGGAGTAAAATATGGATTTCCTGTTGCCATGACTTTTATGTGATGTAACGCCCGCATTGGCTATTGGAAATAAAGGTTTAACGGCTAAACCTTACTTGTAAAGCGCACCGCACATTGCCACGTTAGTACATAACTTCTTTATTTTTATAATTTACTTTTAATGGGAATAATGTCAAGTAATGTATGAGTTATGAACATCAGCAGTTACACGGACGGAAGATTGCGTGGTTATAAAAAATAGGCGCACCATGTTGTGGATAATAAGTACAATAAAAAAACCGTAAATCAATTCGGTATTAGGTACGCATTCTCATTTACGCAAAACTATTCAAGACAGGGCGGAGAACGTTAGGTAAATATTTTTGTACATCACATGTGGTAGTTACCGCCCATAACGCGTGCGGTAAACCCCACTTTAAAAGCACATGTATATGTCTAATATGTATTACTCACCATGCACGGTATAGTAAGGAAAGCCTGACTTATCGGCTTTACCTTCGACTCGGCGTCAAATTTTACCGCTCTGGGTGAGTAATGACTAATGTACTATTGAAAATCTTGGTGGCCGACCTGCACTGAGGTAGAGTAACCCGCATTGCATCTAAGCAAATTTCTAAATTAGCCTATAAGAATGTAAGTGACGTGTATTAGCTATTGTAATGGCGCTGTGTCGGTATGCGGCAGGCCTACCGCTCGGCCGCGGGTCTCGGGTTCGACGGCCGCGGCCCGCAGGCACAGGCTCTAGGATATGCACAGGACGTCGCCATTACGCTCCCTCCTGCATCGCCACACTATAATTCTATACCAGAACAATCATAATTATTAGTTATAGACATAATCTATATATATAAAACGCAAAGGTGACTGACTGATTGACTGATTGACTGACTGATCTATCAACGCACAGCCCAAACTACTGGACCGATCGGGCTGAAATTTGGCATGCTGATAGCCACTATGATGTAGGCATCCGCTAAGAAAGGATTATTGAAAACTCACCCCTTAAGGGGGTAAAACGGGGGTCCAAAGTTTGTATGGGGGAAGCATTATTTTTTGAACTAGAGACTTAAAACTTTGTAGGAAGATTACTTATTAAGATAAAAAAAGTACTTTCAGCGTTTTACAAAATTTAACCCCTAAGGGGGTTAAATAGGGGTGCAAAGTTTGAATTAAAAACTACTAGGACTACAAACTTGAAATTCACACCAGAACTTCCTTTTATGACGTAGGCAAGGGATAAGACGGGATTTTTGGAAATTCTATCCCTAAGGGTGTTAAATAGGGGTGCAAAGTTTGTATGGGAGAAACATTATTTTTTGTACTAGAAACTTTGTAGGGATATTACTTATTAAGATAAAAAAAAAGTGCTTTCAGCGTTTTGGAAAATTCTCTCCCTAAGGGGGTCAAATAGGGGTGCAATGTTTGTATGAGGTAAACATTATTTATTGAACTAGAGACTTGAAACTTTGTAGGAAGATTACTTATTAGGATACAAATAAAAATATCCTTAGCGTTTTTAAAATTCCACCCCTAAGGAGATTAAATAGGGGTGCAAAGTTTGTATTCAAAACTACTGGGACTACAAACTTGAAATTTACACCAGAACGTCCTTTTATGACGTAGGCAAGGGATAAGACCGGACTTTTGGAAATCCTATCCCAAAGGGGGTTAAAAAGGGGTGCAAAGTTTGTATGGGAGAAATATGATTTTTTGTACTAGAGACTTGAAACTTTTTAGGGATATTACTTATAAAGATACAAAAAAAGTTCTTTCAGTGTTTTAGAAAATTCTACCCCTAAGGGGGTTTATTAGGGGTGCAATGTTTGTATAAGGGAAACATTATTAATCGAACTAGAGACTTGAAACTTGGTAGGATATTTACTTATTAGGATACAAAAAAAAGTATTTTCAGCGTTATATAAAATTCCACCCCTAAGGGGCTAAAATAGGGGTGCAAAGTTCGTATTCAAAGCTACTGGGACTAGAAACTTGAAATTTACACCAGAACTTCATTTTATGACGTAGGCAAGGGATAAGACGGGATTTTTGGAAATTCTATCCCTAAGGGGGTTAAGTAGGGGTGCAAAGTTTGTATGGGAGAAACATATTTTTTTGTACTAGAGACTTGAAACTTTGTAGGAATATTATTATTAAGATACAAAAAAGTACTTTCAGCGTTTTATAAAATTCTTCCCCTAAGGGGGTTAAATAGGTATGCAATGTTTGTGGGGGGGGAAACATTATTTATTGAACTAGAGACTTGAGACTTTGTAGAAAGATAACTTATTAGGATAAAAAAAAAAGTAATTTCAGCGTTTTATAAAATTCCACCCCTAAGGGGGTTAAATGAGGGTCCAAATTTTGTATAAGGGAAACTTATTTTTAGCTACTACGTACTTAAAACTTTGTGGACAGATTACTTATTCATTTACAAATAAAGTGCTTTCAGCGTTTTGGAAATAATTACACCTAAAGGGGTTAAAAAGGAGGTCCAAAGTTTGTATGGAGAAAAAATATTAGTTAGACAATTTTATTCGAAAATTCACAGGATAATTCCTAACGATAAATGAGTAAACAAGTGTTTCCGGTTTTTTGAGAATTCAACCCCTAAAAGGAGACATGTGGTGACAAAATCTGAAAATCAACATCGGCATCTATTGTTTCTATGGTTTATCGGGTCGCTGATTAGGAAAACAACAACGATTTTACATTCCAACGTGCGTCTAAATATCAATATGGGCGTTGTTAGTATGGTTTTTTGGGACGTTAATAACGAAAATCACATAGATTTTGAAATGTAATGTTGTGGACATGAAAATTCATGAAAATATTTGTGCCGAATTGCAATTCAATCGGTCCAGTTTTTTTCGTAGCAAATCGGTTGTAACAGACGAACTGACAGACAGCCACACGTGATCCTATAAATAAGGGTTCTATTTTTGCTTTTGAGATATGGAACAAGACCCGCGTTATATAGGGTTATAGGTTTTAAAGTTTGTATTTAGTGCCATCTCGATCGCCAGCAATCGGTACCTAGGCGAGTGCGGGCGGCGCGGCGGGACGGGAGGGTAGGAGACATTGGGAAAGTGCCTGCATCCGTAATAAGTACATTCTAGGTGCTGCACGAAGATCTGCTTACTTTTTATAAGTTAAGCATTTTGGCCGTCGTTAAATTAAAACAAATTTTTGTGTATTTATGTTAAATACTGAATCGAAAAGCATGGAAAAAAAATCTTAGGAAACTAGCCTATAGCAATGTCCAGGCCACAAATTTGACTTGACATTCGTGGAGATATTTTGGTATTTCAACATTATCATGAACATAAAGTAGCTTTTATTCCAGAGGACAGATTCTCATTAATCATGACTGTAAATTTAATAACAGAAATACGTACATACATACATACATTCACGCCTTTATTCCCAAAAGGGGCAGGCAGAGCACATGAACTTTATGTTCCAGCGCCACTTTTAGCATAAATGTGGGTATAAAAGATCGACAAAAAGTGATATTGCTTAGGTTGTTAGCCCATCACCCACAACACACTTCAACCCTGCTCTCTTAATCGACTTTTACGACACACACGGGAAGAAAGAGGGTGGTGAAATTCTAACCCGCCACCACACGGGCATAAAAATAATAGTAAATAAAAATTAATTTACCATAATGGGTTATGACGAAGGGTTATTCGTAGGGGAAGTTAGTAGTAGTAGGTTAGTAGGCGGCGTAGCAATTCAACAATTATTGGAAAATTACTTTAACTACGCGGGCGAAGCCGCGGGCAAAAGCTAGTATTAGTATATAAATGGACTGACGCGTTTGGTTTTTCAACTGTTTCTTTCGTGTTGGGTCAAGGGTTGAAGAAGTTGTATGGTTTAAAGAAGTGTTTTTGCTAACGCAACTCGACCTGTTTATATAGATGTTTAATCATTTACAATAGTCCTTCCTCCCGCAGCGCAACCAGCAAGCGAGGAGATTAATGTCCTCCTAGACGCATCCGTCGACGGCGACATCCTGACAAATTGTTTCTTAAAGATAGATAAACTTATTATGTGTGTGCATGGGTGATGGGCGTGAGACTGACTTGCAAAGCCTTGACTTTGAAACTTGGTTTTGAAGCTTTGGTGACCCAAAAAACAGTAAAGGAGTAATGCCTGTATGAAAAAAAAGACCGGGTTGCACTCCGGGAGTGCCGGCAGAAGTGAAAACTTGAATAATTTTAATTTTGCAAAAAAAAATCCCTCCTTCCTTCCCCCTGCATGCCATCTAATAACAACCTTATTAGTAAGTAGTACGCTATAGTTCAACTTATCTCAGCAAAATTGATGAAGGAGACGATGAAATGAAATACCAATTTGTTTTTCCATTGCCAAATATTTCACAAAGCTTTATCTCTTTAGGAATTACGTCCAAATTCGAAATATTCGAATTTTCTCAATAGCAAAACGGTAAAGGACGCGTGGACAAAATTACAAATTTATTTGCAGAATATGCAATTGCAAAAAGTGTTTAACGGCTTTATACTCTTACGAATAGTGTTCAGTTTTGCATGAAGTCGAATCGGCTAACAGCAACATATAAAAGTTTGATAAAACAAAATGGAATTTGAATTTACGGAAAATGTGTTACGACCTTATACTGTTAACAATAAAGTACAAATTAGAACTATGTGCCCCTAGTCAAACCCGCGTTTTCCCCCCGCCCCCAAGCCTCGTCCCGAATCTCTCCCAATTCTACGGTCACGTGACCTCCTGAGATCTCACAAAATCTGTCAATTTTTGCCCATCCCAAAAGTGCTCAGCGCCGCTAAAGAAGTTTTCACTTCAAAGATATAAACCATAAGCTCGCATGCGGAAAGAGAACAAACTAGGCGAATGAGTCTGTTTAGATTTCATGTTATTATTAATATAAAATAAAATATCTTCTTGCATATCTCCTGGGCAATATGAAAATCAAAAAGGAAAAAATAAACAAACGCTGAACAGAGTACATCCATATCGTGTGATTTCAGCTTCAATTAGAAGCTTTTGAGCTTTTGTTACAGATTTCTTCTCCCATCTTGTCTTGTCTTACAATATTTTAATCCAAATCCATTCCCAAAAATAGTATATTTATCGTCCTTAGAAGTGTGTCCTTATCTTCTATTATAATTCGTGTACATTTATTTGGAAAACATAAATTTGGTGAAGTAATTTATGATGAAAATAATATATGGAAATCCGCAATGATTTAAAGTACGTCACATATTCTGATATGATTCCGTTTAAGTAGCAACTAATTGAGTGCCAAAGGTGATTCTGAGATCCTTGAGGAATCAATATTATCGGTGAAACTAATAGTACCATTTATGCAGAAGTTGAAATATATCAACCTATTGTTTGTCGTCAGCGCTACGGACTAGAACTTTGACACTGAATCTAATAATATAGATACAAGCGAGACAAGTGCTCCGGTTACGCATGGTAACCGTATGTTTAGGAGATAGTGATCATCGAACGATCAATTAAGCTATCTCGCGCCGCCGGCGACCACAGCACAGTTTCCGAACTGCTTTTGCGGTTTGCTGTCCATTGCCCGCATTCATCTTTTGCGCTACAATACAATTACTTTACTTCTATATAGGTGTATCGGAATAAACCGAAGTAATTTAAAGGCCTCAAGTAATATACGATGGTTGTGCGTGTCTAAAGCCTTCTCGCTTTGGCCGCGTTGTCACGCCAGTTCAACGCTCAAGTGCAACTCGGGCGCACACCGAACGAGTCCGTAGCGGTGCGCGGCTGCGCGGATCCATGCGCAGATGTTCCAGATTCGATTTCCGAACAGGACTATTATTTCTGACTGAATGCCATTTAACTAGACCACGATTGTTTTACCGAGTTGGCAGCGGAACTGTTAGAGTGAAGTGATTGGTTGAGACGTTACGTTTGAATGCGGTACACGTGAGGTGCAGTGCTTTTTGGTGGATATAAAGGTAAATAATTTCAAATAAGTTATATTATGAATAGTATGACACATGCTCGAAATATGGAGCAGAAAATTTTCTACAAATTTAATTTAAGTAACACATAATAAGAATCATACAAAAATGCAATTGTTATTCCACGTTTAAAAGACATCAACGAGCAATACAAAAGTGACTTTGGTATTGAAACTTATAGAACATAATATTTTATTTATTTATAAGATACTATATTACCAACTACACATCAAATTGAGAATAATTATCTCATTATCACTTTGTAACATTTTTTTTGCAATGAGATTACGGTTTATGTGAGGTATTGAGACAGTCATGTCATGAAACAGGTGCCTTTATTTAAGTTAAAATTACGTGATTCCGTTACTTATCTTAAGTATTAGCACCATGAAAGGAGTCATTTCGGTATTTGCGCGTGTCAAATAATAATCATTACGTTCCGTTACGCTTGTTCACTTTGTTTGAATATTTAACACTCAAAAGTGTACAATATGATACAAATACTCTTTATTGTACACCTCAATAAAAGAACACTGTACCTACAGAACAGGGAGCTACGTACCTAATACCGGTCATTTTAATTGACGATATTTTTGAACTACCTGTAAAGATATCGTGTAGTCTCAACTCAAAATCATGAGGGCTCTTGTTTCTGATGGCGGAAAATGTGTCAGCTATTTGCTGAAATAAAATTAACTTGTTACTGGTTTATATTTAAAAAAAACATTATAATATTAGGGGACAATCTTACACAAATCGACCTAGTCCCAAACTAAGCAAAGCTTGTACTATGGGCACTAGCCGACGATAAGCATACTTTTAAAGATAAATATGTAAATACATAGAAAATATCCATGACTCAGGAATAAATATTCGTGCTCAACACGCAAATAAATGTCCTTACCGGTATTCGAACCCAGGACCTCTTGCGTCGTAAAAAATACTGAAAATGCTGTACTTATGTACAAAACCCTGAAACGTAATAAAGCGTATGTATTGTATAAAAGCTACCAATAAACACGAACTCATAGTCGCGGGTCGTCATCTGCATATCGGTCGTGGGCTTTATGAAAGTTTCCGGGCATAATGAACGTCCCGTTAAATTTTAACGAACAGGTTGATTAAGCGCCGACACCGGCCCATGCGGACCGACGCATTCAAACGTAGCTGTAAAATCGTGAATGTTAAATTCCCCTGTCGCAGATCGCCGACATATCGTCGGACGATGATCAACATAACAGCAATCGGTTACTTTAGAATACCACAGTGGGAATTATTTCATGTGTAACATTGCCTAGTTACGCAGATGTTTACTAACCTACAAAACTACTCATTTGTCACGCATAAACCAAATCAGATTTAAGTTTCATAAGATTCAGGGAATAAAACTATCCATATTTTGGTCGGGCTATGAATTATCTTCGTGCAAAATTTCATCTAGATCGGTTGGGCCATTTGGGCGTGATAAAGCTAAACCAAATCTATACATCCAAATAAATCGCAATAATAATCTTTCGCATTTATAATAAAGTAAGTAGTAGGATTTAGATTTGCGTCTTTCTTGTGGACGTAGCTAAATTTAAGTATCACAAAGATGTTTTGGTTGGTTTCATTCAATAATACGTACGCATGAATGTCTTGTCCTCGTAACATGGGAGATGAGATCGGAATTCATAGAATATCTATTCATATATTGTTTTGCCGTTACTATTTATTCGAGTATAAACTCTGTAGTAAATATAAATCGCAGTACATCTTATGCTAGTGACGCGCACAAACATATACACCGAACACACCCAGTGTACAGTCAGCGCCATATAGTTAGTAGCAGCCAGAGTAGCCAAATATTTCGTAACACACCCTTATTCTTACAGTAATAAAGAGGTGTAGGTACCGAAATATTTGGCTATCTTGGCTGCTACTAACTATATGACGCTGACTTAGGGGAGACCGGGGGCAATGGTACCACTTTAGAAATAATGACCTATAACTCAGAATCGAATGCTACCACGTGAAAATCGCTAAGGATATAATATTCTAGTCTCATTGGCTATCAGAATCTAGAAAAATATTTTCATTTAATGGCATCAGAATGGTGCAAATTGAGTTTTTGTTCATGAAGTCCTTGTGTTACAATTGACTCCTAGTATGGGTCAATTGTACCAGATAATCAGAGGTCAATAAAACCCAAAATAATGTTTTAATCAATCAGTAATTATTGTTAATTTCTTGAGACGAATCAGTCTGTTACGTACATCAGTCTTAATTATAGAGACTCTTATTTACACCAGACAAAGGAAGCATTTCAGTTGAACTAAAAGTAACAATATTTTCCAAGTTTTTGAAACATATCATGTCGTCTTATTATAAAAAAATACTTAGGGGTGCTCATAGCACACATCTTTCAATAAGAACATCTCAATGCAACAAAATAACGAATTATTTAACAATTACTAATCCCATACAGTTACAATTGAGCCCTGGTACAATCAACCCCATCCTTCACCACAAATAAATATTAAATAATACCACTAAAACGGATGGCATTGCGGGTATTATAATGTATATTCATCCCGAAGTGTCGTATGAATCATAGGTATAACATAAAATACCTACCGGAGATGTAACTTGTTACAAAAATAATTAGTTTCAATTGTCTTATTTTAGCAGTCGTGTAAAAACTTTGGGTCAATTGTAGCACGGGGTCAATTGCAACGTTACAATTAACCCCGAGTATTGTGGTACATTTCTCCTTTTTTACTCGCACTCACTAACGTTCACAAATTTCGATTTCTATATCTAACTGACCCCCACACTGTGACATATTAAAAACTTTAATAACTAGAGAGTCACAATTCAGTACAAGTTTCACACTACGACTGTCTAATTATAAACACTAGTACAAAACTTAAATCGCAAATACTTACTTTGGTCAGTCAAAAATGCAAATCGTCGTATAGCACATTCTTTTCGCACGGCAGCGAGTGGCCGACTAGTGAGCAGGTAGAGACACGCTCAAGGCACACTGGTGTATCCACACACATACATATTTCGATGTGGTTGAAGAATTATAGGCGACGGTACTATTGACCCGTGGTACTATTGACCCCGGTGTACCCTACCTGGCAGTTGACAAGTGGAGTCAGCGTGCGTGCGCCTAGCGGGACCCCGGTGACACACTTACTCTCGGGCGCGGGTAATTCATGCAAACGAAACGGGGTAATCAGCATTATCTCACCGCTCCCAGGCTAGCATTGACGCCAACTATATTTTTACCGTGCTGCTATTACGTATTATTTAGTCATCGACAATGGAGAGAGTTGTGACCTAGAAGATTAGACTTTAATTTAACATTTAGTCATAAAAAAAGATTAGTAATAAAAAAAAAATTCTGCTGAATTTCAATTACCTAAACAAAAAATAGGTTAGTAATTACCGTGTGTATATAACATTCTTTACGTCACACCGGGCCATAATGCGAGTTTTACTGCACGCTGCGCGTACGGGAAAACTCGCATTGTAGCCAGGTGAAGACATAAAAATTTGCACTCAACACGGGCGGTAATTCGTAAAGCCCCAGAGCGCATATTTATAGCCCTCACCTTCGGTTCGGGCCACAAACACCTGCGATCTGGGACATTCACGAATTCACCGCCCTAGTTAGTAGTTACGTAATGTACTATTATCTACGCACATATCATTAGATAGTGCTCTAAAATGCGTTTAGAAACCGTAGGAAATGACCAGCATTACTACAACCGATTTTACTATGAGAACTTTCTTGTCTGTGGTAGTAGGTAAAATCTGTACTGTAATGTCATTACAATACAGATTTCTGATAAATTTGTATCGTTATGAGTTTAAATTTGGAACAGCTGTCAAAACTCAAGTGGGTCTCTATTCTAGTATCCATAGATATTAAAACAGTTATCGATACGAAACGTCAATTCAGTACGTTTTTTAATACAAACCGTACGACATTTGACCTCGAGTGATATGAGTATAGGAACTTCATTCGTTTGTCTATGATTTAAAAAAGAAACCATTCGTCATGACGGATGATCGAATTGCCGCCATAGCTGTTGTCATTTTACTGTTGGTTTTTTGCTGTTACTTACTACTACTTATGATATGTGTGTAGATAAAGTAGTGTATGCAACTGTAAATAATTAGGCCTTAAAACACTCGTGTGATCCTATTATGATCACTATATTATGATAAAGCTGATCCAACTGTCTACAATCGCTTTAGTCAACTGCGGGCAAGCATTAAAGTTAGAGTTGCGAGCGCGTATGCTGCCCACATTGATACTATCCAGCGGGACATCAAAATGAACCCCAAATCATTTTGGAAGCATATCTCTGACTTGCGGACGAAAGGTGGTTTTGAACCCAATATTACGTATAAGGGCCAAACCTTTAATGGGCCAGCAGCTTCAGGAGCTTTTGCGGACTATTTCAGCAGCGTGTTCCTTACAACCGCACCTAAGTTATGTGCTGATCGGGCGGGCTTGGCTGCCAGCAATCATTTAATTGGCATTTCAAGTTTTGCACTAAATGAAGTTGGTAGCGGCATTGATAAGTTAAAGCCAAGATCCTCTGTCGGCCCGGACAATATCCCTCCTTACATAATCAAAGCTTTTAAATCCGAAATTTTGTCTCCCCTAACACACATATTTAATCTTGCTCTCAAATCCGGCACCTACCCCGATTATTGGAAAACCATTAGAGTAACCCCCATCTTAAAGGCTGGCGATAAATCTCAGGCGGTTAATTACCGTCCTATAGCTATTTTAAATTCATTAGCCAAGGTGTTCGAGAGTGTTCTGCACTCGAAGCTATATAAACAGGTCGACCCTTACTTGGAGGATGCACAACACGGGTTCAGGAGGGGCCGCTCTGTAAATACCAATCTGCTTTCACTTGTGAACCACGTCTCAAAGAAACTAGATGAGGGAGACCAAGTTGACGTGGTGTACCTTGATTTCCGGAAAGCGTTTGATCAGGTCGATAATGATGTCCTATTGCAGAAACTCTCCTCAATAGGATTTACACCTCTAATATTGCGATTGTTTTCCAGTTACCTGAAAGACCGCAGGCAATTCGTTCGACTTGGATGTTTTGATTCGGATCCTTACCATACAAAGTCCGGTGTAAGTCAGGGTTCCATTCTCGGACCTTTTCTTTTCACGATAATGGTGAACGACCTTACCAGGTGTCTCCCTGCTGGTAGATCCTTATTGAATGCCGTTGACATCAAAGTAGTAGTGGATATCAAGACTCCAGCAGATTGCCGGAAAATGCAGTGTAACTTGGATGCGATCCATCGGTGGAGTGTCGAAAATCGCCTGTATCTTAACGCTTCCAAGTGTTACATTATGAGTTTCACTCGATCAAAACAGGCTGTACTCGCTAGTTATTCTATCGATAAAATACCCCTCTCTAGAACTTATTCCATAAAAGATCTCGGCGTAGTGTTCGATCATGAACTTACGTTTCATAGTCATATGCGCTCTCTAGTTGGTGAAGGTTTTAAGCGTCTGGGTTTTGTTTTCCGCAATTGCAAAGACTTCACACATGTTGGTGTTATCAAGTTACTCTACTCGGCACTTGTAAGATCCAAACTAGAGGCTAGTTCGTGCGTTTGGAATCCGCACGAGTCGACCTATGCACTAATGCTTGAAAAGGTACAGAAGTGCTTCCTGCGCTATCTTTTTAAGAAGTTGTACGGTTATTACCCCCTAATTTACCCTACCGCTTATCTGCAGGGCACCCTCGGATATAACTCGCTGGCAACGCGCAGATTGTTTGACCAGCTGATCACAACTCTTCGCATATTGCGTGGTCGTCTCGATTGTCCCAGCTTGCTCAATGAGGCCTGTCGCCTCTTTGTACCTGATGGACGTGTGCGTTTTCGAGCAGATCGTTTGCGGCTCTTTGCTGTCCCTTTCTCTCGTACGGTCGCGCATCGTAACTCTCCTGTTTGCCGCTCCCTGCATGCGCTCAATGAACTTATCGCGAAGCAACTCTCCTGCGATCTGTTTGCGGATGGCTGGACGGTTGTCGAAAGAGAGTGCTTGAAGTTGTGTGAAATGCTCACTTAGTTATTAGTGTTATTATTTGTTTTTAACTTATAATGTACATAATATACCCATGATTTTATAAAAAAAAATTGTAATGACCTAGGATATTTCCTGTAATGTTACATTTTTTTGTTATTTTTTTTTGTGTCTATAAATAAATAAAATAAATAAATAAAGCCACACTCGTATTTTAAGGCCTCTCATTATGGATCAGTCGCATAAACTACTATTGTAAACTATGAATGAACTTAGGGATACATTATGCAATGATTAAAATCTAGACAAAAATGTTCTCCAATACAATATTGCTTTAGATATTTATATTATATACCTAGTTTAATTCATATAAATAATTTGTCGACAAAGTCGATGATTTAGGCGCGATTTATTTATTATTATGTATGAGTACCTACTTTAATCACGGTAAGAGCTAACTTAATTGCTGTACACAAGAATTATAATCAACCGGTGAAATGCGAGTTTAACTCTCGAACCGAGAATTCCGTACAAACACAGGGTTTTTGATGATTTAAGATGTGAAATTAAATCCCTTTCATTGATACTCTAGTTAGAATGTGTGGCCCCCATAAAAATAGATATTTGTTTTGTTTGGGTTTGTCTTGTTCTTGAAATAATTTCCAAATTTCAAATCGATAGAATTGGTCGTTTCTGTTATAGCGTTGTGACGTCCGTCTGTCACTGTCACACAGACTGACAGATTCGCACCATAAGGGTTCCTTTTTACCATCGTGTCTTGGTACGGCATCCTAAAAAGTAATGTTTCTATTAAACCGAGTGAACACTTGAAAAAAGTCGTACGACCCTTAGGATAAAAAACCAGCAGTCGTGATGAAGAATAGCGTATCTAACAATACCAATTTAGTGTTTGGCTCCAGAACATGAAATTTGACGCGCGCAGTTTACTCGGAGGCTTTTAAGATAGGTAACAGTAAACACATTTACTAAGATTCATCTCAACCCGGCGGTATCCCGTGTTATCTTTAAATTAAGTGTTCCACATCCTAGAAACGATGTCATTATTTCCAGAAAATGGTCTATAGAGCGGAATTTCGACTGACATTTTTTCTGTAGAAAGGTAACATCGTAATGTTATCTCGTTTAACTCATGCGTTAGTGCACGGAAATATGACTAGGTTTTATTTATCGATTATCCAAATACTCATAGATTCCACAATTGTATGATGGATTATAACACAGAACTATATCAAGATAGAATGAAAGAGCTCGTCGATTAGTATGGGAACCGAGCGTGTAACATTTTGCGTAGGTACTTTGACGTCACGAGCGTAATTTAGCGACGGGAAACATAAGCCACGCGACATCGATTCGTCAACATCGATTAGCACGCGATAGTTGAAATAACTTGTAGGTTTATTTTGTATCGATTCAAAATATCGATAAGACCCGACACTCCCGACAGAGGAAATGATAAGTAGATTCTATACAGGAAATGAAAAATAGTATTAATAAAAAGTTCTTAGTTTTTTTACACACTGAAAGAAATGACTCGTCGAGACTTTTAGTATGTTCAGTCCTGAATTTCTGAATGGGTTGCTTCGTTCGTACGTTCCTGCTCACAGACGCTACACTTTAATCACTGGCCGAGCTGTATCATAACTATCATAAGTCCTCTAAATATGCGACTAGTTACTGTAGGCAATGACCAGAATTAAACCAAATAATGTAGGAAACCATTTTTTACCACCAGTTGCATCAATCCATTTATTTTTACTATCAGGATCATTCGGAAAACTGAAATAAAATTGCAATATAGAAGTAACCATAACCTGTTTGTTAATAATATTTTTTCTGCACTACGTACATTATATACACATATAGCTACACAATTATAATATAAGAACGTAATTATCATTTCCTCTGTTTACAAAATCGATTTTAAATAATTGAGTAAGAAAATCGCAGTGTACAACACTATTCTTAGTTTTGACTGAAAAAATAAGAAATCGGCCTTGAACGTGACTCGACAGTTTGAATTGCTTACTTTTACATCGCTGGTTTTGAACGCACGCCAAGTCTGGCTCGTCAAATTAAAGCCGCAATGGAAACTAGCGTTGGCACACAATCGCCCGCTACTGTTTTAATGAAAATAATAAAATAACTCGTTTTTTAATTAATAACAGATATTTAAGGACAAATTGTACTTACCGATGAAAGGAAACACCTCGATTAACAGCTCCAAATGTATTGGAAGTGTTTGAACAATTAATTATGGCAACAAACCGTTTTATTTTTAAAACCTGACGTCGCACGCAGACCGCGGTCGGGACTCGGGAGCAGACTGAAGCTCGCGGCGAGCATTTGTGCCACTTTGTCATATTTTTCGCCACGCGAAGTACATACATACACTCTTTCCTTCTATCTTGATATATTTCTGTGGATTATAACAATAAAAATTGGATACCTATGCTATCATATCCCTAACGACATCACTTGCTGTGCCCTAACAGGGTTCATGTGTGAACCTACCCTAATGTAACACCTATTTGTACCACATGATAAATATGCAACAAATGAATTATGAATCATTATCAGTCAAGCCTGCAACAACACGAAAACAATAAACCGCACTATAGCTTTGATTGTTTAAAGAACAATATGGCGTTTAAATATAATCTATTATCTATGAAATCGTTCTTCCTATTGATAACAAAGGCAGGTAAAGGAGTAATTGGCCGGATGACGTCACCCGAGGCCAGTGCACCTCACGGATCCACCCTGGCTCCTCACCGGAGGACGATCGTGACACGAAACTCGTAATCATCGCCTCGGCAGCAGGAAACGCATGCATACACACGAACACATCGGCTACTTCACGGCGCTATGATGTAAGAGGCGTTAATAATGAAAATTATGTAATTTGTTTATTTTTTACACGAGGCTTGATTGATATAATCTTCAGATCTTTTCGAGGAAGCGTAACGACTAGCCTCTAATTCTACGTGTTATTCGATTATCCAGTACCTATCTATTTAGTAATTGATAGGTTATTTAATATCTAAACATGTTTACATGATAATTATTGTTGTATGTAAGGTACATTGATTGAGTACCTAAACGATAAAGTCAGAACAGCAAAGACCTTGTACTTGTAGGTAATACTGGTAATGCTAATCAATTTTGCATAAACAGATCGATATAACGCACCTATAAAACACAGTCCCACGGTACATACTGTATCTAGTGTACTGTAGATACTGTAGATAAAACATGTATTTCATAATTAAAATCTGTACTGACTCACAACAAATGAGTGTTCACAATCAAATTGTTTTTTGTCATTAGCCCGTGTACCTACTCAACCAGCGATTGTCTGAGACGCCCCTATCGCGTACAATATTAAAGCAATTAGCTCTATTGTTATCTACGCCGTCTGTACGCGTTAATGTTTTGCGTTGCGTCGCACGCGCAGGTACCGTACTCGGCCGAATTCCGACTTTCACGTTATCTCACCCAGATTCACTAACGTAAGCATTAAGGATATCCAAATGCTTTGTTAAAAGCCTGCCAGGGCCAATAGTTCGTTTTGAGGGAAGTACTTATGTTACATTTGGACTTCGGAAGAAACGATGTGATACGAATCCAGAATATTGCCGCAAAAAGCTCTCGATAACTGTATAGGTTAATTAACATCATACAAGATGTGGCCACTATTAATCAGGTATCATGCTTATCTACGCTAAACGCATGAAATTCATTGACGTAAACAGGTCACGGGAACCCACCGTACTATTTGCCTATCGAACTCATAGACAACAGAGCAGATAATTAATTGAATAGTTCAAATTACCTCATCGTATCATATGCCTCAAACGTAATTTACGTTGTACCTAACAAGCATCTGATAAAATTTATGTAAAAACATGCAAATGCTGACGTTTCATATTTATTCATATTCATCAATGAGGAAGCTAGGCCATACATTATCTCAAGCATAACTGACACAAAGGGCTTTGTGACTTTGTCAATTTACTCCATTTGTTTCGGTGTGAATCTACACTGAATCCTTGCACTGTGGCTACAGAAGGCACTCGCAAGCCGCGCGGGCTGCGGCGCGGCGGCCACGTGCGCCGGAGTGGAAAGGTGACATTGACATTGGGCAGGCTGCAGCGAACCGCGCTGCAACTTGGAAACGTTGAACCTTGCGGGTTTGTTTACCAATAGCGACGCAATTGTCACATGCCTTTTATGATGGTATGGCGGGTATCCGGAACGCCACAAATATTTATACAACTATAAAGTTAGCTATGGACAATGCCATCTCGACAAAGACGGAACATCCAATGTCGTTCTTATTGTAGGATACTATTTAGTTCTTCCAAAGTAAGGTATAAAAGTTGTTTTAATTTCGCGGTAGTTAATAGGTGCATCATAACTGTATTAAGTAATTACTCAGGTTACTTGGGTTTTCTTGTTATTTTTGCTACGCTCTGCAAGGTTCTCTAAAAGCAATTGATTAAAGTAGGTAGGTAAGCGAATCACGGAGATTTGCTCACAAAACTGGAAAACTTTAACGGTAGTGTTGGAAGCTGTACCGCCCGTCAAGAGCCGTGCCTTCCTTATTTTATGACATTCTTTTGAATAAGATTACTTGGAATAGAGCACAAAATACACAGTTAATGACACGAGTAGGATCCGGTCTCGTAATTGTATTCAATAATCTCGCATAAAATATTGAGCATAATTTTTATGAAACGGGACTTAATCACGTATAATCCATTATTGATAAAGTTTGAACAAGTATAATACTTAGAATACAAATACCGCGTTTATACACAGGCCTGTTGTCGTGCAACATTACGCCTGTGCGTAAACGTCGTCTTAGGAGTACGCTGTCAGCGGCGTCAGCGCCTACAGGTTGCTAATATAAATAAATATAAATAAATAATAAAATAAATATAAGGGGACAATCTTACACAAATCGAGCTAGTCCCATAGTAAGCTCAGTAAGGCTTGTGTTATGGGTACTAGACGACGATATATATAATAGATAGAAATACTTAAATACATAGAAAACATCCATGACTCAGAAACAAATATTCATGCTCATCACACAAATTTTTGCCCTTACCGGGATTCGAACCCAGGACCTCTTGCTTCGTAGGCAGGGTCACTACCAACTAGGCTAAAGCGGTCGTCAAAATAACCCGTAATAATAAAATAACTCTTAGTACACTGGAGTCGCTTATTGGAATCAAGTTTAATAACTATCACTGAGCTGTACACTCGACATAAATAGGTTAAATCCCAAGAGCACTTCTACCAATGGCGATTCGTGGGCGATTCTGTTGTGATCAGGCAGGAAGAGGCATTAAAGGCAACCGAAAGTAAATGGAATATTGTTCCTGTGTGCTTTTCTGATAGCGAAAAAGTAGAGTAAGTAATATGCGATGAGCTGATAGATGGGCAGCGCTTTTACAAAGCTCTGGGCTGGCGAAGAAGGATGACCGAAACTATGAGCCGAATGTACCTAACACACGCATCTACAACCTACACAAAGCGTAGAACACGTAAACGCGAAACCTTACTGATAGCAATGATTTCCCACGGTGCTCATGGTCTATGAGTCAACTGTAACAGGTAACTGCGATGCACCGGCCTCGCTCCTGGTGTGGCAACGTGCTCTACGTGTTAACGACGCGTAACTTGTGTTATGGCCTACCTGTGGAAACTTAGTACTGTTTACACTACACATTGTAGTGACATTGGGTGGCATATTCCCATCGTATAGTCAACTGCAAGGCCCTTTTTAGACGTCTGACTAGTAATGTCGAAAAGGATTCAATATGGTAAGAAGCGAAGCATAGCAAAAACCCAGCCTAACAGAAAGAACTGTTCACACGGCAACATTGGCAACCTAAACATTTGCACTCATCCTAAATTTTAATTGGTTTGTTTCGGCATAAATCAAAAAGGATACCTACCGATGATTCAAATACGATGACTAAAACATCTACTTCCCGATATCAATCAACAAATTACATTTTACACGCCAAAGGTTTTTGCCGTTAAAAAAAATAAGAACACGAAAATTGTATCATAACATGGGATGATAAAAAACCTATTCATCGTTTGGTTTCTGGGCGTTTGCAATGGCTGGCCCCGAGTTGAGGTCAGGCCGCGTATTATCAATGAGTACCTATTCAATATCTGCTCATGCCTCGTCAAGCAAAAACAAAACACGGTAGATGATATATGACAATATCACAGTTAATGGACAAAAAGTGTGAGAACTGTCAGGAGCTTAGACATGTGACATTACTCCAGTTCATTGTATCACCAACTAGATATAGAGGAAAAGAAACATACTTAAATGTAAGTCCTTTCCTTGGGTAGGGTTGGGTATACCGTCAAAGGTAACCTTGGCTAAGCCAAAGTTGATAGTGTTGAAAGATAAATTTTGACTGAGTGGTGGTAAAAAAATGCGCCTGGGTAGAGTCTGGCAAACGAAAGTTGAACACCTGCCCTAAATGTTGTTTTTTTTTCTGGCTTTTTCTAGGATAAGCCAAAGTCACGTTGAAGAGTTAAAAGTTAGGGAAACAGGATTAAGGAATTCGGTATAATGTTACATCATCGTACATTACATCCTCGGCTCTCTTATCACGCTCACCTGCGGTTCGCGTGAACAATTTCGCCTCTGATGTAATTATCAAAGCTCACGCGTTTAATACGACGTTTTTCAACACATTTTGCGAAAAAAAATCCTTTACATAAGATAAAATTTTTATAGGCCTGCCAAATTATTTTCTTTACTTAATGATGACAACAGGTTTTTTACTCACATATTGCACATCGCCAAGAAGTTCTATAGTGGCGTCCATTCTATTTATCACTTTTCTAGTCGCCACGAGTCAATATTTTTGATAATAACCAAACACGCATTAACAATGTTTACAAATATTTGTGATATATAATATAACCTATAATGGCGCGCAACAGTTTTTTTTTTCGTGAAGTTAGCGCAATGCGCGCGCATGTGTTAAGCCAGACTCGAATGAAATCTCTAACAGCCAATACAAAATAAAATAAATATTTTCGTTTTATAATGTTACCTTAATTAATTCTTATAGTTTTACTAAATTAAACATTTCTATATCATATCCAAAAAGAAATACCTAGTCAATTAATTAACAAAAAGGATTTAATTTGTTTAGTTGAGTAAGAATCCATTTGCCGAGAATTAAAAAAAAAGCTGTACATTCTGTACAACCCGGTTAATTTAACAATGCACCGTGTTCAAGATGTATGCATCTTGCTGCAAGGTGCCAACGTGACTTAATCGGGATAATCTAACCATAACACACAAATATTGTAAATATTGTAATGTTATAAAACACGCGTGTTTAATATCCAGGATTATGAGCCTAAAAGCGACACAATAAGAGGTACGTTACGAGCAATTGTGTTGAAATAGTACATTACGTAGGGCGGTGAATTCGTGAATGCCCCAGATCGCAGGTGTTTGTGGCCCGAACCGAAGGCGAGGGCTATAAATGTGCGCTCTGGGGCTTTACGAATTACCGCCCGTGTTGAGTACAAAATTTTACGTCTTCATCTGGCCCCAATGCGAGTATGCCGTACGTGCAGCGTGCAGTAAAACTTGCATTATGGCCAGGTATGACGTAAAAAATATTACGAAGCATTGAACACCTATATTTTGAAGTCTCAGATGTTAGCGATAACCGGGGTAGTATGCTAGCGATCTAGCCTTACTGAAGTTCGTATGCTGATGTCTTCAAAACTCCAAGTACTTACTTAGAATTATATAGGATTGGGATAGGAGATAAACCGCCTTTTTGCCGCCAATGAAGACTTCAGATAAAGGAGGCATTATCAGGTCAAAATCATTGATACAATTAAGAGAGCAATTGAAGGGATTGTTTACAAAAACAACATAACTTTAACTACATTGATCTCGATTTTACAGGAAGCTAAAAACGTCATTGCCCCTAAAATATTATTTCTTCAAAAATACCTTCGTATTACTATTTACTATGCAGGCGTTTGGCTATAGAGTTACATTTGCATCTTGGATTCCATTAATAATCGGTTATCTCTACAAAAATATGAAATAGTTATTTGTGCAACAAGAAAGCAAAGTTTGTTTTTGCTGCGAGTGCTAATTTTGAGTCCTGAGGAAGCGAAAGATTCTAAAATTGAATCACGAGCGCAGCGAGTGATTCAAAGTTTGAATCTTGAGCGCAGCGAAGGACTCAAAAGCACGAGATGCAAATACTTTGCTCTCGAGTAACACATACAACTTTTCACCTCAGCAGTGAGAACACATTCACATCAAAAAATATATCATAGTATCACGTACCTATTCGTCTCACGATTATTCAGGAAGTGAACTTAATTAGGCGTTAGTTACTGCTTGCTTTAACTCCTCAGCGTCGGCCGCCTCGTTATTCAATACTAGAAAGGCGAGACAAGGCGCGAGAAACCGAAGGATATTTCAGTGAGTATCTAAGTATACGAGTGTCGCGTGACACTAACACATCAATAAAAACTAACCGTGTTATTGTTAAAATTCACAGATTTTACTTATATCTTCGAGATATTTATGAAATATTTATCATTATCACAAAGGGCACACATTAGCATATTACGTGTATCTCGCGTGCACACCAAAAACTATCCGTACTGTTGTTAAAAGACTGCCTCCGTCATGTCACTGACTTCACTATATTTCCTAGTTAGATAGAGAATTGATTTATCCTAGTATTTTTAACCGACTTCAAAAAAAAGGAGGAGGTTCTCAATTCGGTTGTATTTTTAACCGACTTCAAAAAAAAGGAGGAGGTTCTCAATTCGGTTGTATTTTTTTTTTTTTTTTTTTTTTTTTTCAATGTTTGTTACCTCAGAACTCCGTCATTGATGAACCGATTCGGAAAATTTTTTTTTTGTTCGTATTTATATACTTCCAGGTGGGTCCCATTTTTTTCAAAATTCAGTTAGATGATGGGATCCATGAGGAATTGAGGGGACTCCTCAATTTTATAAGGCACGCGTGTAGTAATTTTGGTATTTTCTGTTATAACTCGTGTATTTACATCCGGAATCATAAATTTGGTGGCGAGGAATTGATGATGAAGACCACAGATGACTTATCGAATTCCTCAATTATGTACTTAAAAGTGCAAAAGTACGTCATAGGTTCTGATAAGATTCCGTTGAAATAGGAACTAATGAAGTGCCATTGGTGATGATCTTGGGGAATCGATGGAAGTCCTCAAATATTATCGGCCCACATACAGCGATTCGGTTTTTTTCTATAGTAATCAACGCATTTGCTATCGGAAATCAGTTCATGTGGTAAATTGTAAAAAATAGGAAATGCAGTGCTCGTGGCTTGGCGGAGTACTAAATTGAAGTCGGTTAAAACTTTGTTTTTAAAGTAAATTATTTATATTTAAAACCAATATCAATAATGACGAATATTATACAGACTAAAATCGCAAACAAATTAACAGCGCGCAACTTTTTAAAAGGGGCGGGGCCCCGCGCTTGCGTTCGGAAACTGCATCTGTGGTATACGTTCATAGAATTTAAATTGTTTAAACTAGAATTTTTAATTAGCTAGCATAATAAAATTCATGTTTTCCTATTTGTTATGAAAAACTGAGTTTATTCTGAGATCTTTTATCTAAATATTCTTCAATTTAAAATTACTTTGTATAATTATTTTGGTAATTTAAACGTTTTAATTTGATAGTTTTCGAACGTGTTAGTTGCCCGCTTTTCTGGGGGTCTACTTTGAAATTCGATGGTCGAACTATGGATCGACCTATGTCTGCCATTTTCTTTTTTCGTAATGGAATGAAAGGGACAGTGCTAATAAAGTTCATATATTCTGAACTTGTAGGTAATAGACCCCATACGACGAAATGTCAGTGCTCCGCACCAAAATTAAAAAGCTACTTTGTCTCACGGAGTGAGCAAAATCGCATTTTGCACACTGTTTTCACGCAGCAAAATATGCTTGTTCGAGCTGCTGGGGTGAAAAATAACTTAATCAATCAATTATGCTGTTTTTGTAAAATTATTGGCAGTTTATGTTATTTTTGTGCAAAAACTATTTACATTCTATACCTACTTATAAAAAAAAACAAGTATGAGTTTACGAAAACTGTTTTATTTTCTACCAAATGTATTCCAGCTAAATCCATACTAATGGGAAAGTGTATGTGTGTGTTTGTTTGTTTGTTTGTTTGTTTGGCCGTCTTTCACGGAAAAACGGAGCGACGACATGACGTGATTTTTTAAGTGGAGATAGTGGAAGGGATGGAGAGTGACATAGTATAGTTTTTATCCCCGAAATCATCCCCTAAAGAGGTGAAATGGGGGGTAAAAGTTTGTATGGAGCTGCGATATAAACGAGTACCACGCGGAAGAAGTCGCGGGCAGAAGCTAGTTATTCATAAATGTATTTATTATTGTATGATAAGTTCCGTAGAGCTGAGTAAAATTCCTTTTTACAGATATGAATTACGTACGCTGCCTACGCTTAGTTACTACGCATCGCGATGACACTGCGGTGTCAAGATATATATTTGTGGGTGAGCGTAGAGGTGAACTTAAACCAAGTTACATAATAGGGGGGCTGCACAATTGTAGCGTCTTCACAGACGAACATAATCATACCAATTACTCGATTTCGTAAAATATATCAGTTAGGTATGTTTTTTTTATAAACACCCCTTCAATTCCAAACTTTTTATGAAAGGCTGAACGGTGCTTTGCCAGCGGACGTCATACAGTCTACGAGATTTGGGACTGGTCTTTTGACACATCGCGACACCCATATAACGTAAACAGGCACTGTCGAAATAATAATAAAAAGTTTCAATAGCTTATTACGAGTTACGAAACAAAGTTCAATCTCCACGCACGCCTAAAAAGAGCGTACTTTATAAAATGATTGTTATATTTGTTACGGATTAATTGTGCATTTAATAAATTAGCATTGAAAACTCGGTCTGCTAACAATTACGTCCTACGACTTTTAAAAAAAAAAATTGTGTTACACTGCTTCAATCGATTGGAGTCTGTCACTTTAGAAATAAATTGGTATGAATCAGATAATTGTGAATAGGAAAATAACAATGTACCTAATCTTTAATTACTGTCACGATAATACGAAATAAAATCCACGAATCGATCGAAACCGACATATTTTATGAATTTACTTAGGAATATATGAAATTAATTTTGCATGTAGATCCAAACACATATGCTAAAGAATCTTAAGGTCTGCATTCGTAACGCGTTTACAGGACACTTTTGTTAGCAGACGACAGTGTATAGGCTCTCTATTTGATTTCCTAAAATTAATTATTACACAGTAACCAATCGATTCCTTTAATTAGCCACCATTAATCGTAATCGGATATTATGACAATCGATTTATTATGCCACATCACTCTTTACGTCATATTGGAACTGTCAAAAGACCAATCCCAAATCTCGTAGAACATTGTAATAACAACTACGTCGTTCTTGCAGGCACGAAAACTCGCTCATTATTTCATTGATCGCACTGTTATACGAATTTCAACTTTAAAACATCTTCGTAACAGGACGAAAATAAGTAATGCGATTGCAAAATATGAACTGTTTTGTAATAACTGAAAACGTCTATTCGAGCATTCTTTACTTAACCCTGACATCCCACCGGCTACTGTATAATTTTATTATCATATCATATTATTATTTCCATATTTTGATGATAATTTCGAAAACAACATAGGAACTAAAATAATTATAATTTTGGATGTTCAGTTATGTGGTAGGTACGTTAACAACCCTATCTCACTCTATGATTGTCTATTGCAAAACATGACAACTAACATCATCACTTAGGCAGTGGACCTTCTGTACCTTTAGGTACTATTCATTATACTGTGATTTAGGTGATCATGGCGCTCAAAGGGTTAGTACTAGTCATGGGTAAAATGGGTATTACGATATGGAACAAGTTGATATTACGTTCTTTTATATCTTTACCTATCAAATACCTATAAAAAATAATTAAAAAAACATTAGATTTTTAACGGACAAATTCGTCTACATGTCTTAATTTATTTAGGACTAGCTTCCGCCCGCATAGTACAGCGGAAATTGGCCAATATTGATAAAAGTCGTGGACACGTCTTCTATATACCTAAAACTGGTATGGATGTGTTCCTTGTTGTCTCCAGAGTATCAATCTACCGGTTTTAGTCTATAATTCATTCTATGAGATCTGTAACGTACATTCAACCGTTTGTAAAATAATTAAAAAAATAGAATTTTTTACCTTACTGTTCTGCTTTCTTACCATCATTAAACGAGAAAGAGATACTTTAGCGTGATAAATGTCATTATAAAAAATATCAAAATTTTTATTAGCTTTCCAATAATATGCAATTTGTTGTCGTCTATATATATAAAAGAAGGATACCTGATCTACCATCAACGCACAGCCGAAACTACTAGGACTAGAAACTTGAAATTTACACCAGGACTTCCTTTTATGACGTAGACAACCGATAAGACGGGATTTTTGGAAATTCTATCCCTAAGGGGGTTAAATGGGGGTGCAAAGTTTGTATGGGGGAAACTTTATATTATGAACTAGAGACTTAAAACTTTGTAGAAAGATTACTTATTAAGATACAAAAAAAATAATTTCAGCGTTTAAGAAAATTCCACCCCTAAGGGGGGTTAAATAGGGGTGCAATGTTTGTATAGGGGAAACATTAATTTTTGAACTATGAACTTGAAACTTTGTAGAAAGATTACTCATTAAAATACAGTACAAGTAATTTCTGCGTTTAAGAAAATTCCACCCCTAAGAGGGTTAAATAGGGGTGCAAAGTTGGTATTCAAAACTACTGGGACTAGAAACTTGAATTTTTTCCAGAACTTCCTTTATGACGTAGGCAAGGGATAAGACGGGATTTTTAGAAATTCTATCCCTAAGGGGGTTAAATAGGGGTGCAAAGTTTGTATGAGATAAACATTATTTTTTGTACTAAAGACTTGAAACTTTGTACGAATATTACTTATCAAGATACAAAAAAAGATTTTTCAGCGTTTAAGAAAATTCTACCCCTAAGGGGGTTAAATAGGGGTGCAATGTTTGTATGGGGGAAACATTATTCTTTGAACTAGAGTCTTTAAACTTTGTAGGAAGATAACTTATTAGGATACAAAAAAAAACTTTCAGTGTTTTATAAAACTCCACTCTTAAGGGGGTTGAATAGGGGTGCAAAATTTGTACTCAAAACTACTGGGACTAGAAACTTGAAATTTACACCAGCACTTCCTTTTATGACGTAGGCAAGGGATATGACGGGATTTTTGGAAATTCTATCCTTAAGGGGGTTAAACAGGGGTGCAATGTTTGTATGGGGGAAACATTATTTATTGAACTAGAGACTTGAAACTTTGTAGGAAGATAGTTTATTAGGATACAAAAAAGTGGCTTCAGCGTTTTATAAAATTTTACCCCAAAGGGGCTAAATAGGGGTGCAAAGTTTGTATTCAAAACTACTGGGACTAGAAACTTGAAATTTACACCAGAACTTGCTTTTATGACGTAGGAAAGGGATAAGACGGGATTTTTGGAAATTCTATCCCTAAGGGAGTTAAATAGGAGTGCAAAGTTTGTATGGGGGAAACATTATTTTTTGAACTAGAGACTTGAAACTTTCTAGAAAGATTACTTATTAAGATACAAAAAAAGAACTTCCAGCGTTTTAGTACATTGCACCCTAAATGGGGTTAAATAGGGGTGCAAAGTTTGTATGATGGAAACTTTTCCTTTTGAGCTAGAAACTTTAAACTTTGTAGACAGATTACTTATTTGTATACAAAAAAAAAAGAATTTACGCGTTTTGGAAAAATCCACCCCTAAGGGGGTTTTAAAAAGGGTGACATGTTTGTATGGGGTAAACTTTGTTTTTTAGGTAGAGTAAAAATCTTGTAGAAAAATTACTTATTCAAATATAGAAAAAGTCGTTTCAGTGACTTAGAAAACTCCACCCCTAAGGGAGTGACATTGGGGTTTAGAGTGAATATGGGGGAAACTTAGTTTTTGAGCTAAAGACTTAAAACTTTGTAGAAATATTACTTATTAGATTACAAAAAAAGGACTTTTTGCGTTTTAGACTATTCCACCCCGAAGGGGGTTAAAAGGCAAGGGTTGTATGGGAAAGGTTTTTTTTTAGTAAGATACTTGAAACGTTGTAGAAAGATTACTTATCAAATAAAAAAGTACTTCCAGCGTTTAAGAATATTCTATCCCTAAGGGGGTTAAAAGGGGGTGCAAGGTTTGGATTAGCAAAACTCTTTATTGAGCTGGAGACTTAAAACGTTTTATAAACAATTATTATCAGAATAAAAAAGATCTTTCAGCGTGTTGGAAAAAATCCTCCCCTAAAGGGTTTAAAACGGCATTCAAGGGATGGAGACCAAGAAAATATTATAGTAAGAGATTTGTAACTTCGGTCTTATAGCCTTTATCTGAAAAGACCACAAAACTGATTATTTTGAAATTCATCCCCTATGGGGGCAACATAAATTTAGACTGCTTGAATGGATTCCATAAGGTGGTTAAAAACACTCATCCCCAAAATGAGCTAAAAGGAGTTGGATGTTTGTACAGGGAACAAGACAATTTTTAATTAAGGGATCTGGAACTTCGCTAAAAGACTAGGTAACTAATTACAACATTTCTTGAAATTCATCCTGCAAGGAGGTTTAAAAGGGTTGGAAGTATGTATGAGGAATAAATATTTTTTGAAGTAAGGGAATTCATAGGTCTTTTATACTAATTAAGTATATGGTAAGCCAAAATAAATAATCCGACTGGTAGCAGAGAAGTAGGCAAGGATAAATTAGAACCACGACCCTTACAGAACCGAACAGCTTCCAGTTCCCATAACCGAAAAGAAGGTAATGTTTCATTTAAACTGCGGATTATTTTGTTAATTTATAATAGATTGTATGACAAGGGTCTAAAGTAAGCCATATTACCACGAGATGGATATTTTCCCGAACGAAGTGAGGGGAAATAGTTCGAGGGGTAATATGGCTTTTAGACCAGAGTTATACACTCTACCTACTTTTCACTTCGACTGCGAGAAAATAGTAAAAACAAAGATTATCCATCCACAATCAACAATTATACCAAGGCGAAAAGATTGTTCAATTTGGCGCCATTATTTTTAATAAACTGTTTTGACACAGATACAATACAAAATATTCAGAAGACGAATAAACGCCTCTGACCGTCTAATAGCGGCGTAGTCTATCCCGCTCAATCTTCATAGCTTATGTCATGCAATTACATCCACCAATCACAACTCTTTAAAATAACATTAGTATTTGCTGTCTACTAATCAGAATACAGCTAGACATTAAAGTCGACCAATCAGAAAACAGAATTCAATTCAAACTTTAGGAGTTTTTCATTCCCTAATTTACAATAATTAAAAAAATAAACGCCTCTGACCGACTATAGCTCCATCGAAACGTTCAAGCGTGGTTAACTGCATACATGAGTCATGTATGCAGTTAACCACGCTTGAAAAACACCCAATGTTTGAATTGAATTCTGTTTCCTGATTGGTCGATTTTAATGTCTAGCTGTATTCTGGTTAATAGATAGCAAATACTAATGTTTTTTTAAAGAGTTGTGATTGGTGGATATAATATTGAACTGTTGTGAGTGGTCAAATTAAAATGTTTTATAAATCATAAATATGTATACATATTTTCCCTAGGGGCTAAATGTACTACTTTAGCCCCGCTTGCCTAGTCTAATATGATGCACTTTTTGAGCATGAGAAGTGAAAAGTTTATTTTAGATAATCAAAATCATGTATGCTCTAACAACACCGTTAAATGGGGACAGCAGATGGAGATAGAAAGTTCTACGTCTTTTAGCATTAGATAGGTTTTCATAACTATACAGGTAGCTCGGACTAACGTGAACTACTGAACGGATTTAGGCAAACATTTCCAGTAATGTAGCTTTATTTAATACATTATAAAAAAATATACAATTTTAGCAGAAATGTCTGTTGATGATTCTTAAGATATTTATATTTCTGAAAACGGAGTTTTCAATTTAAAAGCAATTTAAATTAAACTAATGAACTCATTTCACTGTTACCTTTTACGCTTAATCCCTGAACGGATTTAGATGAAATTTTCCGTACGCTGAATTTGACAACCTTGGAAGGATATAGGATAGTTTTTATCTCTGAAATAATCCCATAAGATGGTAGAACTTTGTTTGGGTCGGCGATTAATTAAGGTTCCACCTACAATAATTTAATACCAATCATTTTTCTAAGATACAAGTTCTACGCGGACGAAGTCGCGGGCAACAGCTAGTTAAATAATAAACCTGTCATTTATGGCCAATTCCGTAACGCAAGTCCGCGGGAACCGGCAAGATGCGTATGATTGAAATACTATGAGAGTTCAATTTTGGTGTTCACAAATGAAAGGTACTGTTGTTTCCATTGGTGTTGCTGTTGTTGTTGTTGCCCTAAGGCATCCCCGTGGTGCTTAAGGCGGTGCATTAGAAATTATCGCGTGCTTTGAAACGCCGTTCTGACTAGATTAAGAAACAATAAGAGGTTTTCAGATATATGATTCGTGACAATATGATTGTTCATCTGATTTTATCGATGCATGATTGCTTAAAATTTCCTCTATAGAAAAAAAAACCAAAGTTTGGTCTGTATTTTCCTTTTTTTACTCAGCCTACTCAAACGATGCATTATTTTACGACACAATCAAGTTAATACTATAGTATTTTATCTTATCTAAAATCTCACTATATGAAATTTTAATAAAACTTCACCAACTTGGATATTTATCGAGTCCACAACAGCGATTCCCGAAGAGTGTTGACATCTCTTGTTCTCGTGGGCGGAAGGCATCAGCGTGTCTCTGTCTAGGGGGCGTGTACGACTCAAATCAAGGCATCCCCTTAAGGCCTTCATAAGCTCTCGCCACGCCTTCCTGTGTGTTCCTGTAGTCGAATTAATAAATACTGTGTTTCAGGGGACGCCTTGATTTGAGTCGTACACGCTCCCTAGACAGATAAATATGTTTCAATAAAGAGGCATTTTAAATTCATAACTTCTTTGACCGTAGGCCGCAAACTTTCGCGAAAATCCAGCCCGAGGACTAGGAGCCAAACTCGGAACAAGGCCGCTCTTGCCGTACCCCACGCCCGCGCATACTTCATTTCATTGTGCAAGTTGCGGTTGAATTTGAAGACATTTGCACGTGGTGATTCGTTACATTACCTTTCTAGCAACAGCTACATCTATATATATAAAACGCAAAGGTGACTGACTGATTGACTGATTGACTGACTGATCTATCAACGCCCAGCCCAAACTACTGGACCGATCGGGCTGAAATTTGGCATGCTGATAGCCACTATGATGTAGGCATCCGCTAAGAAAGGATTTTTGAAAACTCACCCCCTAAGGGGGTAAAACGGGGGTCCAAAGTTTGTATAAGGGGAAGCATTATTTTTTGAACTAGAGACTTAAAACTTTGTAGGAAGATTACTTATTAAGATACAAAAAAAGCACTTTCAGCGTTTTACAAAATTCCACCCCTAAGGGGGTTAAATAGGGGTGCAAAGTTTGTATTCAAAACTACTGGGATTACAAACTTGAAATTTACACCAGACCTTCCTTTTATGACGAAGGCAAGGGATAAGACGTGATTTTTGGAAATTCTGTCCCTAAGGGTGTTAAATAGGGGTGCAAAGTTTGTATGGGTGAAACATTATTTTTTGTACTAGAGACTTGAAACTTTGTAGGGATATTACTTATTAAGATACAAAAAAAGTTCTTTCAGTGTTTAAGAAAATTCCACCCCTAAAGGGGGTCAAATAGGGTTGCAATGTTTGTATGGGGTAAACATTATTTATTGAACTAGAGAATTGAAACTTTGTAGGAAGATTACTTATTAGGATACAAAAAAAAACATCTTCAGTGTTTTATAAAATTCCACCCCTAAGGGGATTAAATAGGGGTGCAAATTTTGTATTCAAAACTACTGGGACTAGGAACTTGAAAATTACACCAGAACTTTTTTTTATGACGTAGGCAGGGGATAGAACAGGATTTTTGGAAATGCTATCCCTAAGGGGGTGAAATGAGGGTCCAAATTTTGTATAAGGGAAACTTATTTTGAGCTACTACGTTCTTAAAACTTTGTGGACAGATTACTTATTCATTTACAAATAAAGTGCTTTCAGCGTTTTGGAAATAATAACACCTAAAGGGGTTAAAAAGGAGGTCCAAAGTTTGTATGGAGAAAAAAGATTAGTTAGACAATTTTATTCGAGAATTCACAGGATAATTCCTAACGATAAATGAGTAAACAAGTGTTTCCGGTTTTTTGAGAATTCAACCCCTAAAAGGAGACATGTGGTGACAAAATCTGAAAATCAACATCGGCATCTATTGTTTCTATGGTTTATCGGGTCGCTGATTAGGAAAACAACAACGATTTTACATTCCAACGTGGCGTCTAAATATCAATATGGGCGTTGTTATTACGGTTTTTTGGGACGTTAATAACGAAAATCACATAGATTTTGAAATGTAATGTTGTGGACATGAAATATTATTCATGAAAATATTTGTGCCAAATTGCAATTCAATCGGTCCAGTTTTTTTCGTAGCAAATCGGTTGTAACAGACGGACTGACAGACAGCCACACGTGATCCTATAAATAAGGGTTCTACTTTTGCTTTTGAGGTATCGAACGAGACCCGCGTTATATAGGCGGGACGGGAAGGTAGGAGACATTGGGAAAGTGTCTGCATCCGTAATAAGTACATTCAAGGTGCTGCACGAAGATCTGCTTACTTTTTATAAGTTAAGCATTTTTGCCGCCGTTAAATTAAAACAATTTTTTGGGTATTTATGTTAAATACTGGTTCGAAAAGCATGGAAAAAAAATCTTAGGAAACTAGCCTATAAGAATGTCCAGGCCACAAATTTGACTTGACATTCGTGGAGATATTTTGGTATTTCAATATTATCATGAACATAAAGTAGCTTTTATTCCAGAGGACAGATTCTCATTAATCATGACTGTAAATTTAATAACTGAAATACGTACATACATACATAGATTCACGCCTTTATTCCCAAAAGGGGCAGGCAGAGCACATGAACTTTATGTTCCAGCGCCACTTTTAGCATAAATGTGGGTATAAAAGATCGACAAAAAGTTATATTGCTTAGGTTGTTAGCCCATCACCCACAACACACTTCAACCCTGCTCTCTTAATCGACTTTTACGACACACACGGGAAGAAAGAGGGTGGTGAAATTCTAAGCCGCCACCACACGGGCATAAAAATAATAGTAAATAAAAATTAATTTACCATAATGGGTTATGACGAAGGGTTATTCGTAGGGGAAGTTAGTAGTAGTAGGTTATTAGGCGGCGTAGCAATTCAACAATTATTGGAAAATTACTTTTACTACGCGGGCGAAGCCGCGGGCAAAAGCTAGTGTAAACATATTTTTTCTCTGGAGATGCGTATAGATGTTTTTATATATAGCTTGTCGACTGATATGTGTTGCGAACTATGGAGCTCCATAGTTCAGCAGCAGCAAGTAGTAGCAGTTTTGTAGGCAACAAGTTAGAACAGACCAACACGGCCCGAAGGCGAGCGGTGAGGCTCGCGGGAGTCGCGGGGTCAAAGGCCCGGAGCTTCCCTCAAGAGCGTGCTCTTCACGCGAGTACTAAGGCCAAAGACCCCGAAGGACGAGCTCACGCGGACATTTAACTACTCCTAAGTGCAACAAACAAACCTGAGAGCCGAAAAACCGAAGCGTACCTACAAAGCGGGCTGTCCACGCAAGCCAGAGGGCCAAAGGCCCAAAGGGCGGGCCCACGTGGACACTTTACTACTCCTAAGTGACCTACAAGCAAACCTGAGGGCCGAAGGCCCGAAGGAGAGCAGCATCGCACGCGAGGCGGCAGGCCAGGCTCTGCGTAGGACCGAAAGCCCGAATCGTTCCGTCAGAGTTGGCTCTCGACGCAAGCCAAAGGGCCAAAGGCCCAAAGGGCGGGTCCACGTGGACTCTATAGTACTCCTATGTGTCCTACAAGCAAACCTGAGAGCCGAAGGTCCGAAAAAGCAGCATGGCACGCGAGGCGGCAGGCCGAGCTCTGCGTGGGGTCGAAGGCCCGAAGCGTTCCTTCAGAGCGGGCTCTCCACGCAAGCCAGAGGGCCAAAGGCCTGAAAGGCGGGCCCACGCGGACACTTTGTTACTCGTAAGTGTCTTACCAGCGAATCTAAGAGCAAGGCCCGAACCATCCCTTCAGAGCGCGCTCTCTACGTGAGTCGGAGGGCCAAAGCGACCCTCCAGAGTGCGTGCGCTCTCGGATACTCTACTCCTGAATGTGTTACAAGTGAACCTGAGGGCCGAAGGCATGCACGCGAGGAGGCAGGCCGAGCTCTGCGTAGGGCCGCAGGTCTGAAGCGTCCCTTCAGAGCGTGCTCTCCACGCGAGACTGCGCAGACAACTTGAGGGCCGAAGACCCGAAAGAGACCGGCATGGTATGCGAGGCGGCAGGCCGACCTCTCCGTATAGGGACTAAGGTCTGTAGCGTCCCTTCAGGGCGCGCTCTTGGACACCATACCCGCCGAGTGTTTTACAAGTGAACCTGAGGGCCAAAGGCCCGTACGGCAAGCCAACGCGGCCACACACTCCCCTTACTCTATCACATACAAGACTCAAACACTCACCAAGCGGACACACACTCGGTGCGTGCAACGTTTCAGTTACAAATCTCTTTGCCGCTTTTCCTATAGCTGTTTTTCACTTCTCTTTTGCGAGGAAATACATAACCAAAACAAGTCAGATTTGGAAAGTGCAAGTCAAAGTACAACACAGGTAACCTCGGGCAAAAACTAGTCCTACTAATATTATAAATGCGAAAGTTTGGATTTTTGATGTTTAGATGTTTGTTACTCAACCACGCTTAAACGGCTCAACTGATTTGGATGTAATTTTGTACGAAGATTATTTATAGCCTGGATTAAAATATAGGTCAGTTTTATCCCGGGTCCACGCAGACCAAGTCGCGGGCGGAAGACAGTTGTCTAATAAAGCTGCTTGCGTTCATTGATTTATTAATTATTTTCAACTTAATACTAGGAATTAGACTAATCTTACATCAACCGGGCGTAAATTGGTAATAACAATCTCACTTGTCAGCCAAAAGAAGACGTAAAATTGTGTGTGGGGGTGAAAAAGTACGCTTCAGTGCACTCGCCTCGCCTTCGGCTCGGGCTATAAAGTTCCTGAGGTCGCCTTTATTTTACTACTTGAGGTGCGTATCATGACCGTCTGAGTCATATAATTACTCAGAAAACAAAAAAAGAGTTTCTAAAGGCGCGATGTGACGCCAGCGATCGCTAGCAGAGACGAGCGTGGTGATAGTTAATTGGTGCGTAATTCACAAAATTTATTATTACTTGGTTGTTTATTAGTGTACCTACACCAACAAAATCTATATTTTTTGGAAAGCTTATAAAATTACCTATCTTTTTTATAATAACTTTTATTACGCTAAAGTTATTATTTATTGAGTTACGAGCATGTTTTATCAGTACTCGTTCAAACGCGCGGGGTAAAAAAATCATATTTTTTCTAATTATTAAAAAACTGTTGATTGTACGTCATAGCGTTCTGGTAATCAATTATAGTACGTTTAATAAGCTTTAAAATGACACCTCACACGAAGCAATCAGAACCCGACCCAATCAAAATAGAACCCGAGATTTGAACAAATTTTGATGACCGTAGGCGGCCATCTTTGTGACGTCACAGCTATGTCCGTCCCCCTCCCCTAACTAAAACCGGCAGATTCGTACCCTGGAGACAACAAGGAACACATCCATACCAGTTTTAGGTATATAGAAGAGATGTCCACGAAAATCGTGAAGGAGACGACTTTTTGCGATTTTGCCACCGTAGGTACTTAGCAACAGCGTCTGCGCGGACCCGGTATAAAAACTATCATAATATATAATTGTATTTAAATCCAGACTAAACTATCGTCGTGCAAAAATTCATTCAAATCGGTTGAGTCGTTTAAGCGTGATTGAATAACAAACATCTAAGTATCCAAACTTTCGCATTTATATTATTAGTAGGCTATACCGTAGGGAAATATTCTACTATTTAAATACTTAGTTTTACTTATTACAACAATACTAAATATTTACCGTTTTAAAATGATTTTCCTTGAATGACGATTAACACGCGATTTTTCAAATCTTATATGAATGTCACCCGATTTTGTAATTTATAGTCATAATATGATGAAGGTCGTCGCTTCCAACCCTTCTTACAATTTCAGGAGTTTCACATAAGCGCACTTCCACTCTTTCTGAGCTAAGCCTAAGGTTTCAAACAAATCGTGAACATATTTCATACTAGTTTCTGCCCGCGACTCCGTCCGCGTGGATCTCGTTAATATCACAGCTCCATACAAATTTTCAACCTCCCATTTCACTCCCTTTAGGGGATGATTTCGGGGATAAAAACTACCCTATGCAAGGACACCCCGGGACTATCTCTATACCAAATTTCACCTAAATCGGTTCAGCGGTTTCCCGAAGCGTGAAGAGGTAACAGACAGACAGACAGACACACTTTCGCATTTATAATACTAAATAGCATATATCATAGTAATTATATATAATAGTATGGATTGCAATGCCAAGGATGTGGTAGAGATAATCGAATTACGTACGGTACGACCCAGATCACAAAGCAATAAACGAATATGATTATGATAATGATCACTGTGATCGTTTAATAAGTAAGTTATACTGTGATATTTTATTAAAAGAGAAAGCTCCTTATCCTTGTGTATGTACCTATACTAGTTTAGTTCGTGGTTTGACCATAGCATTGGTTCCTACCTGGGGTGCTTCTTCGTGGATTGAAAGATCTACACTATCTACAGCATCCCATACGATAACTGGATATTGTTATTAATTAAGACATAAGTACTTACCCTTTGTAGTCTGATCCAATACAATGTAGTAAATATAGGCACAGCTGATAGATGTAGGAGGCGGGGTAATGACCGGTCAAAACGAATTGTTGTATCCACTGACCCCCTAACGAAGGCCCGGAGCCGGTTCTAGCCCGCTTATGTAAACACAAGTGTAGGAAGACACGGATATAGGAATAAAAGTGTACCCGAGACTTGGTCCCGTTACGCTAGCGACCGCTTCAACAAAAACTGGTATCATTTAATGAAATGTCTACCTAATGTATTATTTTTATCGGAAACTTATAGGCTCATTTGAATAACCGCACTTTACTTTCTTTACAGCAAATTGTAAAATGTAGATGTCAGCTCGTGATTACTCTAGCCTAGTGGCTAGTGTGCGTGATGTTTTCTAGGTTTTTAAAGTAAAATAGGTAATTAGATGAATAGGTATACTGCAAATAAACTCTACGAGGTACGAGGTTGCCAATATCAAAGGCCAATATGTCGTCTTTATCTTTGTTTTTTTTTTTCACTTCATTCGCATAATTATTATGGAGCCTACAGATGTAACAACCTAACTACTAATTTTGTGTACCCAAACGGAATCGTGCTCCTGTACCTAATGAAAACATAGTTTGATGGTGTAAACACGTATTTACGTAATGTATTTGCATTTAATACAAAATGCTGGGTGAATAGAAACTGCCGTGCCTTAAATTAAAAAGGAAGACTGTTTAATTTGTTATTGTTTTAATGGTTTTGTGTGAGTTTTCAATCCAAATCAGCTAGTACTTCTAAGTGTTTTTTTTAATCAAACTTTTTTGGCCATTTACCCGGAGTCAGAATCAGAAACGTTTTTTTAAGGCCTGCAGCACACTGGCGCGGCATGCGGTGGCGGACAATAGAAAAATTTACAGCGGCGGACAAGATTACTATTGTCCGCCGCGAACAGGCCGCGCCAGTCTGCGACAGGCCTAATGTCGCGGGAAAATTGTCAATTTTGATCTGTCTCCGCATGGATCGTTCAAGACACATCAAAGAGTATAAGACTCATTTTATGAATGTATACATGTATATTGGGAAGTACTCCCCAGTAGTCCCCTGACTATGGGAGTGGGTGTTTATTTATGCGGCGAGCGTCGCCGCGACTCGCTTGCTGCCGCATGTGCGCACGCCTGTCGTGGCACTATTCCTCATTCACTGGTCCAGTCAAATCAGTAAGGATGTCCAGAAATGTGCTAGAAATAGATGCATTGCCGTATTCCATTGCATCTCTCAAAAATAAAGTAAGTTAGGGATACTCAACAATACTGTTATTTATCTTTATTTTACTTATATTTCATATAAATAAAATGCACTAAATTTAATAAACGACTATCCTTTAGCCAGTACCTACTGACATTGTTTACGTAGCGAGAGGTCCCGAACGATGTTTCGATTCTTCATTTATGGAATACTAGCTTCTGCCCGCGACTCCGTCCGCGTGGAAGTTGTTTATATCGCAGCTCTATACAAACTTTTACCCCCCCATTTCATTCCTTAGGGGATGATTTCGGGGATAAAAACTATCCTTTGTCACTCTTCATCCCTTCAACAATCTCCACTTAAAAAATCACGCCAGTTCGTCGTTCCGTTTTGCCCTGAAAGACGGACAAACAAACAAATACATACACTTTCCCATTTATAATATTAGTATGGACTAGCTTCTGCCCGCAACTCCGTCCGCGTGGAACTCGTTAAATACAAATACAAATACAAATTATTTATTCTGCAAATAGGCCACAAGGGCACTTTTACATGTCAAACGGTAGTTTACAATAAAAATAATAATCTTACAATAAAAGATTATAATCTAACACAATAATAATTTAAAATTTGCACATTAACGACTGATATAACAACACACTAAATGTCACAAAGTAAATGAAAACAAAACAAAATACGACCATTACATTCGATTAGAATAAGGTCTGTGCATTAACAGAAAGTTAATGATATTAATTCAGTATTCCAGAGATGTATAAGGTCTCTGAGCGTCCAAATACAATCAATAATTATTCAATGTTCGTAGAGATGTATACGGTCTCTAAGCGTCAAAACAAAACAATAAAAAAAAGGAATAAAAAAAAAGCGTTTATATCGCAGCTCCATACAAACTTTCACCCTAGCATTTCACCCCCTTAGGGGGTGATTTCGGGGATAAAAACTATCGTATGTTCTTCCCTGGGACTCAAACTATCTCTATACCAATTATACCAAATTTCACCTAAATCGGTTCAGCGGTTTAAGCATGAAGAGGTAACAGACAGACAGACAGACACACTTTCGCATTTTTAATATTAGTATGGGTTTTCAATGCTACGTATTTATTTAAGTACCTATGTATGTATATGCTATAAAAAATTATAGCAGCCCTAGTTTAGTTTGGGGAAAATTCGATTTAAGAGCGTCTTAAGAGTATGTTCGGCCGAATTTCAGCTTCCCATGCAAACCTAGTTAAGCTCTCATTTTAAAACTACGGGTTGGATTGTGACGAACCTTTGCATGTACGATGACATGAGGTCTATGTCTGTAATTAGTTTATGTTGTTCCAGTTTATAAAACGAACAAAATACAGCAAAAACAAGTTTAGTGTGAAAAACTTAAATTCGCTGTATTTTTTTTACTATAGGTACTTATGGTATCTGAAGCTACATAGATATACCTCATGTCATTGTATATGCAAAGTTTCGTTATAAGTTATAATCCAACTCGTAGTTTTAAAATGAGAGCCTAACTACGTTTGTATGGAGAATCGAGCTTACTGCGGACTCTTAATGGGCTACCCGAGAGGATAATCATACTTAAATGGTCCTGATGAGAACCTTTCGTTTCGTTGTTACAGAGAGAATGACGCGTGCCGGCGAGTAGCCGGGTGGACACAGATGTGAAGACGCTGACCAGTATGCACACCATGGATACAATGGGCTACGGCCATAAAAAGTACAGGCCGCCGCTCTCGCCCACCAGCTTCTACCAGCATGACATGTACTCCAGACCCACTACGCTGCGACCTCAGGTACTTCATCGTTGCTGCATGTACACTTCTCTACCTAGACACAAATTAGATAGACATAGAAAATCGCGCAAATTGCGCAATCTATACTAATTGTAACGTTCTCTCTGCACGTCATGTGTCCCCGAGACGGAAGTGTGTATTATTATAGGTCTTATTTACCTACATACATACACCACACTAAAAATAATATTATAAAGATAAAGTGTCTGTGAGATAGCTTTGCAAGTTTGTATTTACCTAATGATTCTTCTTTCACCTGTGTACCTATAGAATAGACTTTGTGGATGGACATAGGCTATGTTTTATCCCGCGGGTTTGGCTGCGTCCTTTACAATATGCGGGCGATGGCGGCGCGGTAGCTGCCAGTTGTTATTATGAAGTTATAACAAACAAGATACAAGATCCATAGTACCAACTCGTATTGAGTTGTAATATATAGTTTTCATATATATCTAACACGGTAACTAAATTATGCAGGGTTACGACTTGGTACAGCACTATCATACTTCTGTCCTGTTAAAATCTACAGGGATTTATTTCCTTTTCAACTTTATCTACGCACATTTTAATGCATTTTTTATCGAATCTTCCACGACACGGTTACCTATATAGAGGGTTATTTCGATTAATACATCGATTTGTTTTCTAGCGATAACAATGTAGCTCAAACTTTAAACGAATTCAATGCGTAAGAATTATAACAGTCATTTATAAGCGATTTAGTTTCGGAGATAACCGCCAACTGCGTAGGTATATGCGTATAACTGAACATTTTCCACGATCGTTCGGAGGCATTGTTCACTGGGTCTGTTGTAGGCAGTTGTTTAGGTGAATGAAGTTATCGCGGGAGCGTCCATATAATTTTGGAATGATATCAGTTGATCGGAGCTTCGCGCGGCTAGGGCCGGTGGGTCGGTCCCGTTACCCGCTCAACGGTACCTGACAATGATCGTTAAAATGGTACAAAATCGTCCACTAGGATTTTTAATAGAAAAGGAACAATTGAGGGGATTGGGCCGCCATTCATAGTCTAGGTAGTTTTTAAGGGAAGAGCTTGCAACGTCATAGGTCATAATAAACTGACATACAAACCAAAAGGCTTTTAGATGCCTAATTACAATATAACTTTTATTAACCTCGGGTAGCCCCGAGGTTTCCATCGATATTTGACAAGTTTTGAATCGTATCTCCTACTTTTAAACTACAGATAGAAGTATAAATCAAACGGTTATCGGTTCTTCAATCTTTTATCTCCATTTTGGTCTACCGGATTTTGAAACAAATGAATACTTAATTTTGTATGATCTTTTAAACATGGTCTTAAATATTTTGGTTCGTCTGTGACGTCCCTAAAACTGGTCCAGGGTTTTCATTTTAAACCAATTAACACAAAAGTTATGGCCAGAAACCGGTTTTTTGGCCTAAAATTGTTCAACTTTGATGCCAAATATCTCGAAAAGAATGAACTTTGAAGTAAATATGGGATACTATATTGCTTAAAGCCGTTGTTGTTAATATAATAAGCTACAAATAACCTAAGAAAGAATAACCTAAGAGATTCAGATCGAAGGTACGATCCCATACGCCAAGTATGGGAGCCCCTTAAAAGATTTTTTTAAATCTACATTTCAAATCACACCTCTCATATGTTAGATTTTACTAGCGAAGCTTCTCGTAGCTTTTTGCTAACGTAGGTATGTATATTAATATTTTATTTATTTGTAGAAACTGATAGTTGGTACAAAGTAATATCACTACTCCGCAAAACGTTTGTTTTTTAGTTTTAGTACAAATAAGAGTCACATACAAACAGTGATCGTGGGAAAACTTCATTTAAAAACTGCAGCTTAAATTTAATTAACGTATTACTTCTTATTACCTACATGTATAAGTAATTGTAGGGTATAAATTCTTCTTGAATGTTCGTGGGTATTGTATGATGTGTATAAAAATACACACGACGCTTCTTATGTTGTCCATGGATGAGGGTTTTCCCTGGTTGTAGTACCTAATCTTCAAGCAAAACCAATTAAATTAAACTTATGTTTATCTATGCTTAGAACAAAAACAGTTTTAAACTTTGATCACAGCTGTGCTTGTGCTCGTACGGTATGGTATGACGGATAAAACCTGAACTTACTGAAGAACTTAATTTTAGATCCGAAGAAACATTTTGTTTAAAATTAAAATACATGTAATTATAATTATGTACGATCAAAGAACTTCGATAAAACGTCTATCGATATCTCGATAGTCAGACAATAATCTTCAAGTCACATTCATTTATTGCATAATTATGTTGCAAGTTAAAAAAATACTGACCTAATTACCCGGGAGATGTCGCTGCTATGGTCGGAGCGAATCATGCTTGCGAGATGCATGATTCACTCCGTGTTTCCCGTGGTTTCTTCAAGATGCCTACTTTTGAATTTTATTTGTTTCGTCAACAAATCAAGTTGTGTATCAGCTAATAGTTAAAATAGTTTGATTAAACATACGTTTTTTTGTCAGACCGGTGCAGGTGCAGTGTTGTTATGTTGTTCTAACCCTCCATCCAAATCATGGTGCTGCTATTCAGCTGCTGAGATGAGATGTTATCATGATGTTATACAATACTTTGTTTTAACATCATTAAACAGGGTGGGGATAACGTGGGCCTGCTGTACTATTCCTTCCAGTTGGGCTTTTATGACATTATCGTAATAATTAGTCTTAATATGTCCTATACCTCTTGAGCTCCTTGTATTCAAACAAAAATTAATAGTAACGAACGTTGGGTACTTACCACTACTAGGAATGTAGGTACCTGATATCGAGCCCGGAGATGAAAACAGGTAGGTAAATGAGTCAATAATTATCAATCAGTTTGCAACTGATTTACTTCTATAGATACAAAAAAATAACTGTGCAAGCATGGTTACCTATTACTACACCCTCCGCCGGCGAAGGCGTCGCACATGTCAGCTCATAGGGCATACTCCGCCATACATTTACCGTCCGTTGTCCACCGAGAAAGTTCAGTTTTTTGCCAAAATCCCGAGTTGTGCAATAATTACTTGCAAACATCGCAGTGATTTGATTATTTTCCACACCAATGGATCACTTTTCACAAGTAAATACGATAAATACTATTTATTTCAAATAAAACCACGAATTCAAGAACTTGCGACAGGCATATTCAATACATATCGCGCGGCATGTCCGATCTCCTTATTTCCTATATAATAATAATAATAATATATTCTTTATTGCACCACAACATAAGAAAAAAACATATTACAAGAGTACATAATGTTAGATAAAGGTAACAACAGGCGGTCTTATCGCTTTAGAGCGATCTCTTCCAGACAACCTTTGGGTAGCAGGAAATTTTCAAGAAAAGTTGTATATCTGTGACTACACCATATAAGTAGTAATTACTGTACCTTGGTGTCTCTGGTACTATGTATACCTACTTACCTAAGCCTTGTAGAACTAATAGGATGTCTTAACACGTCACCTTGTTCATACAAACCCGTAAATCATGCATTCAATGAATGAATCAATGCTCATCCTGTCGCGGTAGAAAAATAGTGAATATTACTTAAGTGGATTCGTGATCACATGATAAAGATACAATAATACTCGTTTCCGCGGAAGACACGAAAGGCAGGACGTATAATGAATCGTAAAATAGGTACGCGTAATAATGGCTGACGGAAGTTTGTTCCTAACACTCATGTTAATTTGTCGAACTAATACTATGTTGCCTTCACCACGTTTGTTGTAACTTATCTAAGTGTAAGGTATGCAGTACTTACAAACTGACATCCATAAAGTTACGTCGTTTGTGTATTTATACTCAGTGTATAACCTACTTTACATGGACGATGAATATGAAAAAACGGTTTAAAATCTCTGTTAACGCGTTTCGCTATGAATGACTAATAATCACGAACGCGGATCATATTATCGTTGTTTTTGTGGAAAAAGCACGAAACATAGAGCTCGTCTATAATTTCGATACGCTGAGTCGTTCACAACTGTAAACATATAAAAACAGTCACTATGAAAGTGGATTACCTGCTATTTGTGCCGCCGTTTCGTACCTTGTGTATGTGCTGCAACACTTTTAGTTTTCATTAAATTCTCCCCATATAGGGCTTATAATGGGTCCAAAAACCTGAAATAAATATTGGGTTAAACTTGAATTTAATAAAAAATAATAACAATAACACATAACAAACCACACCACACTTACAAAATCATTGAAGTACAGATAGTTCACCATACTAAGTTCATACCTATATGCAAACCCATCTCCGGTTTTAAAATTGTAGCCAATATTTTCCCTTGGCATAATTATTGACAAGTGGAAGAAATAAAACATGACATATAATAATTAAACTATTTAGTGCTCCGACGCGTACACATGCTGCATTATAATTAAGTAATTTAACGACGCATTGGTCGAGCAGTTTTGTTACACCTCGTTGATCATTGTATGATTCAGCCTTATCAATGAATCGGTAATTGGTATAATGTTAATGGATCGATAGGTTATCGATAAGATGCGCCGGCGTCGATCGCACGGTGTCGTTCACCGTCGCCGCCGACCGTTACTCCGGCTGATCTCCACGATATCAAATCACCTCTATACATTCTTCATCTCAATATCTTGAATTGTAATATCCTGTTACACTATCCCTTGAAACCGGCTGCAGTTATTTAATTTTCATATTTTATGGTAAATAACATAAGTAACGTAACTTTACTGCTTACATACATTTGGATTTTCACTTTTATTGACTAATGTACCTAACATGTAGAGGCACGTTACTCTTGACTATTCATTGATTTGTCAAATGTTAGAGTTGGTTGGTTGAATAGGCTGATGCTTTCTCTCTTTGTGTAGGTATATAATATGAGGGTCAATTCATCAAAGTTCTTAATACATACCTATTGTATTCTCACATTCGGGCCAGGCATTTTAGTGTTTCTTTTAACCCGTTGTCACAATGTAACGGCAACATCTTTTTCTTTTACCTAAGACATAACAGATACAATTAATACATATAGGTAGGTAGAGTATTTTATTTCTCAGCCTCAGCAACTCCTCGCACCTTATCTATGCCAGCGGTCGATATTTGTAAACAGAATACAAAAATTTATTGTAATAACGTTACATTATGACCTTAAAATGAAGCTTGTGGTGGTTTCCGATTCCGATGCAATCGAGGCAACCATAGCTCATCGAGAATCGATTAAGAGAAGAAAATAAAACAAGTGACTGATCTCATGCTCTAGTGAGCTACATCACCGCAATTCGAGAAGTCATTATCGGCGACGTTCCTCCCGGCAGCGGAGTGGTCACTGTTGTATCCAGGTGCCACTACGCAATTCCCTAACGAACTCTGGGGCGGTATTAAGATGTTTGTTCCCTATGCAGCGCCGTGTATGATACATAATTCGTTAATGCTATTGTAAATTTATATATCGTATAGTCTGGAATGGAAAAACAGTATTGCACCGTTAGGTTATGTTAATAAAATCATAGAGCGCGTCGAGCGATGATTCCGCGAATCGTGTTGACGGTGAGCATGGTGCTCGTAGGTGTAACGAGAGGGTGTAACAATAAAATAAGTGATGTAAGATGCGCTTCGGTCGGTTGTATATGGCAGCGTGCGCCGCCGAGCGCAGCCGCGCGGCACGCGTGAACTCATCTTCTGCTGCCGCTGAAAAACCCAGGAAGCGTGGCCCGGGCTAAGTGATGCTGCTAATGAATAATGATGAATTGACTTCCGCGTGTTCGCTTAATTACCTCCTTGGTCGTGTGCGCAGCCACCACGAACACCTCCGATATCGGTGTAAACGAGCGGCGCACTCATCTGACCGTGAAGACACGCGCTACTAAAGATTGTTTACCAATTATGTAATCGCTTCATGAGCATTAACAATAATTATAAGCAGGATTTATATTAGTTATACATGCTCGCGATTGTACTCGCTGATGAGGTGCCTATAGAATCGCCAGATATGGTATTTTATTTATAATGTATTCATGATTATATACTTACTTTTGGCGGTTTGGTGTTGGGAAGCTACGGTAGCCTAGTGGTTCAGGCATGTGGCTGTCATACTGCGATCGTGGCTTCGAATCCCTGCTCGTACCAATGAGTTTTTCTGAACTTAGGTACGGAATATCATTTTACCTTTAGCTTTTCGGTGAAGAAATAACATCGTAAGGAAACCTGCATACATCTACGAAGAAATTTAAAGGCCTTTGTGAAGTCTCCAACCCGCACTGGGCCAGCTTGGGGACTACTGTCAGTTCCCTCTCATCCATTAGAGGAGACCTGTGCCCAGCAGTGGGACATATATAGGCTTATTTATTTACTTATTTGGTGGTTACACGGCAGTGAGGTAACATATCAGTGATTGCTCTGGGATCAAGGTTTAATTTTATAATATAATTAATAAATAAAAGCGGCCAAGTGCGTGTCGGGCCACGCGCAGGGTAGGGTTCCGTAGTTGCCCGTCTGTCACAGACTGCGGACTTAAAAGGGGCTTTTGGGGTTTTTATTATACCTTACCCTCGTAAATAATCGTAAATATGATTATTTTTATAACACACTAATGTATAGAGTCGTTTCGCCGGTTACGCGATCACCTTCGTTTAGCGACCACCTGAAGGACAAGGTTTTTTCTATTGAAGATAACGTGCTGTCAAAAAGCAACTCTACCGTGCACGGTAAAAGGTTCAAATTCCAATGACAATGTATATGCACCCGAAATTAAGTGCATTTCTTACCAGTTAACTAGTTATGTCTACTACTCGTTAACTAGTTATGTCTACTTAACTGTGATAGTTTTCCTTTTAAATTCATTATATGTACTACTGCCACGAATTTTTTCACGTCCCCAGTAGTAGCCATGTAGCCGGCAGGGGGGGGGAGGGGGCCACACATGACTCGAACAAAAATTTGGGCTTTAAATCCCATTATCTCGCAAACGCATAACTGAGTTGAAAAATATTTTTAGAAAACCCATACTATTATTGAACAAGCTATCCAACGATACCCCACACTAAAGGTCTAACGAGAAAAAAAAATACATCACCAATTTACATGTAGGGGAGTTATCCTAAAAAAAATTTTTTCACGAATTTATTCTACTGTTTTGTCGGCGTGATTGATTTGTGCCCACGCCAAATTGCAGTTTTCTAGTTGTATGGGTTACTAAGTTAAGCCGAAGACGGACAGACATACAGGCAGACAGACAGACAGACGGACGGACATGGCGAAACTATAAGGGTTGTTTTTTGACTACGGAATCCTAAAAATTAAACCTTAAATATATTTTATATAATTTATTTTAGGGCCTTTATTAACAAACATCTAATTAGGAAGATATGCAATACTGCATAGCTAATTTTAACGACACATCGTCAAAGTAAATCAAACAAGTACAACATATTAAGTTACTGTTTCTAAAATAACCATAAGTATAACTCGAATTAAAAACAAACTTTATCCAGATGGAAGCAGGCGTGTTATAAATTTCATCTTTTTCTTTCAAAGCTTTTAATTTCGTTGTTTTCCGTGGAGGACCATTTCATTAGCCATTTAACCCACTTAAATGGTAAAAAGAGAGAAAGTATTTTGTCTCGATCGATCACGATCTTTGTTTCAATGAATGGGTAAGTATTATTAAGAGAAGAAGGTCTGTATTCATCCTCCGACAGTCTAGCGATGCAAAGACGATTATTTGGTCACATATTTCTCATTTGCTGGACACACGAGGAAGCTATTACTTAACGAGGTAGGTACAGATGCCTACCCATGATTTATTAAGACCATTGTGAAAAAAAATCGCACGCGCATTGTCCGAAAGCCGGCTGATGGCGGCGACGGGGTCAGGGGTCGCACAACGGTTCGCTCTAAGCGGTATTTTTGTGTCAATGATCTTGACTTCCATAGAGATTTAAATCCAAATAGCTCACAAGTCTCAGTTAATCATTTGTGTAAAAGGGCTGAACTCAAACAAAATTATTGTTTCTTTCAAACACAAATACTAATCTTATAAAGTTTAAAATTCTTGGCTAGGCTACCTACGACGTTTGTTTTTTAGCTGATGACTGATTATATGTAGGAACTGATTTTATTAATCGATTAAAACAATTATAGAATTTGTGCATGGAAACGTATTTATTCCAAAATGTATTAACTACACCGGTGTTGTAGGTGTTAGGTTGATACATGAACCGCTCTTCCCTTGATTAACAATCTAGGTAGTACCTATCTAGTTTTTCGAACGTGAACCTACTTTAATTACGGAGTAACGCAGAAATCGCAAGCGATTGTTATTGGTAGTCTTTACTACTTCTATAAATAAGCTCTCAGAGGTGGTAAATGAAATAAATGAATTTTATTCTGCAAGTACGCCGTAATGGGACTTTTACAAGTCTAAATTCTACGAGCGCTTCTGAAAAAGAAGACCACTGTTAAGAAGAAACACACTGAAAAGAAACGAAACTAAATATCAATACAAAGAAAAAAAACATCATAATGCGTTGTTCTACAAGAACACATGTCCGAATAAGCTATATGAATAATGAAGCTATTTTGGGCTCTGGTTCTGGCCATGCATTTCTGTCAGTTAGATAGTCCACAACCAAAAAAAAGCTACGGTAGCCTAGTGGAGAGCTACGGTAGCCTAGTGGTTCAGGCATGCGGCTGTCAAGCGGCGGTCGTGGGTTCGAATCCCGGCTCGTACCAATGAGTTTTTCGGCACTTATGTACGGAATATTCACCGTTAGCTTTTCGGTGAAGGAAAACATCGTGAGGAAACCGGTTTAATCCTAATAAGGTCTAGTTTTTTCCCTCTGGGTTGGAAGGTCAGGTGGCAGTCGCTTTCGTAAAACTAGTGCCTATGCCAAGTCTTGGGATTAGGTGTCAAAGCGGACCCCGGGCTCCTTTAGGGGCATTACCGGGAATAACGCTAGGAGGATGATAGGAGGATGAAATAGTCCTCAACCCTGTAGCCTTCGTCACATCAATGTTTTTTTTCAAGTAATTTTTAAATCCTGGAAAGGATAGAGCCAAAATTTAATTAGGTAATCCATACTAATATTATAAATGGGACAGTCCTGTATGTGTGTGTTTCTTTGTTTGTTTGTCCGCATTTGTTTGTCCGTCTTTCACGGCAAAACATAGAGCGACGAATTGACGTGATTTTTTAAGATGGAGGTAGTTGAAGGGATGGAGAGTGACATAGGATAGTTTTTATCCCCGAAATCATCCCCTAAGGGGGTGTAACGGGGGGTAAAAGTTTGTATGGACGCGGACGGCAGAAGCTAGTTTATTATAAAAAAAAACCGGCCAAGTGCGAGTCGGACTCGCGCACCGAGGGTTCCGTACAAACAAGCAAAAGTTGTAGTATGTTTATTACTAAATGATAAATGAAAATGGAACCCGTAACATTACAATGTGGAAAGCTGGGGAAGCATAAATTTAAACAGGGTCACTTTATCAATTTAGTAATCATCCTTTAGGATTTGATTTCCTTGCGAGTAGTTGCGAACGCCAAAATAAGCGGATTACTTAAATTTCTGTTTCATTTTATTACGTTGATATATAAAACTGAGTTCACGGGAAAGTACCTTTAGGTTTTGATACCCTTGAGATTGTCTATAATACTTATATGTATAAGAATATAAATCAGCCTATATACGTCCCACTGCTGCCTGTGCCTTCTCCCATGGATGAGAGGGAACGGGTAGTAGTCCCCACGCTGGCCCAGTGCGGGTTGGGGGCACGTACACCTTTAAAGTTTTAAATTATGCGACTTCAATTGCTATTTCTTTTGATTGCGTTGACATAAAAATTTGGTTTTGCTACATCTGAAAGGTCCTATAGCCCTGAGTTTTTGAAATGAATTTCAATTTAATACCTCTACGCATTTACGAGGAAAAAGGTAGTAAGTTTAAAATTTAAAAAAGGTTTTTTGTATGATTTTACTAAGAATGTCTTCTTTTCGTAATTTTTCCTTTGTCTGTGCTATATGACGTTGCTTCGTGCCAAATTTCAAATTTCTGAGTTCACGGGAAGTACCCCGTAGGTTTTGCGAGTGTCGACTAACTCTAAAATTTGCAGCATAAACGACTGTATCTTTTGATTGGGTTGACTTTTAAGTTTGATTTTTTCACAGTTCGAAGGGACAATAGACCTGATTATTTGATATAAATTTTAGCTTGATACCTCCACGCGTTCAGAGAAAAATGGTCTTGACAGACAGACAGACAGACGGACAACAAAGTGATCCTATAAGGGTTCCGTTTTTTCCTTTTGAGGTACGGAACCCTAAAAATGGATACATTACCCGAAAAAACTGGTATACTTTACGAACACGTAACTTTTTAATTGCTATTTTATTTTTATTTCGTGTAGGTATTAAAATGATGGGTAGGTACCTATCAGATTTTTTTCAGAATGAATCTATGTTCTTAATGACATCATCACTACACACCGTACATGGTATAAGTTTGCCTATCTCGTTCTACCTACCTTCCTCTCAATTGCTCTCAATTACTCAAAGGTTAGCTGAAAGAGATCCCATATATTAGGGATACATTCGCCTTTGTACTTCGATTTATTGTGTGACATGTATATTCTTTAACCTGTAAATATTAAGCATCTATAAAATACCTACAGCGAAAGTTTTAACAGATCAGTGTCATCTGTAACTGCAACGTTTCTGGTGGTCGCACGTATTCCATTTATCAAAACAAACGACGCGATAAACCTGACCTAACCCACATCGCAACCACAGATAACTATTCAAATTGAATACATATATTTGTTACCAGTGGGGTTTCACTCCTTGTCTGTTTTCATTAGCACGCAATATTGCTAGTGTCAGATATTGTGTTGTTTGTTGTTGTTGCTGTGTAGTTGGTCAATAATCCTTAAGAAATGTTAGTTACTTACGGTGTACGGTGGTGATTTTTGTACTTAATTAATAGCTATGTAAGCTTAGTATTGCTTTTTGCTACAAATATGTCGCCCTTGGGGACATCTGCCAATTGGTGAAATGAAAATGCCTATAAAGGAGATATGGAAATCTCATAAACCAATGTAGATTGTTGCTTATAGTACCTTATGGGTCACCTTGTTTATCCTATAGCGTACATCATTAATATATCTATGGTATTTGAAGTAATTATAATAAAAAGTAGGTAGTTGGGAGGTCTGTTTTCTTGATGTCAACTAATTGAAATAAAACGTATAATTAGAGTTAGCCGATTTGACAGCAATTTCAAAGATGCTGAATTCATAAACCAGTTCTTTGAAGCGCAGGCTCCGACCGTCGAGGGACATTAATTTTGTCTGCTAATTCTATCTATGTGGGAACCGTCATCCACTGACATGGCAAGCATTATTAAATTACCGGGCTCAACGTTTTTGTCGCTGGTATTCAGCTTGCTCAAAGAACACCCGTGTTGGAATAGAGAAAATGAGATAAACATACGTTCGTTTAAGCTTGCATCCCAATACTTTATCTATATTGAATCGCCTGCGGAACGTGCACAGACTGCACATCCATTCCGATTTATATGCATGTTGCCTTTTTCTTTTCGGCCCCGGTGAACCGTCACGACATAGATAATATAAAATTTGCATCCAACAGTGTGTTTAAAAATCCAACCAGTAAAGATATTTACAAAAATCCCTGTACCAATTGGTATAGGGATTTTTGCTTTTCATTTCCTATTTTAAGTAGTTACAGTCAACTTTAGTCTGTCATATTGAATAGGTAGAATTCAAAGAATATGTATTTTTAAAATGGATCATACAATAATATCTATTCATTACCTAACACACTTGAATCGGTAACACTAGAGCAAGATTACTACAGCATAAAAGGAGCCCCATAGTCCGTTTAAATATCAGCAAGCTCAAACCACGTTGAGCACAAAAAATACAAAAAGTGTAAAGCGTGTCGGCATTTTGTTGTCGTAACGCGGAGTTACGTGTAGAGGTTTGCCTTGCACTTGGGCCGGTGCGAGCTTCTTCAGTGCAATACCCGCTGCGCTGGCGCAGACCGGCCCGGCTAGGGCACGAGACGAGAACCGCGAATCGGGTCAACACGTAAGTACTCGTAAAACGCCCACACTCTCTTAGCGTGGAATTTGAATCACTCGACAAAACGCAGCGTCGTCGGGCGATACGTGCATGTAAATAAACAGGTCTTTACAGTTATTCTCTTTATTAATGTTATTAATGACTAAGAATAACTAGATAGGGAAACGAAAACCGGAGGTCCTTACCCTGTAAAATGAGTATGTACAATACAATACAATACAATACAATACTTTATTGATAACGCCATAGTTACGTTACGTGACGTTAAGTCAAACGGTTAATGTAAACAGTAATAACAATAATAATTAATTAGGTCATCAGGTTATGTGCACGGTAGTTAAGTCGTCATCTTACTTTATGTAACTAAAACATAAACAACAATGAATTCCCATCACTTAAACATATTTAAAATTGACAAAAGTAAAAGCAAACCAGATAAATAAATGCACCGAATTAGTTGCTTTGAAAAATTACATTATTTGTATACAACGTTCCCAGACCAGCGAACTTCCGATTTCAGACGGTTCAATGTTCCAGTAATACGATATATAATTTGAACGAAACTAAGTTTAAAATTAAAATATATGTTGAACACAACAACCAGCACCGCACAAATCGCACAATAACGAACAAACTCACAATAATTTTACTTAGGCCTAAATAAGGCCTCCATTAAAACCTAACTGAGCTAAATAGAAAGAGGGACCCACGAGAGACTACTATGTTGATTTTAATTAATTTCCTGAATCTTGCGAACATTATTCTTACTTAAGACTGCATTGCTTATGAAACTTGGCAGACTAAAACTTGTATTGTTGAGACTGAGGACTGAGGATAATTTTATTTATTTACACCTCCAGACGAAGTTTGCTTAAGTTTATTAGTTTTATTTCAAGCCGGGTGTATCTAGTCCTACCTGACAACCTGTCCTGCAGCGTCCCGGCTATTTATACCGCGAGGCGAGACTGGACTCTAATTAAAACCTCCATCTCCACTCCATCGCATTCAACTGTAACACAACGCTCGCAACGCTAAACTTACGATGATCTAATTAATAGACAAGGAGACTATACAACACGTTTATTTATTTCGTAGGTATTGGAGAAGCCTCCTAGGCTACTTATAAATAAAATAAATAAATATTTAGGGAAGTTCTTACACAAATCGATCTAGTCCCAAACTAAGCAAAGCTTGTATGTACTATGGGTACTAGCCGACGATATACATACTTAAATAGATAAATAAATACTTAAATAGGTACATAGAAAACATCCATGACTCAGGAACAAACAAATAAATGTACTTACCGGGATTCGAATCCGGGACCTCCGGCTTCGTAGGCAGGGTCACTACCAACTAGGCTACAGAGGTCGTCAAACGAAGTATGAACGAAGTACCTAAACAATTACGAGATTAAGGAACATTCGAATTCACGAAACGACAGTTCAATCAAGGATAATTTATCTGATTCCAAGGTTAATCCGTTCCGTTCCGTTCCGTTCCGGAATGGATAAATAAATACTTAAATAGGTACATAGAAAACATCCATGACTCAGGAACAAATATTCATGCTCATCACACAAATAAATGCCCTTACCGGTATTCGAATCCGGGACCTCCGGCTTCGTAGGCAGGGTCACTACCAATACCAACTAGGCTACAGAGGTCGTCAAACGAAATATGAACGAAGTACCTAAACAATTACGAGATTAAGGAACATTCGAATTCACGAAACGACAGTTCAGTCAAGGATAATTTATCTGATTCCAAGGTTAATCAAAGAAATAATAACTATCTGTGAGTATTATAGCAGCGATTGTTTACTAATACCTTTTGTGAGACAATAGGCTTCATGTAAGGAAAGTAGACGTCGCGAGTGGGTCACTGGGTCCAGGCAGTCACCTTTCTCCTCGACTCTCTTGGGGTAACAAAAAATGTATTTCCAGATGGTTTCGTGACACCTACTGTTTATTTCATTTGCGGTAGAAAGTAAAAGAAAGTGTTTGGATACAATAGCAACAAATACAGTTTTAGCTTTATTTGTATTGAATTCTTAATTGCAGTAGGTATATTACTCGTATTAATAATAATAATAATACATACATTTTACCTATTTGGTGGCCAAATAGTGTAGTGTTTTACCAATCAATGTTTACAATTTGTATACTGTAGTTATCTAATGAGAAAAAGAACGTAGCAAAAAATACCAAATAGTAGGTAGGTATATGACCAGTCAAAGCAATATCTCCCTTTATAAAACTGACCCCCGCCGCCACGCCAGCGTTCCTTAACTCGCAAGCTCGCTTTCGATCGATGAACACTGCTTGGCAAACGAAGTGCTATAAATTATAATTAAAAGGCAACCAAATTATATTTAAAAATAACAGTTTTGCATATTATGTATGCAAACCCAGTTCCAACACAGGCATCAGCGAAAACAGCGCAGTTTAACGAAATAAAAGACAAATCATTTTTCAGGTTTTGTTCCCAATTTCAGAAGACTAACTTACTACTTAATCCCATTTAGACCATTCACCGTGAACGAAGCCATCACGAAAATCCGTGGCACGACAGTATTTCTGCGCGGACCACAAAAGCAATAAGCATAGGCTGTTCGCGGCGCGCCGGGGACCTACCGGCCGAGTTCGTTGCTCGCCGACTAGGCCGCTCCGCCATGCTAATTAACTGTTCCTAAAATTTTTGTAGCTTTATACATTTAGGTAAGTATATATGCTAGCGCAGATGGATAATCCATCATGCGGAGGAACAGTAGTAGAGGTAAGACACTGCAGCTTAGTATTTTCAAACTCACTGGTGGCAACAATAGGGTGACGATGAGGAATGCGAAGTGAAATAAACTATATTACGACAACCTCTTGCTGTTTATTTTCGTCGAAGGTTCACAGGTCAATTGAGTAGTGAGTAAAAACGGCACAGTGGCTAGTATTTAAGGACTACCAAAGGTACTAAAAAGTGGCGGGGAGCTGCTGATCACCAGCGTGTCACCAGCAGTCGTTAAACAACTAGGCAGTTACATTTCTAGGCAATTGACAATTTAATACATTTGATTTAGTAATCATAATAGTTCTTGATTAAATTATTTCACAAATATTAGTGAGTACCTACATAATTCTAAATTCGACAAACTGTATTAGATTATTCAATCCTATTCCATTGTTAATATCAAACTTTTATTAGGAAGGTACCACTGGATTCTGATTTATTAAAAAGACACAATTATCTAGTTGATTTAAAATAGAGTAAGCTGTATTCAAATGCAAAATCGATAAAATCATTAAAAATAAATTAAATATCAACAGCGCTATCATATACAGTGGGTTTCCATGCGGGCATTTATTAAAACTGATAATAATATGTTCCACTTGCTCATCTGTTAAACTTGCTGCTGTATCCAGGGCATAAAAAAAAAAAACTACGCTTTGTGATTGGCTGACTGCAACATTACGGACCCCGTTGGTGTGATTATCTTGTGTAAAAGAAGTCGGATAGTAGAACTAGTAGATAGTAAATTATTATTTTTTTGTTCACAATATTGTCATAATCAAGCTTTTAAATCTCGTACCTTACTTAGACACGGTACTCGACTAAAAAGCTCTATATTATAACACGACACGATTGTGAAAAATACTATTAAGTAGTCCTCTTGCTTAGCCACCAATCCACGGATTATCTGTTCATTACCTAACAGCCAGTATACTTAGCCGTTAGGTATAACGATAATCGTAGGAACAAAGCAATTGTCGAGGTTGCTGAGATTACTACTAGACAAGTTGTGGGAGAAGAATACTTACATAATTATTAAACAATGCGAATACCAATTAATTAGACTTAAATGGTATACAAATGATTATCTTATGGTGAAGAGCTGCCCTCCGGTTGTGCACGTGCAATTCTATAGAGTCGTTATAGGTACTGAGTAATCACTGGGTTAACATTTTTATATGTAGATAAGTACCGTATCGGAATAATAACATAGGCTTTGATTTATGGTCGGTTTTTTAATCGAATTATTCATCCATAATATCATAATCAAGCGATAGAGAATGTGCTGTTATGTAAGGAACCAAATTCATTCGGAGATGTAGTACTCGTAGGTAGGTAGGTATGGACATATGAATATATCATATATAAACATACATATATATATATATATATATATAAGTTAAGATTAGCGCATAATGGGGGGTTGTGTAATATTTTTCTATACTAAAACATTGGTTCGGTGGTTTTTTTATTAAGCGAGAAAAAAATCATGTTGACTTTTAATTAGCAAATTATATACCTAGTAGGAATGATCACTTCTAAATGTTCAGTTTTTTGCCATTACGACGTGAATGACATGTTTACACTTTTGCAAAATTTTGCAGTTTTTAGGGTTCCGTACCAAAAATGGTAAAAAAGGAACCCTTATGGTGCGACTCCGTCCGTCTGTCTGTCTGTCACAAAGTGAAATATCTCACGAACTACTTAAGCTATCAATTTGAAATTTGGAATGATTATAAATGAGAGTTATCCACGTGTATGGAAAATGAAAAATTTAAATATACATTTAAATTTACTATGAAAAATTACGAATTTGAGGACGGGGCAAAATAAAAATTCAACTATTAGGTTAATTATTTACTTACTTACTTACGATTAATTTCGGTAAAATTTCGATTTATGAAGGAAAATGTAAAAAAAAATACCAATCCCCCCCCCCTATCTCCGAAGTATCTAGCGTATTTTTTGTTTTGTTTTGATTTTGAGGGGGCAAAAAATATATTCAAGTATTAGATCAAGTGGGGTATCATATGAAAGGGCTTGAGTTGCACTTTTTGAAACACTTTTTCTTTTTTTTTACATTGGTAAAATTTTGATCTATGAAGGAAAATGTAAAAAAAATACCATTCCCCCCTTATCTCCGAAGTTATCAAAGCGAAAAATTTGAAATAATTACTTGTGATTAAGATAAACATAAATATTACTGGAAAAGTATTTTTTTTCTTATTTAGCATATTTTTTGTTTTATTTACAAAAATCATTTCCTAGTTAAGTTTGCAATTTAATCTACTTTATAAGTATTTTTTCGTTTTGAAATTCCTATAAGACTATAGGTAATAGTCTTATAGGAATTTCAAATAATAACTACTAGTACTACTAGGTAATAATACTCTCTTTCAAATAAAACAAAAATAATAGACATCGGTTCACGTGATAAACAATAATCGCTAAAAGACCAACATACATACTAAGCCGATTGCCCTTGCACGTTAGTACCAAATGGGGCCGATAAATGGTGCTGACCCCATTCGCGCTGTTAAGATTTTTCTTGAATTAATGGGGTTGGGATTGGGACGCGTATATTTATTTTCAATAGCAGGTCAAAAAAAGATCGCGATTCAATTGTCTTGGTGTAAAAGTTACTCGTTGTTTGAAATTAAATTCTATTGTGTTGGGTTAAAATAAGTAATTTAACAAATATTGGGACATTTACTTTACCTTCAGTTAATTGTTAGTTTGTACGGAACCCTCGGTACGCGAGTCAGACTCGCACTTTACCGGTTTTTATTTTATACTTATTTTATACTTATAAGTATTAACATGTCATTGACGTCGACTGTGCCTGAACATTATTATGACCGTATTTCTGTTTTATAACTTGTTTTGAAATGGGCCCCAATGACGCCGTCCCTGAGAAATTCGGCCGTGATCATGACCCCAATCTTTTAAATTCGACTTTTTTGTTTAATATGTCCCTCGGAAATTGTTTCCTTTACGAAACACATCTGCGAGGTACAATCCACATGTATTTCGCACATCCGGAGAAGGCAATATAGCGAATGTGTCGAGGATTAGACTGTACTTGTACTCGTATGTCTCGTAACGTACATTGTGCCTTAATGTTATCCTGGTGTTGTGCGGTCAAACAATCGTGGGGTTCATGGGCTACTGTGGCGGTCACGATGTTTTAGTGGTATGAAATTGTCCATGAGGTCATATGACTATACATTATTTTCATTATACCAAGGTTGCCAAGCCATGGAATTTTTGATTGTAAGTACATTATTTATTAGGTACCTACTCCAGATTTAGTGTTAAACCGCTTTTCTTAAATGTGTACTGGTGGTACTGTTTATTTATTATAATATTTATAACATACAAAATATCCACAAAGTTATTGTATGGAATTATATTTCCTAAAATTAAGTAAATATAAGTATACCTAGATAAAAATTGTTAGGTACTTACACTTAGATTTTTTCAGTTTATATATGAACCTACTTTACCTGCAATAGGGTTGTGGACTCTAATCTATTATTAGTTCAAAAGGAAGAAGGTACCTATTTAAAATAATATGCCTAATGACAATCCTATTCAAATATCTCGAAAAATTACGAAGATACAACCGTTTTAATATTGCTTGATAGAGCGAGAAAACTCTTGAGAGCCGTGGCGTCATGGGTTTCGAGCGTCATAAGTAAATGATAATCGTTTCATGTGAAGGTGCGTTTTGCAGAGTGTTCCCCTTTAGAAATTTGAACACTTATAACTTGTCCTATGTTACTTTTTTCTACATCAATCCTTTCCTTCCTTTTTCGAGAAAATTCAACTTTATTGCTTATTTTGTTTGTGGTCATCATCCCTCCCTATACAAGGACTACCGCGTCCAGTTCATTATACTGCCGTGTAATCCTACATAAATTAATTCACGAAATCTCCATAAAGAGGTCCAAAAAAGAAGTAATCGAGCCGCCAGTTGGGCATCGGGTAACTGACCGAGTCCTTGACCCAGAGCCGTGGTCACGGCCCGCTCTCCTAAATAGAATATTAAGCATAATGAGGTTCATAATAGCGTTTTGGAAACGATTCGTGGGCGACTCGCCGTAGCCGTAGGGAGACGGCAAGAGAAAGTTGAGCAAGGTACGAGTATAATATAAGTAGATACCTGCTTACCTAAGTTTGTTACGTGTATTGTTGTGCATGTACGTTTTTTTGCTTCAGTCACTTGTTTGTTTGTTTAGTTTGGATGCAATATGAAGCCATATCCAATATCTATACTTAATAATATTATAAATGCGAAAGTAACTCTGTCTGTTTGTGTATCTGTCTGTCTGTATGTTACCGTTTCACGCTAAAACGGCTGAACCGATTGAGATGAAATTTGGTATGGAGACCGTTTGACTCCCGGGGATGGACATATGATAGTTTTCATCCCGGAAATCAGCCCCTAAGGGGTGAAACGGCGATTGGGGGTTTGTGATATAAACCTCAGCCAGCCTCATATAAGCCTCAGCTCAGTGCCATTAATAAGCTGTTGCGAGTATTCAGGCTTATGCTGCGTCTCATGGACCGAGCATGCCACGCGAGTGACTCTTGTAGGGCTTGCCTTGAATAGGGTAACTCATTTTAAATATAAAGTAACCGAGGATCTCACAGACGATGCCGATATTGAGAGGGAACGCAAAGCGCTGGCAGTAAGGACGAATATGTTGATCCGCAGGGGGGCTGTTTGTTATTCGCTACGCGCTAATGCAGCATCCCCGCCGGTCACTCTACTAAACTAGACCTCTACCTACGCTTAGTTAATACGCATTGCGGTGTCAAGATATATTTGTGGGTGAACGTTGAGGTGTGCTTAAAACAAGTTACAGAATAGGGGGGCAGGTTTGCACGCAGTACGGCTGAGGTGAACCGAATGCTGTTCAAATCGTATTGCCAATCATTTTATACGTGCAGCCTGTGGATCAAATATACGAAACAAGCTTACAGTGCCTTGCGCGCCCAGTTTAATAACGGGTAATACAGAACGCTGATGGTAGCCACCTCGATTTTGCAGTGCATCTGGGAGGCTCTCATGCTGGATGATTTCCATGCAATAATGCGAAAACGTAGGTATCTTTAGGCAGATGTGCTGAGTGAGAGATAGCTTCAACAGTTTTCTTGCCGAGATAGGGGAAAGGCTTGATATTCCCTTTTACCGGCACTGGGTCTCACTCACGTGCCATTATATGAATGTCAATAATAATAATAAAGATTAACTAAAATAGTGATTATAATTTGTAACTATGGATCATTGATGTCGGAAATGAATTATAATTATGATTAAAGGAGTTCCACGCGGACGAAGTCGCGGGCAAAACCTGGTTATGCCATTATATACATAAGAGGGTCAATAGGAGTACCGTTACATTCATGACGCCATCTGGACTGGTTTAGGTTACATATCTAAATATATCTTAATAAGTGGGCAGCGTGGTGCAGTCAGCAATGTACATTAGTATGCTTCCCTGCCTAGATGTTAGTATGCAGAGATGTCAATTACTAGGTAATCTAATCAGGTAATCAATTCATCATATCAATTTACCTACACAGAAGTACGTAGGGCGTTCAATAAGTTCTTGGTTCGGTATCGGCATTATTAGATCTCATGATATTAATTTCTGATTACTTTTTCACTATAACATTGTCGCATATAATAACATTGTGCAAATTTCATTCCGCATACGCCCTGTTAGCCTGTTTCACGAAGCCACAAGTTACTTACAATTTTACGAGGAACCAGGCAACATATGGGGGCAACTGGCGTTATTGGTCAAGCTCCACATAGCCAATTTACACTTGTACAGTTGTAACTGGTCCTTCCGTGAAATGTGGCACTGCTTGTAAGTTTGGTACGCTGGGGCCCGTTTCACGAAGCTACAAGTTACCAGTTACAAGTGGAAGTGTCTTCCTATCAAAAGGTATTGAAAAGAGACTTCCGCTTGTAATTTGTAAATTGGTGAAACGGGCTCCTGGTGTTAATCGTATCGCACAACGTCACTCTACACTCGTGTCGGTCGGCCCGTTACGCGACACACTCCTGTCCGAATACACGCGATGCTACACCAACCGTACCTCGTCTCTGTCACTTTCACACTACACGTATCCGATAAGGATAACAACACCTACATCTTTTTTAAATGAAAGGAAAAATTTAAAAATTTAATGCTCCGAGCCGGATTCGAACCGGCGACCACAGGCATTCATGGCCCGTCGCTACTACCAACTGAGCTATCGGAACAATCTGGTTCGGGCACCAAATCCTTCAATCAGTTCCTTCATATAACGCCTTAGGGAGGCGTATGTAGCGACATCTACCAGAAGACTTAGGCTTCTTTACGGCACCAACGTCTCAAATTATGTTGAGAAATCGTCAGTAACGATGCGCCACCCCATACTAAATTAATATTTGTTTTTGAAGCAGTAACGCTGCTAAAGAAAATTACAAATTTTTAAATGAAAGGAAAAATTGAAAAATTTAATGCTCCGAGCCGGATTCGAACCGGCGACCACAGGCATTCATGGCCCGTCGCTACTACCAACTGAGCTATCGGAACAATCTGGTTCGGGCACCAAATCCTTCAATCAGTTCCTTCATATAACGCCTTAGGGAGGCGTATGTAGCGACATCTACCAGAAGACTTAGGCTTCTTTACGGCACCAACGTCTCAAATTATGTTGAGAAATCGTCAGTAACGATGCGCCACCCCATACTAAATTAATATTTGTTTTTGAAGCAGTAACGCTGCTAAAGAAAATTACAAATTTTTAAATGAAAGGAAAAATTGAAAAATTTAATGCTCCGAGCCGGCGTTATCGGCTCCCTAAGGCGTTATATGAAGGAACTGATTGAAGGATTTGGTGCCCGAACCAGATTGTTCCGATAGCTCAGTTGGTAGTAGCGACGGGCCATGAATGCCTGTGGTCGCCGGTTCGAATCCGGCTCGGAGCATTAAATTTTTCAATTTTTCCTTTCATTTAAAAATTTGTAATTTTCTTTAGCAGCGTTACTGCTTCAAAAACAAATATTAACACCTACATCTATATATATAAAACGCAAAGGTGACTGACTGATTGACTGATTGACTGACTGATCTATCAACGCACAGCCCAAACTACTGGACCGATCGGGCTGAAATTTGGCATGCTGATAGCCACTATGATGTAGGCATCCGCTAAGAAAGGATTTTTGAAAACTCACCCCCTAAGGGGGTAAAACGGGGGTCCAAAGTTTGTATTAGGGGAAGCATTATTTTTTGAACTAGAGACTTAAAACTTTGTAGGAAGATTACTTATTAAGATACAAAAAAGGCACTTACAGCGTTTTACAAAATTCCACCCCTAAGGGGGTTAAATAGGGGTGCAAAGTTTGTATTCAAAACTACTGGGACTACAAACTTGAAATTTACAACAGACCTTCCTTTTATGACGAAGGCAAGGGATAAGACGTGATTTTTGGAAATTCTGTCCCTAAGGGTGTTAAATAGGGGTGCAAAGTTTGTATGGGTGAAACATTATTTTTTGTACTAGAGACTTGAAACTTTGTAGGGATATTACTTATTAAGATACAAAAAAAGTTCTTTCAGTGTTTAAGAAAATTCCACCCCTAAAGGGGGTCAAATAGGGTTGCAATGTTTGTATGGGGTAAACATTATTTATTGAACTAGAGAATTGAAACTTTGTAGGAAGATTACTTATTAGGATACAAAAAAAAAACATCTTCAGTGTTTTATAAAATTCCACCCCTAAGGGGATTAAATAGGGGTGCAAATTTTGTATTCAAAACTACTGGGACTAGGAACTTGAAAATTACACCAGAACTTCTTTTTATGACGTAGGCAGGGGATAGAACAGGATTTTTGGAAATGCTATCCCTAAGGGGGTGAAATGAGGGTCCAAATTTTGTATAAGGGAAACTTATTTTGAGCTACTACGTTCTTAAAACTTTGTGGACAGATTACTTATTCATTTACAAATAAAGTGCTTTCAGCGTTTTGGAAATAATAACACCTAAAGGGGTTAAAAAGGAGGTCCAAAGTTTGTATGGAGAAAAAAGATTAGTTAGACAATTTTATTCGAGAATTCACAGGATAATTCCTAACGATAAATGAGTAAACAAGTGTTTCCGGTTTTTTGAGAATTCAACCCCTAAAAGGAGACATGTGGTGACAAAATCTGAAAATCAACATCGGCATCTATTGTTTCTATGGTTTATCGGGTCGCTGATTAGGAAAACAACAACGATTTTACATTCCAACGTGGCGTCTAAATATCAATATGGGCGTTGTTATTACGGTTTTTTGGGACGTTAATAACGAAAATCACATAGATTTTGAAATGTAATGTTGTGGACATGAAATATTATTCATGAAAATATTTGTGCCAAATTGCAATTCAATCGGTCCAGTTTTTTTCGTAGCAAATCGGTTGTAACAGACGGACTGACAGACAGCCACACGTGATCCTATAAATAAGGGTTCTATTTTTGCTTTTGAGGTATCGAACGAGACCCGCGTTATATAGGCGGGACGGGAAGGTAGGAGACATTGGGAAAGTGTCTGCATCCGTAATAAGTACATTCAAGGTGCTGCACGAAGATCTGCTTACTTTTTATAAGTTAAGCATTTTTGCCGCCGTTAAATTAAAACAATTTTTTGGGTATTTATGTTAAATACTGGTTCGAAAAGCATGGAAAAAAAATCTTAGGAAACTAGCCTATAGGAATGTCCAGGCCACAAATTTGACTTGACATTCGTGGAGATATTTTGGTATTTCAATATTATCATGAACATAAAGTAGCTTTTATTCCAGAGGACAGATTCTCATTAATCATGACTGTAAATTTAATAACTGAAATACGTACATACATACATAGATTCACGCCTTTATTCCCAAAAGGGGCAGGCAGAGCACATGAACTTTATGTTCCAGCGCCACTTTTAGCATAAATGTGGGTATAAAAGATCGACAAAAAGTTATATTGCTTAGGTTGTTAGCCCATCACCCACAACACACTTCAACCCTGCTCTCTTAATCGACTTTTACGACACACACGGGAAGAAAGAGGGTGGTGAAATTCTAAGCCGCCACCACACGGGCATAAAAATAATAGTAAATAAAAATTAATTTACCATAATGGGTTATGACGAAGGGTTATTCGTAGGGGAAGTTAGTAGTAGTAGGTTATTAGGCGGCGTAGCAATTCAACAATTATTGGAAAATTACTTTTACTACGCGGGCGAAGCCGCGGGCAAAAGCTAGTCGACATATATGTGACGCAATAAGCAGACACCTACGTTCTACGTAATGGTGTTTGAAAATTAAAAGAAATAGCTTCAGAAACATTCCTACCATCATGCGGCATGCGGCATTGGAAGATCCAATCGAGATGATAAACTGCGTCGTCGGCACGGTTGTTGTCCATAAAAGTGAAGTGATTGGTAATGTCTCGCAGGAATGCCACTCTATCTACGCGTCACCGCAGCAATCAGTATCACATCTTCAGCCACACATTCCATAATGGTTCATCCGCATTTAGGGTTACCAGATACAAATTTCAAAAGTCCTGACAAAATTCATGATTTTCGGCCAAAATTCCTGACGCGAGCTTGACTCGCTCACTTTTAGGGTTCCGTTCCGTAGCCAAATGGCAAAAAACGGAACCCTTATGCATTCGTCATGTCTGTCTGTCTGTCTGTCTGCCTGTCCACCTGTCCCTCCGTATGCCACAGGCATTTTACTTGAAAACTGTAAGGTGTATTTGAATGAAATTTCGAGGATGGGTGTATTTTGTTAGCCGCTACATAGTTTTGTAATTAAATTACAAAAAAAAATTTTTAGGGATGCACTCCATAAAACTGAAAGTCAAAAAAACATTTTTCATTGCAAGCCCACGTTTGGCACATCAATCGATAGGCCTTGGTTTCTCAGCAATATTTTTGACTTAAGTGAATAGAGTCGGAGATAATAGGCCCGAAAGTCTCTAAAATTGTGTCCCCCCCTCTAATTTTTGAACCGTGTATTTAAAAAATAAGAAAAAATCATGGACATAGGGCTTATTAAATTCTTTCAGTGAAATTTGTTTTGAGCAAGATCGGTTCAAAGGTTTTCGAGATATTTCTAAAAAACTGCCTTCCTTAAAGAAAAGGATGAAAGTTCCATAAGATTTCAGTATCGATACGACCTTTTTAATAGGCACGGAACTCTTTTTGTGCGTGGTCCGACAAGCACTTGGCCGCTTTTTATGTTTATATCGTAAAAAGATAATTACGATTATTTATAAGTTACAATTTATGAAACTCCAAAGTACCTACTTGTGGCTTTACTTTTTTTGTTATTGTGATTAAAAATGAAAGTTTACAGTGTGTAAAATTTTATTGTTTCATTTATTTGCCGAAAATTCCTGACATTTCCCTTTTCCGGCCGCATTCCTGACATAAATCAAAAATTCCTGACATGTCCGGAAAATTCCTGACATCTGGTCACCCTATCCGCATTGTACCCTGAGTACCTTCCTTTATATTGATTTTCTATTAGACCCAAATCGATACATACTTTTCATGATGTAATTAATAAAGTAGCAGTGGCGAAGCGCCCGAACAAGCCGATTCTCACCGGCTTACCTGAAATTTATTTTTAGGCAAAAATATAGTTATATGTGAGTTATATTATATACTCTAAACTGTTTCATAACTTTTTTGGTCCGGGTGGCCCATTCTAAAACGCAACATAGTTAGTTGCTCGTGCTACCTTCTTCCAGAGCAACACATTGGCAACAAACTAATTCAAATCAGTCATTGACATACCACAGCCACAATGCGTCATCGAGCGAAATGCGCTCCCCCACACTTCGTATCTTTTACTTCTACAAAATGGTGTAATGCGCATGGATACTCAAAAAATAGCTGGTGAGCGTTATTGCGGAATCCACTATATCTTCGTTTTATACAAAATATCAGATTTAAACATATCGTTGCTGTGATGTTACAGTATAACTACTCATATTTTCGAAAACTTATAACTTAATTAAAAACAGTAAATCATTGAAAAACATCACACTCCACGCTTGGCAGCGGGAGCTCACAGCGTTCGTTAAAATTCAATTAGATAAGCTTGCAAGCATGATTCAATGTTTATTAATAACCCTTTTTTTCATTTTATCTAATCCCACCACGTCCGTAGCTTCACACTCGCACCTAACTCCAATTTGTACACGTATTAGATTAGCCTTGATTTAGTTCAAAGCCTCCATTAGTGGTGTCCGTGATTTTTTATGATTTATTAGAGACGTTTAAGGTGTTCGCATGTCAAGATTTTTTGTCCCCTCGTTTGATGGTATGAGGCTATTTTCACGGACAGGGCTGTAATGGCGGAGATTACAGTCTTTATTGCGAGGTCCTTGGTTCGCCATGATTCATGTACTTACTTCGCATGTTCGCACAGAACCGCGCTGGCTGCTGGCTGTATCGGTGTTTTGTTTCTGTCTATAATAAAAACAGAAGATTACTGGTGTACTCAGACCAAGAAAATATACAGACGGAGCGTTACGAACAGTCTAGTGAAGCCAACCGGTTTTCAACCAAGCCCCATAAGTTTAGCACACGCTAAACAAATTAAATCGCACAAAACTCTAAATAAATGATCTTGACAGCATTGCGACACGTGCTGAAGAGTTTTGTGCAATTTTGTTTGTATATGTGTGCGTGAGCGTGTGCTAAACGTGAAGTAGCTTGGTTTTGTTTGTATGTGGTTTGGCTTCACTTGACTGTTCGTAACGCTCCGTCTGTCTTTTTTTCTTGGTCTGGGCTGGTGTGATGCCATGGTGATATAATATACATCTATAAGAAAGGGTGTTGTTTAATAAGCAGAGTTATTAAAATATCATTTATCAAATTTGAAACCCTTTTGTTTCATGATAGAGATAGAGACCACGTTCGGCAGCTAATATTGCAAAGAATAATAAAAGCTAGAGACAGTAGCACTAAACGCTGGGTATTCGAACCACCAAAAACTAACATCTCGGCTAGAGACTATACTGTAATTTATTGTGTGTCACAAGTGTACCCTGATAAGTTACAACGCCTCTGGTTCTTCGAGATATTTCTGATGAGGACCTTCAAACCATGGTAAAAAATAAGAGCTTGGACCTTGTTGACTTTCCTTGTGACGGAACATATATTGAAGAGGTGTCAAAACGTATCTTGACGCAATTAACTCCTGAAAATGGTTTTATCAGAATCAGGATGCAGTTTTGAGCAGAAATGACAGATTTGGTCACAAAATAAGTAGAAACTTCAAGTTTTTCTTAGTAATTACTAGCTCTATTTTGTTCATTTTGCTTTATTGTGTATTGATTCATTCATTTAAATAGATTTTTGTATTAGTTCACGAGTAGGCATATCTACGGCTTAGGTTTGTAAAAACGTAAAACATTCAATTCAATACTTTGAAGTGCGGTAGAGCCCTCAAGACGACGCGTAATACGCAAATTTTGATACCTCTTATTATAGTGTAGCTCAAAAAAATCCCAAAGGACGAGACACCTTCTGCACGCGCTGCACGAGCTGCTCACGCATCTGGTGTGCCCAATGCCTTAATAAAATGGAATATTAGATTTAGTGAGTACCTATGGGATTTATAATTTCATTGTGGTAAACTACCCACTTTTTGTTTTTTTTTTGTTTTAAGTGTCGTAACGTAATTGCAACAGTGGTGCCACCATCGAAGGATTTCTAACAAAAAGTCTTCCTGCATTGTGTACAATAGTTACCTACAGATACAGATAATAAGCTTTATTAACAGCAAACTACCGTGAGGCCTCCGCTGAGACTGACAAGTCAACCTCTCTGTGTAGAGAACAAGTGGGTACAAATCTCAGGCCGTAGTTACCGAGTTCTACCTAGTTACGTAATGGAGAATCATTAAAACAAGGAGAATGAGGTAAATTAAACACGTCAACGAGGACACTAGCGTGGCTTCTGCGCATCGCATTATGGGGACATTATCAATTCTACATAATACAATGGCAGTCTCTAGTACCTACCTAGTATGAATAAACTTAATAAGCTTAGCTTTTATTGTGTTTAAGCCAGTAATCAAGCACAATTAATAAAATAATCACGATTGTATCATCAAATGAAGACACGTCTGGTATGGCGTTGGTTTAACGTATGTATCCTCATCAATGCTACCATGACTAACAAATTAGTTCCCGTGTTTTAACTATTAGCCTCGTGGAGCCATGACCTGCACACTGCGAGCGAAGAACCTTGCCCAGCAATTATAAGAACAAATATTGATTAATTGCCGAAAACTGCCCAGCACTGCACGCATACGTCGCATTGTTCATTGATGTTTTTAAGTAATCAAACTAGTAGGTAATTGAGATGATTACATGTTCAGGATTTTTTCGGCCACCGCTGCTGCAGGCAACCGACAGTAAAATATGCTTGTTTTGTCATCCGGATTTCATGATAAATTCCAGCAGTCAAAACCTTGGAAATCCGTCGTCGAAGTCGACGAAGATAAATTATTGATTACGATCAATGTTGACAAGTGCACGCGTGTAACTTCAATTTAACAATAGTACGTGCTTGATGTGTGTGGTATTATTGTTTGTTCAGATAGACATAGGTCAGTGTGATGGACGTATTTGGCAATAGTCGGATAGCATTTTATCGGCGATCAGTCACCGTCAGCATCGGTGGGCAGGCATGGGCGCGCCAGCCAGGGTTGTGAGATCGTGCGCATCCGCGGCAAGGTCGCCCAGTCCACGCGTCCATGCTCCATACAGCCCACTTATGCATGTGCATCTTGAAATAGATGCCGCAAGGGTAATTGCATAGTAATCACTATCAGCGCGTTATTCATCCATAGATAAAACTGGATATACTAGTTCATGATTATCTGTGTAATGGATACCAATATTTCAATGACAATAGAGTTTGAGTCAAAATAGTTTGAGTTCGTTAGTCGGTGAAAAAGGCTGTTCTCTACTTAAACATTCCTTATTTTAGTTTCATTCTGGACTTGTAAATATATCCAAACCGTAGTTATCAATTTACTAGAAAATAAAATATTAATTTCCTCGTCCAATTGATGGCATTTTCCGGAGCCTCCAAGATAAATAATGTTCTCGTATTCCTACAGAGCCTTTCGCGTGCCGATAAAACCTTAGCAAAATGATAGAAAAATGTATTTCCTCCCTTGTAATCGTTACTTTAGAAGCTCCTGATTAGGTATTCAATTATCTTTCAGTTGGTGGCGCTAAGTACGATATCAGACAAAAAATGTGTTGGGGTGAGAATTTCCTTTCTTGTAGTTTCATCTATATATATAAAACGCAAAGGTGACTGACTGATTGACTGATTGACTGACTGATCTATCAACGCACAGCCCAAACTACTGGACCGATCGGGCTGAAATTTGGCATGCTGATAGCCACTATGATGTAGGCATCCGCTAAGAAAGGATTTTTGAAAACTCACCCCCTAAGGGGGTAAAACGGGGGTCCAAAGTTTGTATTAGGGGAAGCATTATTTTTTTAACTAGAGACTTAAAACTTTGTAGGAAGATTACTTATTAAGATACAAAAAAGGCACTTACAGCGTTTTACAAAATTCCACCCCTAAGGGGGTTAAATAGGGGTGCAAAGTTTGTATTCAAAACTACTGGGACTACAAACTTGAAATTTACAACAGACCTTCCTTTTATGACGAAGGCAAGGGATAAGACGTGATTTTTGGAAATTCTGTCCCTAAGGGTGTTAAATAGGGGTGCAAAGTTTGTATGGGTGAAACATTATTTTATGTACTAGAGACTTGAAACTTTGTAGGGATATTACTTATTAAGATACAAAAAAAGTTCTTTCAGTGTTTAAGAAAATTCCACCCCTAAAGGGGGTCAAATAGGGTTGCAATGTTTGTATGGGGTAAACATTATTTATTGAACTAGAGAATTGAAACTTTGTAGGAAGATTACTTATTAGGATACAAAAAAAAACATCTTCAGTGTTTCATAAAATTCCACCCCTAAGGGGATTAAATAGGGGTGCAAATTTTGTATTCAAAACTACTGGGACTAGGAACTTGAAAATTACACCAGAACTTCTTTTTATGACGTAGGCAGGGGATAGAACAGGATTTTTGGAAATGCTATCCCTAAGGGGGTGAAATGAGGGTCCAAATTTTGTATAAGGGAAACTTATTTTGAGCTACTACGTTCTTAAAACTTTGTGGACAGATTACTTATTCATTTACAAATAAAGTGCTTTCAGCGTTTTGGAAATAATAACACCTAAAGGGGTTAAAAAGGAGGTCCAAAGTTTGTATGGAGAAAAAAGATTAGTTAGACAATTTTATTCGAGAATTCACAGGATAATTCCTAACGATAAATGAGTAAACAAGTGTTTCCGGTTTTTTGAGAATTCAACCCCTAAAAGGAGACATGTGGTGACAAAATCTGAAAATCAACATCGGCATCTATTGTTTCTATGGTTTATCGGGTCGCTGATTAGGAAAACAACAACGATTTTACATTCCAACGTGGCGTCTAAATATCAATATGGGCGTTGTTATTACGGTTTTTTGGGACGTTAATAACGAAAATCACATAGATTTTGAAATGTAATGTTGTGGACAAGAAATATTATTCATGAAAATATTTGTGCCAAATTGCAATTCAATCGGTCCAGTTTTTTTCGTAGCAAATCGGTTGTAACAGACGGACTGACAGACAGCCACACGTGATCCTATAAATAAGGGTTCTATTTTTGCTTTTGAGGTATCGAACGAGACCCGCGTTATATAGGCGGGACGGGAAGGTAGGAGACATTGGGAAAGTGTCTGCATCCGTAATAAGTACATTCAAGGTGCTGCACGAAGATCTGCTTACTTTTTATAAGTTAAGCATTTTTGCCGCCGTTAAATTAAAACAATTTTTTGGGTATTTATGTTAAATACTGGTTCGAAAAGCATGGAAAAAAAATCTTAGGAAACTAGCCTATAGGAATGTCCAGGCCACAAATTTGACTTGACATTCGTGGAGATATTTTGGTATTTCAATATTATCATGAACATAAAGTAGCTTTTATTCCAGAGGACAGATTCTCATTAATCATGACTGTAAATTTAATAACTGAAATACGTACATACATACATAGATTCACGCCTTTATTCCCAAAAGGGGCAGGCAGAGCACATGAACTTTATGTTCCAGCGCCACTTTTAGCATAAATGTGGGTATAAAAGATCGACAAAAAGTTATATTGCTTAGGTTGTTAGCCCATCACCCACAACACACTTCAACCCTGCTCTCTTAATCGACTTTTACGACACACACGGGAAGAAAGAGGGTGGTGAAATTCTAAGCCGCCACCACACGGGCATAAAAATAATAGTAAATAAAAATTAATTTACCATAATGGGTTATGACGAAGGGTTATTCGTAGGGGAAGTTAGTAGTAGTAGGTTATTAGGCGGCGTAGCAATTCAACAATTATTGGAAAATTACTTTTACTACGCGGGCGAAGCCGCGGGCAAAAGCTTGTTGTTTGTATAAACCTCTATTATTAGGTCTTATTATTTCGCAAACTAGGGCAGGCGCTTATTTTTTGTAAATATATCTTGAGCAGCAATTATAAAAGGTCCTCGTCAGTCCATTTTGGATGACATTTGTATCTGACTCTCCGCCTAATGGCATAAATGTATGTAATGAAATGAATTGACATCGGATACATCGGTTCGCAATTAATTACTGTATGGGTAAGTCCATATATAACATTAAATTTAAGTCAGTAGGTCTTCCTGTTAGGAGTAGCTGAGCTTCGTCACGGTGGTAATTTCTCGGTCGCGGCGTACGTAAATAGACGTCGGATATCTACCTATGCAATGAGGTGCGCTGAGTCGGTCAGTGATATCTGATTGCTATGCCAAGAATCCTGCAAGTAGGCTCTAAATATGTAAATAAAGCTAAAAAAAAAAAATTAAATCAATTATTATTTCAGATTTTTCGATATCCATATAATGTTAGTAAGCCTTAATCTAACTTGGTTAGTATGTGCATAGACACGTACTTATATCTACTTAACTCTAAATTGAGCAACCGCTTTTATTTGGCTGACCCAGTATAGTAAAATAGGGCAGTCGCACTTGTCAGCAATGACACCCAGGATGCCGTTTGAGGTTCCTCTGAGCCTGTTCAGCAGCGAGGCGATCTTCTTCCGCACAATTGCCTGAAAACTGTCCGTGTGGCCTCCGCAAACATGAGCGAGGCACTACACCACCTTGGCAGTCCCAACAGCATCCTGAACGCATTATTGTACTGTACGCGCAGGGCGTTATAGGCTTTTTTAGTGTACCTTACCCATAGGCTGCTCGAGTAAAAAGATTGGCAGTAGGCCTTAAACAGTGTGATTTTGACATCAGTGGAACATCGAGCAAACATGCGCCCTGCGCTCTCGTTCTATATCAAGGTCATCAGCCAAATCAGGTGTTATAGGTAATATGCCCCAGATATTTAAATTCCTTGACCACTGACAGACCGAAAGGGTGGTCCCATGCAGTACAACAGGAGCCACAAAAGTAGTCTGCTTCACTTTCTCCGCATTGAAAACCATGACAACACTTTTCTTCGGGTTGTACTGCAGTCCAGCCACAGCAAAGCCCTCACATGCTGTCACCAGTTTTCTAAGTGCACTGATAGATGGACTTAGCAGCACCATGTCATCAGCGTAGCTGATGTTATTCATACAATAACCATCAATGTAACACCCCACAAGCATGCTGCTAAGTCCATTTCCCGATCCCAGTCCACGAGTATTTCCCCATACCGATACCAACAATCCGAAACTTTTAGCTTAAAGCCATCTCCCTTGTATACTCTCACATATATTTTTAATATATGAGTAGTACTAGCTCCTGTCCGCGACTCCGTCCGCGTAGAACTCGTTTATATCGTAGCTCCATACAAACTTTCACCCCCCGATTTCACACCCTTAAGGAATGATTTCTGGGAAAAAAACTTATCCTATGTCCTGCCTCGGAACTCAAACTATATCTATACCAAATTTGATCTAAATTGGTTCAGCGGTTTAGGCGTGAAGAGGTAACAGCCAGACAGACACACTTGGCATTTTAAATATTAGTAGGCACCTAATGGATAACAATTAAATCTTGTAAGTACTGAAGTATTCTCTTCATGTCTTACATATAGGATTCTTCATTACCCTTGAAAATGATTTTATTAAACGTGTTTATTTTTTATTATTGACATATGGCACTGAAACGTGGTCGCTTACTATGGGCCTCATAAGAAGGCTCAAAGTCACCCAAAGGGCAATGGAGAGGGCCATGTTGGGAGTTTCTCTGCGTGACCGCATCACTATCCGCAGCAGAACCAAGGTAACCGATATAGCCCTCCGGATCGCTAAACTTAAGTGGCAGTGGGCGGGGCACATAGCCCGTAGAACCGATGGCCGTTGGGGTGGAAAGGTTCTCGAGTGGCGACCACGTACCGGAAGGCGCAGCGTGGGTAGGCCCCCGACAAGGTGGACTGATGACCTGGTAAAGGTTGCGGGAGTCCGCTGGATGCGGGTGGCGCGGGATCGGTCACTTTGGCACTCTTTGGGGGAGGCCTATGTCCAGCAGTGGACGTCTTTCGGCTGATATGATGATGATGATGATGATTTTTTATTATATAGGTACCTATACCGAAAGAGTTACCTACCTACCTACAAGGTGCTCGGAAGGTCTCCAAATAAATTGACCAACGTGTTTAATACATCCTGCTTATAATGAACTACTACTAATATGCGATTGTTTGGATGTTTACATGTTTCTTACGTGATTGACACGCTTAAACGGCTCAACCGATTTAATTGATGACATTTTGCACAACAAAGTTTATGAAGCTAGTGTGATATAAAGGCTGGGTTCGGTTCAGTTATTTTTGTACGGATTACTATCTCAATCTTATCTATTCACGCCTTTCTAAAGGGGGCTGTCAGAGCACATAAAACTTCCAAAGCCACTTTTGGCATAAATATTGGTATAAAATATCGATAAAATGCGATATCTACTTAAGGCGCCGTAGGTTCATGGTCTTCTCTCCCTCTCACTGAGCATAAGCGTGAGCGAGATGGAAGTGCGTGCTCGGAAGCGCGGAAATCATGTTTTTTAATTTTAATTTATTGGCCGTTTAAATAAATAAAAAAGTAAACACTGATTTCCCTCAAACATGATATTGCCTATTTTTAGAAGCCATTTTAATATTTTTAGCTTTTGTTCGTAATTTGTAACAAATATTTTAAGTGTATTTTAGACCCTTTTAGACCTATGTTCGTGATGTTTTTCTATCGAGCGAAAAATGCTTAATCATGTTTCTAAACACTGATTTCCCTGTAGAAAAGCCTCAAGATTACTATTCGTATTTTTTTAAAACCATATTATTATAAACAGACGCATTATATTGTTTCAAAACCACTGTTCGCTTAACTTCGCTGAACCTACGGCGCCTTAAATTTCAAACGCACAAACTCGAATTTTAGCTGCATTAACACTCACTTACTATGTTTATATTAAGTAAGTTTTTCTGTTTACAAATACAAAAAATATTTAAACGATTTGTTTATTTCCTAGTTTGTACAATATTTATCAGAATTAACATTAATAACGTCTATCTACACAATGATGTAATATTGTATCTACACTTGTTGGCCGTTGCGCATGGTTTACCTATCTCAACTGAACTGGCATCAGGTCAGATAGCGCTAAGTACTCTTTAACCACTCAAAAGCTACTTCGTCATTTTAAATTATTTAAAAGTTATCCGACACCTACAAGATTACTCTAGTAGTTTTAGGTTCTCGCATCTAGGTATATAGTACCTCTGAATACGAATAAATATTTCGGGAGCTAACGTACTGCCTAGGAGATGAATAAAGACTATGTTAATAAAGAAAATACGACCTACTTCTCACGTACTTAAAACCACCTAGGTAATGTCATATTTTAATTTGCGAACCTTGTAACGACAATAAGTCGGACGGGCGATTGTCTGTCGGTCATCGAGGGGTAACTGGGCGTGAAATGAGCACAACTGGTATAAACACTGCATTATACGTCAAAGCTAGCATTTATTACATTCCCTTCCCAGTGCAGTATCTAACTAATACTCCTGTACTCTTCAGGGGCCTCTACAATACCTGAACATGGACTCTAACACTTTCACAATAGAGTCGCCTCGATTTAATGTTGTGTGAAGACACGGGCTAAACAAATGGGTGTCGTTGATTGAGGCATTGGAACATAGTAGTATGCTCGTCATTACCGCAGCCCCGTTACAATGGGACCACGGCCACAGTGCCGTCTTCGTTCATAAATGCTTATTTATCGTATCTGAGTAGGTAAGTAGGTACCCAACAATTAATATTGGCGCTGAGAAATAGGGAGGGACACTACACTTAGGTACCTTTGTGACTTTGTGACCGGTCGATGACGAATAAGTATATTTCGAATAAGTACTAAAGAATTAAAGTACCTAATATTTCTCTAATTTGTATACACAGCAGTTTAGAATTTAAGATAACAGATCATACATATGTTTAGAAGAGATAATGTGGACGCTAAATTCGCGCGTTATCTCAACGGTTCCATGGTGTAACGGTTAGCACTCTGGACTCTGAATCCAGCGATCCGAGTTCAAATCTCGGTGGAACCTTCATTTTGTTTTTTTTTTCTAATTTATTTTGAATGTAACATTTAATTTTATTACCAAGAAAAAATATTAAGCGTTTTTCTGTTGCGACTAAGTGAGTAATAATATTCTGCCTGCACAGGTGTAGAAATATGAAACTGTCTAGTAACAATTCCCGCTATTAAAAATCTTTAAAAAACTTGATAAGTAGCTATAGCAGAAACATTATAATATGTGCATACTAAACATAAATAACTAACTATATTAATTAGAAAACCAGTATATTACGTGAGTATCTATGTATGTAGGTATACTTTTATTTGAAATATTGTCTATGCGAAGATATCCATACCTACTCCATACTAATGTTATAAATGAAGTGTATATGTGTGTTTGTTTGATTGTTTGTTTGTCCGTCTTTCACGGCTAAACGAAGGGACGAATTGACGTGATTTTTTAAGAGTTGCGGGCTCCTGCCCTAGCTTCTGCTAGTTTACAAATAAGTTTAATTTTACCTGCTTACTTAAAGCACTGTAAAAGCCTTACAGTTAGAATGAGACATAATTGTTATGAGCAATTAAATACGCAAGTAATTGGCTAAGTTCAACGGCCTCATTGCGCAACCCGTCATTTAAAGAGGTGTAATTACTGCTTCTGCGGATGTGCCGGTAGTCACGAAATAAATAAGTAATAATTTATAATTACGCTCTCCCAGTGAATCGAGAACCGTGATTCACTACCAATAAATTCTTAAGTACCCGGTGTTTGGTGACATGTACAAATTCTGGTAGGTACCTAGTGCCTTATTACCGACCCATAATAAGTATGTAAGCTCCTATAGTTTTAGTTTTACACTAAGTAGTTACATTTCCGTATATGCGTAACAAGTACTTAATTATATGTTTCTAAATTAAACTGTGTACAAAAATGCCACTATTATCAATTACTTATAATTTTTTCTACGAGTTTCACTGAGAATCACGACCACAAGCTCTTTCGTTCCTAATAGGGCAAAAAATTGGGTATAGGTACTCTTGCTTGCCAGAACTTCATTTGCCCGAATTTTATCTGCCGTAATATACAACTGCCATAATGTTGTTTTCTATAATTTTGTATGCCATACTCATTGTTTACCGTAATAATTATATGCCAGAATCTTTGTTTTCCATAATATCAATATCAATAATCTCATTTTCCATAATCATTGTAATTCATAACTATCACATGCCATAACGTCATTTGCCATCCATCTCAACATCCATAATATTCTTATGTGATAAAGTGGGTACGTATTGCAGTGTCTAATATTTAAAAAAAATACCTCGAACCTATCCGCGATCCGAGTCGGTTTTGCCACTTAGTAAAAATGAACTTTTCTCTGAGATTACCTAATGCCAAGATAGTGTGGTATCGTAGGCAGTAGAGAACAGGGGCTTAGTGGCAAAACCGACTCGAATCGCGGATAGGTTAGAAGACGGAAGCGGGAGCTTTGCTCTCGCTTTCGTCTTCGAGGTTATTTTTTTTATAAAAGAACGGAAAAACTAGCAAATTAACAAAGATGAATCCGAATGCATGTTTTGTATGGCGTTTAAATATTCTATTAAATAATATTATTGCAAACAATAATCTGGAAAACAATACGTATGGCATTCGTATCATTATGACATCCAATATTCGGGTAAACAAGAGTATGTCAACTAACTATTATGGTAAACGAAACATTCGGGCAAATGAAATTCGGGCAAGCGAAGTTCGGGCAAATGATTATTATAGTATATGAATGTCAGGCAAACAATAGACAACCAAAAAATTGTTCTAAGATTTTTCCCTATTGTGTTATCATTTTCCATATGTGTATGCCGGAACAAAGTAAGGCAAAAAATTATGGACATTTCGGGGCACTTTTTTCTCTTCTTGGGGTGGAAAACGATCGTGATTCTGAGTAGAAATAATATAAAAGTTGCAGACAACGTGGTTTAAATTGAGTGGCAAAGTTTTTGAGAAAAATGCTTGAGTACCAATGAACCGATATTTGGTAGCTTAGGGTATACTCTTGCTTGCCAGAATTTCATTTGCCCGAATTTTATCTGCCATAATATTCAACTGCCATAATGGTGTTTTCTATAATTTTGTATGCCATACTCATTGTTTACCATATTAATTATATGCCAGAATCTTTGTTTTCCATAATATCAATAATCTCATTTTCCATAATCATTGTAATCCATAACTATCACATGCCATACTGACATTTGCCATCCAACTCAACATCCATAATATTCATATGTAATAAAGTCGGTACGAATTGTAGTACAATTTTTTTTAAAAAAAACCTCGTACCTATCCGCGATCCGAGTTGGTTTTGCTCCTACTAAGTAAAAATAAACTTTTCTCTGAGATTACCCAATTCCAATATAGTGGTGTATCGTAGGCAGTAGGGAACAGGGGCTTACCGACTCGGATCGCGGATAGGTTAGAAGACGGAAGCGGGAGCTTTGCTCCCGCTTTCGTCTTCGAGGTTATTTTTTTATAGAAGAGCGAAAAAACTAACAAATTAACAAAGATGAATCCGAATGCATGTTATGGCGTTTAAATATTCTATTAAATAATATTATTGCAAACAATAATCTGGTAAACAATACGTATGGCATTCGTATCATTATGACATTCAATATTCGAGGAAACAAGAGTATGTCAATTAACTATTATGGTAAACGAAACATTCGGGCAAATGAAATTCGGGCAAGCGAAGGTCGGGCAAATGATTATTATAGTATATGAATGTCGGGCAGCGCGCAACTTTTTAAAAGGGGCGGGGCCCCGCGCTTGCGTTCGGAAACTGCATCTCACGATCATAAAATTTAAGACTGTTTAAACTAGAATTATTAATTAGCTAGCATAATAAAATTCATGTTTACCTAATTGTTATGAAAAACTAAGTTTATACTGAGATCTTTTATTTAAATATTCTTCAATTTAAAATTTCTTTGTACCTATAATTATTTTGGTAATTTAAACTTGTTAATTTGATAGTTTTAGAATGTGTTACTTCTTATCCGCTTTTTTGGAAATTCGATGGTCGAACTATGGATCGACCTATGTCTGCCTTTTTCTTTTTTCGTAACGGAATGAAAGGGATAGTGCTAATAGAGTTCAAATATTCTGAACTTGTAATAGACCCCACACGACGAAATGTCAGTGCTCTGCTCCAAAATTAAAAATCTACTTTGTCTCACGGAGTGAGCAAAATCGCATTTTGCACACTGTTTTCACCATGGAATAAAGAACCGTATGGTTTTCACGCAGCAAAATATGCTTGTTCGAGCTGCTGAGGTGAAAACGTTATATTAGATGTCATGATTTATGTTGTAACATCCATATCCATACTAATGTTATAAATGGGAAAGTGTATGTGTGTCTTTGTTTGTTTGTCCGTCTTTCACGGCAAATCGGAGCGACGAATTGACGTGATTTTTTTAAGCGGAGATAGTTGGAGGGATGGAGAGTGACATTAGAATAGTTCTAGCCCCGAAATCATCCCCTAAGGGGGTGAAATAGGGCGGTAAAAGTTTGTATGGAGCTGTGATATAAACGAGTTCCACGCGGATGGAGTCGGGGGCAGAAGCTAATCGTTAATAAACACATTATGATTAATGAAATTAATTTGAAAAGAGTGCATTTTATATACTACAGTTACTATATTTCTATATTCAACTATACATATTTATTTATTTTCTCGTGTGCAGAGATCAACTACCTATATACATGTAATAAGGTATATATATATCATGGCAAGTGGTGTTTAACGTCATTATTCATTAATGATGTCGATTTATTTAACTTGACAATGAAAATTCTGACTCAAATTGTACAGCATTTCGTTTTCCTTCTTTGAACATCGCGGATGAAAATTGTTACTTACTCACATTTAGCGCTTTTTTAATTTTCTACAAAGCATACTTCACAAGAAGAAATTACCCCGCCTTGTTTATGGATCATTTCTCCAAGTAGGAGTTTCTTCATTCTTGTGTTTTTTTAAATATGCCAACCCTTTTGTAATGGCCGCCGCTTCCACGGTATGATTACTCGGTCCATAAAAACCACTAGCCAAAAATGTTACCTCATCAAAATTCTGCTCGTGTTCCTCAAAACGACGTGCAACCTGCACGTAAAATGTTGAAAGATACATTATAATTAAACCGATATCAGAGGGAGACCTTATGGAACCTTATTTCCACAATTTTGGTGTTTTATCCGTCTTCATAATCTATTTCGCTCGTAGCTATTTCGGTCTTCGCCAAAATAAGCTTTATTTTTTTGTAATTTAGACCAGGTAAGTACCTAAGTACAAGATCGATGAACGACGAAATGTGCTGTTCCCTTAATTTATTCGCTTTTTTACTTATTTATAGCCCGTTAAAACTACGAGTACCTATGTCACTTGGTCATTTAATTAAGGGTGTAATATACTAATACACACACAGATAATAAAATAAGATTTTTCTCGGCTTAATCGCACTTAGTTTAAGTAAGTACTTAGATACCTACCTCCTTATCTGTAGTTACATAATGTCCCTAGATTACTCTCTAAGGTATTGATCTGTAAGGTATTTTTATAGGGACGAGGTTTCGTTTCTAATACCTAATTATGTAATTATATATGTATGTACATGAGAGGAGGCCTGTGCCCAGCAGTGGGACGTATATAGGCTGATGATGTGTGATGTGTGTGTGATATGTATGTAAGTCAAAATTACCTATATAGCATTCACATCACAATCAAATAAACCTCAATATTTTGCAAAGTACCTAACATGAAACAACATTTTAACTAATAAGTAGGTACTTATGTTATGTCATAATGCCATCGGTTTTGATATACGAGTCACGCGGGGTAAAGTGGCATAAGGTAAAAGGTGCGCATTATTTGGTGTTGCCCGTGGGCAGTTCCCAGCGCCGGTCTCACATGGTGTCCAAGTTCCCATCGATTTCAACTTCGTGTCAAGGCAAAACAATGCTCCTATTCGAAAGTATTTAACTTATTTATGCCTTTTCCTTGAATATTTCACAACGTCTGTATTGTGATAAAGTAGGTACTCATTACAGCTAGATGTGCAGAATAAGTTGTATGTAGGTACCTAGTCATGGGTATCCCTTAAAAAAAAAAAGGTGCGGGATGATTAGAATCGGCAGATATACAACAGATAAATACGAGTAGATAAAATGGGCAAATTAGGCAGTTAAGTACCGGTCTAAAATTGAGTGTTTTAATTTGTATCTGTTGTTGGCAGAGTGAATACCGCTTCGCGGGCGGAGGATACGGACGCGGTCTCGGCAGCGGCAGTGGCTCCCGGAGCGGCAGCGGCAGGCTCTGCTCGGCAGCGTTGGTGGGCGGCGCGCTTCTAGCGGCAGTCGCCGTGCTGGCGGTCGCAGCACTAGCATTCTACATGGGGGCTTTGAGGCCTGACAATGGGGAACGTAAGTTAACTTATACTATGAATCCCTTAAAACTAAACCGCTTAATGCTCCATGACACGATGTCTGACCTTGAATGCTTGTCAGTGGAAATTCTAAAATTCGTAGAAATTCGGTTCCAATTCCTATCGAGTGAATTTTACGTAAGTAAATACTTAATCGTTTATAGGCAGTTGAGTAGGTAGTTTCGCTAGTTGAAATTCCGAACTGTGACACTATTATATACAAGATTACGTTCACACCTTTTGTTCACCATTGATTTCCAGCTATAATGTCCTTCGAGGGCACGTTACGAGTGACTCGCGGAGACGTGTACGGTGGCGCGGCGGGGAGCCCGGCGTGGCGGGAGCGGCAGCGCCGGTACGGCGCCGCGCTGCGGCAGGTGTACGCCGTGCCGTCCCCGCTGCGGCAGGCCTTCGCCGGAGCGCTCGTCACAGGCTTTGGCGATCGCCGACTCGACGTACACTTCAGACTGTACCTCGACAGGAGAAAAATCCCGAGGTAAGACACGCACCTTTGCCAAACAATGAAATCAAAACACTGTACAACTGTACTGTATTTCTAAACTGCACTTCCTTTTTTACAGTTCGGTCTCGAATATAGAAGAAACCCTGAAGACTATTTTAATTCAAGATTTGAATTCAAAAAGTCCAGCGTTCGGACAAATAAAAATAGATACGTTTAGCATAATAATAAAACGGGACTTGGCCCATACATACCATTCTGAATCTTACGTTAAAGAGGCTTTGAATGATACCATGGTAGTAAGTAGTTCGAAAGCACCCCCCGCCACCAGCAATAAAGATAAAACTCTTCAAACAAGGGTGGGTGTCGTCCGTAAAACCACTGTGAAACCAAGTTCGTCGAATAAAAAGAGGGATCCGGATGAACCGGATATTGACACAGACAATTTACCTGTGGTTCAAGGTACTTTCCAAATTACAAAGACTGAAGCTGATATTACTGAAAATAAACAAAATTCTAGTCCACAAAGACACGACGAGAAGCCAAATATTAAGTCGACGACCACAACAAAAACTACAACGACCACGAAAGCACCTTCGACGAAACCTCCTTTCATTAGGCCGTCTACATTCAGACCATCAACTACAAGACGCGTTCCCATTCCCACAAGCACACCAAAGACGCGACCATTTACGATCATGTCTACCTTGAATGTGAAACCAAAAACAGATCCCACGCTGCAAAAGGATTCTGACAGAACCACCAGGAGTCCAACAACTTCGATATCAACTCCACAACCATCCGACATAAATACGAATAATGTTTCACAAATATTGCTGGACCTTCTAACTAATGAAAATCAGTACAAAGATATACCCAAAATCGATACCCTGTTTACTGTGCCACATGTTGTCGATAATGAACCATGGAGGCCAATTACCAGGCCATACTACGAGTCTACCAGCAACCTGCCTGTAGTAACCGAGGAGCCACCTTCAGAACCTATTGAACATAATGCTGAAGATAGGATTGGTGTCGCTGAAGTAGTCGAAGATACATCAGTTTTAGAAAGTTTCTTAAGTCCAACCCCTCCTACAAAAAATAAAGAGCAAGTAGCATATAAGCCTCCAGGTTTATTAAATGTGGATCCTAACTTAGGCGCCGAAGTATACGTACCAAGCCCCGTTTACACGAGCTTTACTCTCCCAACGTATGCGCCACCTTTGAAAGATATGGAAACGTTGGGATCTAATTTTCCGAAAGCTCATCCAATTCCTGTAGATAAATTAAGTGCAGTAGTGGAGTCTGAAGAGACTAATGATGACGAGGAAGATGACGGAAAACCAGTGGAAAGACCTCCTAAAGAAAAAACTACGTCTGTGACATTAAACGTTGTGCAATTCGAACAACAAGATAATAGCACTGAGAAAGTATCAATAGAAGGCGCGTCCATTCTTAAGAAACACGATGTGACTCTAAGCAGTACTACAACACCAACGAGCACTACGAGTACAACTAGCACGATTTCAACTACTTCCTCTAGAGAAATATCCTCCAGTAGTACGACTAAAGCAGCTGCAGGGCACGAAGATACGGAGAATTCAACAAGACGGCCAAATAACAAGGTTTCAATTATACCCAGCACCGAGACACCACATCACACTTGGGAACTAGTTAATACTTCAACGAATGACAACGGAACGTTTAACAAACACTCCCCGGAAAAATATTATAACGATACTTTACAAGCTATTATTACTAAAAATGACGCTGTGTTCCCTAATACTACTCCCAAATTTAGTGGAAAAGTTTCAATTCTAAGAAATTTGACGGAAATTATAAAACGATATTCACAAAGCACTACAACAAAACCTATGGAAGAATTTGATGAATCTGAAAGCGAAGACCGTCAGACTCACAACAAAATGACCGGATCGGTTGAACTTGTACCCGAGGATGAACTTGAGGTAACAACTGCAAGAGTGATTACTATGCTGCCCGCCAAATCAAATCTTGGTGTAAACCGTCCTTTACGACCTAGACCGTTGATTAGGGTTGAATCTCCGGCCAAAGAAAGTGAACGTAGTTTTTTTCGTAGCAACATAAGATCTCAAACGGATACTGAAAAAACTACAAAAAGGAGTATAAATGATGACGATAATGTGACAACTAACATTGAATTATTGCCAACGAATGAGGATCAGATCCCAACCGACGATACAGATATCAGCGACAGTTTGAGTGCTGCGAGTTCACCGGACATTATGACTGGCAGTAATAGATTCCCTAAAGCAAGTGACGAATTAAGTGGATCGATTCAAAATAAGATGGAAAATGGAACGTATGCACCCGAAGGTACATATAGGGTTTCTTACCATGTTACCGGGAGTGTTAGTAGCAAACAGGCCAATAAAACACTGAACCTTCCCGCATACGAACTAGCTTTGGAACCAGATGTCGTCTTAGAAATACCAAGTAACCAAACAAACACACTTACTATTGACAAACTAAAGTTACTAGCGAATTTAGCGACTATATCGGATGGTCAAAACAACACTTTATTTCGTAGTCCAGGCGGAGTGATTTCTACAAAAGCCATTCCCTCCAGTTACACTCTAAATCAGGCAGGATTCAAGATATTAACTAAGACATTTAGTAAAGTTCCGCCTTCTAAACAAGAAGTTAACATTATTGAAAAACCTATACCCGAAAAGAACTACAATAAATTGTATTATGAGAAAGAAATCACAAAAGATGCCGTCAAAACAGGTATGATAATTTACTTATTATTATTATTAAGTCTTCTTCGTTATGTGTATGACAAACAAATCCATAATTTTCATTTTTGCAGATATTGATGGTTATTCAATTAATGAGTTAACGATAATATAAGTGAGTGATAGCTCACTAGTTATGAATGAATCTCTTCTGCCTCGCTGGAAGATTTTTCATCTATTAGTTTACTGAATCTTCTACACCACATCCTTTTCATGTATGCTAAATGAATGAGACATATGATTTCATTATTAATTATTGCTATATAGAGCGTCTCATCTTAATAAACAGGCATATATCTGTGGGCAACAAAGTATAGAAGACCTCGATGAACAGAGGCGTCTCTAGCCCATGTAGCGCCCGTGTGCAAACATTAGCTACTCTAGCGCCCCCTAATAGTAAGCGCGCGGTCAAAACGGAATGGTAGCGGGCGGCGCTCGGCGCCCCCTAGGACCGCTGCGCTCGTGTGCAATGCACACCCTGCACCATAGGTAAAGACGCCTCTGTCGTTGAATTATCAGAAGAGTGCAGCAACAGCACTTCGTTCCGGTGCTCGACGGGGCAGTGCTTGCCGCTGGCGTCGCGCTGCAACCGGCTGCTGGACTGCGCGGGCGGCGAGGACGAGCGCGCGTGCTCGTGCGCCGACTACCTGCGCGCCGACTTCGCTGACGCCAAGATATGCGACGGCGTCGTCGACTGCTGGGACTACTCCGATGAGAACAGATGTGGTATGGATAGTAATTATAAGTTCTCGCATTCAATTCTTGCATAGTAAGTAGTCCGCCAAGCTGTAAGATAGAGCGAGATTGAGGGACACAAAAGCTCTTGGTCTTATCGCTCTGGAGGACTGCCATGGAAGGCCCTTTTCAATATTGAGAAAATGCATTCATGGCTAATGGTCATTGTGTGGGTATGTCGAATTGATTACAACAGGGCAGGCTGCCATTTCAAATTCACTAACGAATTCTGAACACCTTACGGACCCCTGGTCCCCATGCGTTAACATTCGACCGCATTCGGCCCGTGACACCCGTGTGCGGTCCATGAATAGCGAGCCGGCAACACTGTTCGGCAGTGATAATTTTACATGTAGGTATTTACAGGCAACAGGGTCAAATAGCCAGTATTTATTGGTCACGCGGCTCAGTGTTGCCAATTTAAAAATTGCGTATGCTTTGTGAAATGGACCAACCTCTGATCTGACGAGTTTTCGTTCGTTGGGTCCGCGAAGTTTTACAAGGGGCTTGAATTGAAATTGAAATAATTATTTCGGACATCATCCAAGGTTGGTTAGTGATTATACGTTGGCTTACGAACTAGGTTAGAAAATACAATTTCTGATCATAGGACTATCCGTCCTCTCGGCGACCACCTTCAAGAGAGTGTATGATTCCCACCGACCGGGCCGGTCCGGAGCGTGCCTTTGCGCATTTTACAAGTTGGCAAAGGAATTTGAAGCTTTAATATAGACGTTAAATTTCATATTTGAATGTACTTGCGGCCGATCGGCTCCTCGCGGACGTGACGGCTGTGGTCGGCTGTCATAACATGTGCCCGACTCCGTCCGGCTTTTGCCTATTGCACTCTATTGCAGTGCTAATTCTCCAGGCGGCAGTATACGCGCATGAGCAGGCAGAAAACAAACCTCTCGACGCGGCCCCCCGCCGGTACGCGATGCGGTCGACCCGTGCTTGTAAGAGGCTTCCGACCGTGCCTCACAAGCTGACAAAGTCAAGCAAGCACTTACACATCATGGGTCCAAAAATTTACAACCACGAGTGCAATTGTTGCAGCCGAAAATAACTCCATTAGTCGAGCAGGCCTTCTATAACCACAAGGAGTTCTTTGAGTTAAAAATATCTAGAGATGTGTAATATAAACAACATATAACCAATTAAACGTATTACTGTAAAACATACCGGTCGACATGTTATTTAAAACTTTTCTGACATGGTGAATTAATTTAAGTAAACCTGACTTGTAATTTATATTATCAATAAAATGAATATGAATATGAATATTAAAACGCGTGCTCGCGCACCCGTTGCAACGCGGCGCCAGGCGACCCGGCCCGGCCCGTTCGGTGGGAATCGTACATTAGAGCTGCCCCGCTCGCACACCCACAGGGACGCCACGCGCTTGCGCAGCACGGCGGTGATGCCGTCCCTGCTGCGTTCGGCAAACATGCCCGACGCGCTGCTGCGCCAGAGCAGCCCCAGCAGTCCCCTGAGGCGTTATTGTATTGGACGCGCAGAGCGTTAAACGTCCTATTTGTGTAAATGCCCCGTAGGCCGCACGTGTACAGCGTCTCTGATGTATATGTAACGTCCTTAAAGAATGGTGCTCGGAAGGACAGTACGTGTGCGCGAACGCGCGGCAGTGCGTGGAGCAGGCGCGCGTGTGCGACGGCGTGCCGGACTGCCCGCTCGGCGACGACGAGAAGAGCTGCGTGGCGCTCGCCGACGAGATCGACAACGAGGTCGTGCCGTATAACGAGGAAGGTGGGTCCTATTGACGAATTGTCTACAATATGTTGTTAGCGGCCCAGGCGGCTTAGCCCGCGTATTGAAAAGATCACAGCCAAAAGAAGACATAGCCTATGTCGATTCTTTAGCCAGGTGAAAGAATATTTGATATCGGATTAGTGGTTACGGATATGACCCATTATAAACAAAGATACAATCTTATTTTTTTTTTGTTTTTATAAATTAATAGGCAACTTGCCTCTAGATATAGATTATTGCGGCTAAATTAGGTTTTAAGAAGAGTAAAACATCGTGGGAGAAGATAAACTTGCTAAACACAAATTTAAAAAGACTACGAGACCCACTTGATGTGGGACGACATTTTGTTCAACGGAATTGGTAACTGTCGTGGATAACGGGGCGGGGCCCAAAAAAATTAGCCGAGGAACAAGAGAATTAGCTTTCGCTGACTTTAAGCCGATTCTCATTCTCCCCCTACACCGCGTCCCGCGTCCCACTGCGGTGCGCGGAGCGGCAGAATTGGCCATTGCAAACGTCCGCACACCACGAGGTTTAAAGAACAACTAACATGTCTGTATCGATCGTGTGGACGATGTAAGTCGCACATACTTTTGTCCGTGCAACAGTCTGCGCAGCGCAAGTCTGCACCGTCTGGACCTACCTTAACAGACGCGATGACCCATGTTATTTTTTATCCGGTGTTAACGTGTGTCAGGGTTCGTGATGGTCCGCAAGCGCGGCGTGTGGGGTCGGCTGTGCGTGGAGAGCTTCGCCGACGTGGTGCGCGGCGCGCGTAGCTCGCTGCAGCTGCCCGACCTCGGCCGCGCCGTCTGCCGCGCCATGACCTTCCAGTGAGTATACCACTAGTGCACACCACACGTCTAGTACTGCCGCTCTTCATATTGAACAGTCACCTTCCGGCATTATATCAGTCGAAAGACGCCCACTGCTGGACATAGGCCTCCCCCAAATAGTGCCAAAGTGAGCGGTCCGGCGCCACCCGCATCCAGCGGACTTCCGCAACTTTTACCAGGTCATCAGTCCTCCTTGTGGGGGGGACCCTGCCCACGCCGCGCAACCTGATGGTACAAAATTATTGTATGTAAAGGAGTAGGTATACGCGGTACCTAAAGCTTGGACTAAAATTGATTTTATCCATATTTCTTTATATATCGTCCGTGGCAAACATGCATGATACATTCAGTCTAGTGATAAGAAGTCACCGATGGCCGTTTGTGACTAGTGACTACGGAGAGCCTTCATGTGATGTTGACATTGCGCATCATCTTATTTGTCCAGTCGATACGACGATAAAGGAAAACTGGAAGTCCGAGGATATCTTACATTAAAATAATGCTTCATCTTGTAGAGAACTAAAAAGAAACGCGGAATGTAGAATAAGTTAGAAATTACTTCACCGACAGGAGCTTACCTCTTACATAGAAGAAGAAGAATCATAAAACCTGAAGTACAACTGGCGCGGCCTGCGGTGGCAGACAATAGTCAATTTGACAGTCGTTGCCAATTTTACTACAGACCGCCACCGTAGAACGCGCCAGTCTGTGACAGGCTTAAGGCTTCTCCAGACAACGGGCCATCAGGGTCTACCACACAGGACGCCACTTTCATCTTATCCACCGCATAACTGCTTCCTGTCCTGCCCCCCTATTCTGTAACTTGTTTTAAGATCACCTCAATGCTTGCCCCCAAATATATCTCGACACCGCGGCGCGTAGAAACTAAACGTAGGTAGAGGTCTAGTTTTGTGACGGGTGACCGACAGGGTGAGCCGCATTAGCGTGTAGCGAATAATAGCTCAGCGGTCATGATAGCCCACTGTGTAGAAGAGCCGTTCAGGTGTAACAAGTACCGATTGTGTCGTAGATCGGTGGGCTGGGCGCGGCCGGCGCGCGAGGGCCGCGCGGCGCGCGCGGGCTACTGGGAGGTGTGGCACGACGAGACGCGCGCTCGCGACGCGCGGCTCACGTTCCGCCGCGCGCCCTGCGAGCGCCGCCGCGCGCTGCGCGTGCGCTGCCAGCACCTGGAGTGCGGCGTGCGCCCGCATGCTGACGCGCAGCAACCCAGGTGACCTACTCGGAACACTAATTAACATCTTCATTCAAATTAAATAAAAAATAAAATACAAACAGGAATTAATTGAAAGAGTGTTTTTCAAGCAAATTGCGGGAGTAGGAGGCAAATTTTATATAATAATTACTACACGGATTATGCTCATACATAATAGAATACAATATAGAGAGAATAAAGGGGTTCGTGTAATGTTAATTTTAGTCCTAAAAGAATGGTAATGCACACTAAAAAAATATGAAAAACACTGATAGCGTCTAATGTCCTTTAAGACCCTTGGTTTATGATATAATCCTAGACCAGCCCGATTCCTCGAGGCCCTCGAGGGATAAATCATACCAGAAAATTGAGATAGTGAAGTTATTTATTATGTTGTTTATTTAAAAATAGCGAGTTTTATCAGGTACCTGTAATGCATTACAAATTCCAAATTAGTCTCTGTTAACAAGTTTCCCGAACTCGACGTTAGGGTCTAATGTAAACCAAACAGGAAGAATACGTGTGTGTTGAATGGAGGTGGAGGTTGTTTGTAAAGCGCAATTTACACATACAAAAAATTGTATGCAAGTTCAACTTCATTGCGCGGTTTGATAGATCAACAGAACTCTCTATCTCGGTAGCCCGCAACGTAATGGAATTAGCATGCAATTTGTTGCATGTATAAATTGCGCTTAACAGTCGGATGCGCTGGGGCAGGGTGGTGGGCGGCGGCGGCGCGGCGGCGGGCGCGTGGCCGTGGCAGGCGGCGCTGTACCGCGACGGAGACTTCCAGTGCGGCGCCACGCTCATCGCCAGCGAGTGGCTGCTCTCCGCCAGCCACTGCTTCTACCAGTGAGTAAACGACTAGATTATACCTTGATATAAGTAAGCGCGGAATGTATGTCATGACACTTGTGAGTCTTCTGCACGTGTATTACCTAAATGACGTGCTCTAAAGTAATACATTTGAATCATAAATATTTCTAGGAAATAATATAGTACCTAATACCTAAGGTAAACGTCCGAGTGCGCGACGCTGTACTACTTAGTACTCACACTCTATTTCAATATGGGTTAAGGCGCCGTAGGTTCATGGTCTTCTCTCCCTCTCACTGAGCATAAGCGTGAGCGAGATGGAAGTGCGTGCTCGGAAGCGCGGAAATCATGTTTTTTAATTTTAATTTTTTGGCCGTTTAAATAAATAAAAAAGTAAATACTGAGTTCTCTCAAACATGATATTGCCGATTTTTAAAAGCCATTTTAATATTTTTAGCTTTTGTGCATAATTTGTAACAAATATTTTAAGTGTATTTTAGACCCTTTTAGACCTATGTTCGACACCTCACCTCTCGGCAACCTCACAGCCGCTCAGACGTGTTGCTCCATTGTCGCATTGTGCGTGCGACTGTTTGTGGGGCCCACTTAACGAGTTGGCAAGTCACCGCCTGCCTTTTCACAATTTTGAGACTTATTGTCACGGCAGGTGTCCGCTAGTCTCCTCCCATAACCCATTTTCCAGACCACCCACCATTCAACCCAATAACCCTTAGACTTTAGCTTCCATCGCAGCACAGTGTTGCACTGCAATAGTCTTTGCACCTGGCGGGGACCATCACCGGGTGTATCATGTTGTGCGCTCGGAAATGGTATCCGCCATGTGTATCCCTTTCCGCTTTAGATTATTTTTGTTTTAAAGGGCCTCTGCGCTGTTGGCTTCGGCCCCACGCATGCCTTCCAAAAGTCCGGGACCCCATGGTCCCGAGATATGGAAAGAACATACAATAATAATAATAATCGTTTATTGCATATCACATAGCTAGTGATTTTTTTCTATCGAGCGAAAATTCCTTAATCATTTTTCTGAACACTGATTTCCCTGCGGAAAAGCCTCAAGATTACTATTCGTATTTTTTGGAAACCATATTATTATAAACAGACGCATTATATTGTTTCAAAAACTCTGTTCGCTTAACTTCGCTGAACCTACGGCGCCTTAAATACAGCGTCGACGTTTGTCCGTTCACTTAGACCCGTGGCAGGGAATGGTGGCCGATTGTTTATTTTAATAGGCACGCCTGATATTCTCATCGTAATTTAACTGTACATTGTCCGGGATGTTATAAGTTTAACGTGCCTCTCTGTGTATCTGTCTGTGGTATTGTAGCTCCTAAACGGATGAATCGATTTAAATGCGGTTTTTTTTGTGTCATAGATAATTTTATCCCGAGTGTTCTTAGCTATTTTTTATCAAAATCTGTTCGGCCGTTTTTGAGATAATGGACTTTGAAATGAAAATGTCGGGGGTTTTTCAACTGTTTAGGGTTCCGTAGTCGACTAGGAACTAGAGATGCAACGGATAGTTGTTTGGCTGGAGTACGGAACTATTTCGTATGCAGTACGCGTGCGCCCGCCTATTGTACGTTAAAGGTAATACTAATAAACGAATTTACGTTTTTCAAAGTTCAATACCAAACAGAATCACTATTCGGTATCCGGCCGGATAGTGCGCAACTATCCGATATTCGGCCGGATAGTAAAATAATAGTAATAATAGATGCAACGGATATCCGGTTGCTATCCGGTATCCGGCCTATCCGGCCATTATTTTACTATCCGGCCGAATACCGGATAGTTGCGCATTATGCGGCCGGATACCGAATAGTGATTCTGTTTGGTATTTTACTTTGAAAAATGGTTAGTAATACTAAAAACTCATATATTCACCAAATAGGCGGGCGCACGTGTACTGCATACGAAATAGTTCCGTACACTGACCTAATAAAACTCGTTTCTTGCCTAGAAAACGGTCCGCGCGAACCTACAATACGTAACAGGTTGAAACCTGCACGACGCGCCCGCCGCCAAACTAAAATCGTAGGTATCGTTTGGCCGGCCGAATATTCGGCGGCCGGATACCGGATATTCGGCTGGTGATCAGGCCGAATATCCGGTATCCGGTATCCGGCCAAACAACTATCCGTTGCATCTCTAAAAATAATGGCCGGATAGGCCGGATACCGGATAGCCACCGGATATCCTTTGCATCTCTACTATACCTGGGCCGTTAGCGTCTGAGCGTTAGGGTAATAAAACCCGGCGGCAGCAAAGGATGAGTGCGAGTGAGACGCCTGTACTGTAGCAGAGTTTTATTACCCTAACGCTCAAATGCTAACGGCTCTATTATAGGCACCCTTATAGTTTCCCCATGTTTGTCCGTCCGTCCGCGGATAATCTCAGTAACCGTTAGCACCAGGAAGCTGAAATTTGGTACTAATATGTATATCAATCACGCCGACAAAGTGGTAAAATAAAACGTGAAAAAAAATGATTTATTAGGTTACCTCCCCTATACGTAAAGCGGGGAGTGTTTTTTTTTTTCATTTCAACCCTAACGTGTGATATATATTGTTGCATAGGTATTTAAAAATGAATAGGGGTTTAGTAAAACGTTTTTTGATAATGTTAATATTTTCGGAGATAATTGCTACAGAAGTAAAAAAAATGTGTCCCCCTCTAACTTTTGAACCATAAGTTTTAAAAATGTGAAAAAAATCTCAAAAGTAGAACTTTATAAAAACTTTCTAGGAAAATTATTTTGAACTTGATAGTTTGAATAGTTTTTGGAAAAAATTACAAAATAATTTCAGAACTAAGTTTGTAATTTAACCGTATAAGCAGGTGTTTATTGGACCTGTAATTTTTACAAAATCTCAATGAAATGACGTGCTTTCAAATAAAGTAAAAATCGGTTCACGCAATAAAGAATTATCTCAATTATCCCATAAAAATCATATTCCATACTTTAAGCTCGCGCGCAATAGTTTACATAATTTGCCGATAGATGTCGCTGTACGCGGACTGCTCATATCGTACATGGCGGTGTTAAGATTTTCCTGATTAAATGGGGTCGGAGCGGGTGCGCCACGGGTGCGCCCATACATTCGTTCGAAAATTTGTCGTGCTCGAATTGTCTTAGTTTTCTTTGGTCGTTCGCTATCCAATAATAAAATTGTTCCCTAAGCATTGCTTGTATTGTTCACTAAGTATTGCTTGTTTAGCGCTTAAGTGGGGACACTTACTGTGACGGAAAACTACGGAACCCTACACTGAGCGTTGCCCGACACGCTCTTGGCCGGTTTTTTAAGTTGTAGTTTTAACTAAGCCTGTGTGTGTCGACAGAGCGACAGCGGCGCACTGGGTGGCGCGGCTGGGCGCGCTGCGGCGCGGCGCGTGGCCGCGCGGGCCGTGGGAGCGCGCGGCGCGCGTGCGCGCGGTGGTGCTGCACCCGCGCTACGCGGCGCGCGGGTTCCGCAACGACATCGCGCTGCTGCGCGTGCCCGCGCTGCCGCTGCACGCGCGCCTGCGGCCCGCCTGCCTGCCGCCGACGCGCGCGCCGCCGCCCGCCGGCCAGCACTGCACCGTGCTCGGCTGGGGGCAGCTCTACGAGCACGAGCGCGTCTTTCGTGAGTACTCCTACACCTACACCCCATCCGACCCGGCCGAGCCGTAGGGGTCGGCCACGTGTCTACGGCACGGTGTCGTCACTGTAAAAGCGTCGTGTATTTTCGCGTAGGAATCTACTCCACGGCGTCGACGACGCGGCGCGCGCCGTAGAAACGCACGTTGCAGCGCCGAATAATTTGTACTATCCATGGACGTATACCTAAACTGAACTGAGTACTGTCATAAAAAAGTGTGACCGACAGAGAAGTCATACTAGAGAATTGCATCTCGTTTTAATTAGGGTGACCAAGTACGTACGCAGACATTACGATTTTTAAAAAGGTATAAATGTGTTTAGGTTTGTCATGTTTTCATGTTTAGTGAGTGATGACCTGGAAAAGGGGCCGGGAATCCTCTGCATGCTGGTGGCGCAGGACCGTTAACTTAGTACACTTTAGGGGAGGCTGATATGATGATGATACTTGATATAATAATTTACTATCCTGACGCAACACCTTAGAAAAACACGATGTAACGCGTCGCCGTAGAAACTCACTGCGCAGCACCGCAAAAAGCCACGGCGCCACAACGTGGATTTTTACTTTACGGCGTGCGCCCGCTGTTTCACGGCGACTGTGCCGTGGACATGTGACCGGACGTGCGCACTCTGATATATGAACACATATGTTGCATTTTTGCGATGCGATTATAGTATCCCTCGCATGCATGAGCAGCTAGTGCAACACTGTGTTGTAAAGTACGAATCCTCAACCTCATAAGACAGGTCACACTGCGTTACGTGCACGTCTACGCATACGCATCCGGTGTGATAATATGTCTTATGGAGATTCATACTTTACAACGCAACGTTGCACACACATCTGGTATACCCAGGCCTATTCATCAAACTTAAAATTCCTCTGTGCTTTTCTTACGAATACAGAGGGGCTACCGCGAAGTGAAAACGAACTTCCTTCGAATATCTCCCTCTCTGTCGCACTTGCTAGATCGAGCGACAAAGACGGAGATACACGTACGAAGTTCGTTTTCGTTTCGCGGTAGCCCCTCTGATGTCAAGTGACAGATAAAGACGGCGTTTTTATGATTTTAGTTCAATTAGGTTTGTTGAAAATTTATGATATGAATAAGAGGATATTAGTCTCCAGCTAAATAGATTTATAAATACGTTAGCTCTAGGTGTTGGTCTGCTGAGACGTGGCTGAGACCCTTAGCTTATTATGATTTGAACCCAGACCAGCCCGATTTATCGAGGGATAAATCATACCCGAAAATTGAGATAGTACCTATAGTTACCTAAAGTTATTACGTTGTTTCCCATATTAAAAATAGCGAGTTGCATCAGGTACTTGTAATACCTTACAAATTCCACATTAGACTTTGTTAACAAGTTCCCGAACTCGAGGTCAAGGCTAATGTAAACCAAGCAGGAAAAATACGGCCTTCGGCTTCGGGCATCCTTTGCCGTAAATACGATTTAGGGTCGTCGCAAAAACCGGCAGCTTAGCAGATTCACAGAGATAAAGCCACCGAGTTCCGGGATTAAATTATTGGGATTTGTGGGTGCTAAGGAGAGGAGGGAATTTTCTTTTGGCACCTATTTAAAAGTAAAATCGTTTCAAATATTAACAACGTCTATTATTCATGTCTCATGTCACTGTATTTTTCTTAATATTAGTACTTAGTATTACTATTAGGCTAGGTACCTACTATCAAAGTAGTATGTGAAAAGCAGATGCAGAATAAATAATTATTTAATTAATTATCATAAAAATAGGAAAAAAATAACCGACGAGGTGAAGATAGGCAGACTCAGCAGTCATCTAGTACAGAGCTAAATATTTGTTACCACGGATCAAATGACGGAACCATCACCACCCTCAAATTGACAGGTCCTAGTGAATGCACCTGGACTAATTATTTATACACAAATATATTAACAACTACTTACCTTTGCAAAAGTTAGAAAGTACTGCGGTAGACTGTAGCTACCAGCAGGGGCAGCAGGCAGCAAAGCTGATGTACTTATTAAAAAAACCGGCCAAGTGCAAGTTGGACTCGCGCACGAAGGGTTCCGTACCATTAGGTATCTATAAAAACGGCAAAAAATCACGTTTGTTGTACGGGAGCCCCCCTTAATATTTATTTTATTTTGTTTTTAGTATTTGTTGTTATAGAGGCAGAAATATATAATTTGATAAAAAAATTCTACTGTCTAGCTATCGCGGTTCTTGAGATACAGCCTGGTGACAGACAGACGGACGGACAGACAGCAAAGTCTTAGTAATAGGCTCCCGTTTTACCTTTTGGGTACCGAACCTTAAAAACACGGGCTTGGAAAAATATAATATCAAATATGACGGCGGCGCGGCGTCACTTAAATTGCGATGTCACTATGTAGATACGCCAAATTCTATCTTTATTTTCTTTATGAGTGAAATGAAATGTCACTAATTATTAACTGTAACTACCTCTTATTGGTGCCTAATGGCAGGCAGACGATTAACTTATCAGTTATCTTATTTGGTGGAAGGCTCGGATCTGTTGCAACGCTCATGGCCTAAAGGGTATTTCCCTCGAAGATTCATTATCCGTAATTTGAAACGTGTTTACAATTTGCATTCAATATTGTTTATCATGCAACCCGTCGAACTCATAATTAGTTTAGTAGGTAGGTAGGCAAAATATGTAATAACAATAACTGTATTTCATCGACCCAGCTGAAATTTTTGTGGGAACTCTGTTAAAGTGAACACTATTTTAATAGAATAAAAAACAATATTTAGCTTATCGGTCTAAAAATATTAACAATACCTACTTTACTCAAAAGAAATTGTACTGTATTTTTCGCTTCAGCAAATATCGGCCCATTAGCTCAGTTGGTTAGAGCGTCGTGCTAATAACGCGAAGGTCGCGGGTTCGATCCCCTCATGGGCCAAAATCGTTTTGATTTTTTATTCTTTCAGTTCACTTTTCTTATTTTGGTTTTACTAGAATTTTTGCATTGGCAAGGTAATTATTTTTTAAATTTGGATCGCCCATAATTTTAATTTGATAAAATAAAAAGACTAACATGTTGTGCATGGCATAGTTTCGTTACCTACTAGACAGTAGTATATTATAATTGTAGCCAAATAATTCGTCGTCACTAATTAGTATTAGGTCCTAATGGTTGTTATTGATATAGTTTTAATGCCTAAAGTGAATTAGACGTCTAAGAGGCCAAATCTATAAAATCCATAGTCATATAGATAATTACTCAAAAACACTTCCAGACATACATTTGAAAGAGGTACTAGGTACATACTATATATTATATACTGTGCGGTGTCATTAAATCATGTAGGTACTTTTGATTTTTTAATTACTGTTTCGTAAAGAATTCGTTTAAACAAGCATGTTTTGTTAGAAACTTTTTTTCTGAAATTAATAATGGCCAAGATACCTCTAAGGCAGGTCGGTGTAGATAGGAGTTGTTGGAAAATTTGTAGGTGATAGGTCATACTAATTACCACAGACACGGGGTTTGATTTGTAGGTGATAGGTCATACTAATTACCACAGACACGGGGTTTGATTTGTAGGTGATAGGTCATACTAATTACCACAGACACGGGGTTTGATTTGTAGGTGATAGGTCATACTAATTACCACAGACACGGGGTTTGATTTGTAGGTGATAGGTCATACTAATTACCACAGACACGGGGTTTGATTGTTTTAGTTCTTTGTTTGTATCTTTTTGACGTACTAAAAATAGAGAAAAATCTGTGTGCAAAACGCGTTTTTTTGACCGCCAAAAATTTTAACTACGATTATTTTTTAAACTGTTTAAACAATCGTGTGTGGTATCAAATTATAGGATATTACATGGTGAAAAAGGTTATAAAGTTCATTTTTGAAAGTAAAAATAAATAACAAGATGGTGGGAGAAAAAAATTAAAGCTTCACATGAGTTCAAAATCATATTTTTAACCTATTTTAGTAAAGTTATAAGTTATAACTAACACAGAGAAAATCTTAATCTAGTAATCTTCGGTTTCTTCTAAAACAGTTTCTTTTTAGACATTGTTAGTGCAATCGATACCAGAACAGTTAAACAGAGTTCGGTACATTCCACACCATAACGTCGACGCCTACATCTGCTACTACCACATGGCTCATTTGTATCAGTTTTGCAGGACCATCGGATCATATTTAATAAAAAATCTGGTGCAGGGCTCAATTCACATGTTATGGGCTGCAGTTGGTTTCCTACTTTTTTCCAACCCCACTTTACGGGATTGGCAATATTGGTGTCCATAAGTTTTCCAACAAAGACATTGTAAATGTACGCGGAGAAGATGATGGACAGCAGCATCTCCCGTAGGTGGCAATCTTGCAATATTTAATTCAGCTTTGGCCGTAGTGATTTTTTTCAAGTAGAGATTACTCGTATTACGCAATAGGTTCAGAGTCTCTGTCTTTGGATTACCGCCGTACAATGATACCAATGCTTTGGTTCCATGTTGCATCGATTTAATATCACGTTTTTTATCACTGGACATAGATGACTGCAAACAAATATTTCGTGTATGTATTATAAATCAAAAGTACAAGAATGTCGGTGTCATCAGCAACAATTGTTACATGCTTTTCTTCTGCCAAGGTCAGTGCTGTTTTTACAATAACAGTGTCAGCATCGTCTCTAGCATGAATCACAGTATGGCAATTCGCTTCCAAGTGTGTCCCAAGCATGGTTATAAATTATAAGGCACTGTTTGTTTTGACTATTAGAAAGAAAGGGTCCTTTGCCAATAAGAAGTGGAGAGCTTTCATTAAAATTCACTGAAACAGATGATTGTTTCGTGCGTATCTGATGCTCCACGTCCTTTGTACTGGAGATGGCATAACCATCAAACACAACTGTCACAACTTTATTACGTATATTGCTTGGCAGTATGGTTGCTGTGTATTTGTAATACATCTCCAAATGTTCCAGTTTTTGGCCATGGTTACTTGTGTAGCAGTGCACCTCAATCTTTTAGTTTTTCAGACATTTTTTTTTGTTATTTTTTTTATAAAATCAACGTTTTAAGCTTTTTAGTGTGTAATTTCCTGTAATTTGATACCACACACGATTTTTAATAAATTAATCTAATTACACATTTTTGGCGGTAAAAAAAACTCAGTTTGCACACTTAGATTTTTCTATATTTTTAGTATGTCAAAAAGATACACATAAAGAACTAATAATAAAACATACCCAGTCTTTGTGGGAATTATTATGACCCTTAAGGCTATATCTCCTCTACTAATAAATATACGACGACGAGCAAAGCGAGGAGGAGTGTTATGTGTACTGCACCGCTGCGAGCGTGCCGCGGCAGCGGCCGGCGAAGCGCCAGAACCAATAATGAAAAGCCGCGTATCCATTTGAGCAGCCTCATGCGACTTCCGAGCCAGTTTAAAACAACACGAGATGCGACACGCCCGTCTCCATCAAATGCACGCCTCAGCCTGAGGCCTCTTTGAGCTGGCTGGGCAAAAAGACCGACTCGCGCAGCCGAATTTGCCTCGTGTCGCGGCGCGCCTCAGGTTGAGGCAGAGAACTATTATATAGGTAATCTGTGGCAGCGTCTCCACTTGCGCAGCCTCGGAGCGAGGCAGCTGCTCGGCCCGAGGCTGCCTCAAGTGGATACGCGGCTGAACCATCCATCGTTTTTTTTACAAGTACCTACAGATTTTACCTAACTTTCGGATGAAATATCTCGGCCATTTTTGATTTTAGAGAAAAAAGTTTCAAGCGGGCATTTGAGGATGGTTTGAGGAGTGTGTTTATAAGTAGGCTTAAAACATTATCAAGTGTGACACCACCATGACATTGAATGATATGACATATGACTAACTAATCAGATGACTAGCAATCATTAGTTATGACTTGCGAAAAAAGACCTTACAACAATTATTATGAACTAGATTGCCTTTAACATTATGTAATTGCATACCACCGGGACATAGAATGTTATGGCTAACCAATTTTATGACTAATCCATCTGAAGATAATATAGCTATATATTAAACACCTCTGGCTGATAACACTTAATCATACAACCTCTATCAACATTAAGTAAGTACCTATAGGTATATCTAATTATGTTGGTCGTCGTGTAAAGTGTTACTCTTTACGCGTTCATGCGCCTCACCCCACCAGTCACGTCTAATGAAACTAGACCTCTGCCTGCCCTTAGTAAATACGAATGGCGGCGTCAAGATATATTTGTGGGTGAGAGTTGAGGTGAGCTTAAAAAAGTTACAGAATAGCGGGGCAGGCCGTCACTCCGTAATAAAAGTAGGTTGTACTTAATCCGGCACGTTTCTCATCTCGACACGTAGTGGATTGTGCTGGCTGGCGAACAAAAGGCGAATTACCTACTTATTTATTACTCCATTAGTAGGATTTTTCTACAAATAGGTACCACCCTCAGAGCATAAAATACTATAGAGCGGACAAGCCGCCGGCGGCTGTGTCGCACATGTCAGCTCATTGGGCATACTCCGCTATACATTTATCGTCCGTTGTCCACCGAGAAAGTTCCGTTTTTTGCCAAAATGCCGAGTTGTGCAATAATTAAGTGCTTGCAAACATCGCAGTAATTTGATTAATTTCCACACAAATGGATCACTTTTCAGAGGTAAATACTATAAATACTATTTATTTCAAATAAATCCACGAATTCAAGAAGTTGCGACAGGCATATTCAATACAAATCGCGCGGCATGTCGGATCTCCTTATTTCCTAATATCTGTGGTACCACCCGATAGATCTTTCTGTACTGTCTGTGCACGTTTATCTAGGTTTTATATTGCTCAGTTGGCACGTTTCGAGTACGTGTAAGTAGGTACCTACTCCAAAAAGTACCTAGAATATAATAAATTCTGGATACATGGATGCGAATAAGTACTAAGTCAATGCTTGATGGTAATTTGAGTTGTCGTATCCTGACCTATTCAAAAAATCATTGAATACATTTTTAGTACAAAATAGTTTTTACATACTAGGTATGTACTTACGAGATTTTTTTGATGAAGTGTCCGTGAAAAGATGTTAAATTCTGTTTCACGCATTATTTTTAAAACTTCTGTAGATTAATATATATATATATTTATTATTATATATCTTTGAGCGAAGTTTCTAATCGTCTACCAAATTAAATTTATACCATATTAAATTAATTAGTGCCTTAATAATAAATCTAGTTCAAGGTAGAACTAGTAGAATCCAGGTAGTACCTGCAACATAGATGTAACCGACCCCGTAAGGGCAAAGAAGCTTTAGGTTTAACCTAGTTATAAGCTAAACTAGTTGTACCTTGAACTAGATTTAAGCGAAGTTCCTAATTAGGTAGACAATTAGGAACTTCGCTTAAATTTTATAAGGTGTTTTTATATTATCTGTGCAATAAATATTTCGGGTACAGCCCAATAATCGGCGTCTGCGTATCCTTATCTCTTACATGGGTTAAAAAGAGACAGAGAACTACCTAGTGGACGCAGATGGTTGGGCGGTACATTACTGGACCCGCACTACCCGCACCTATGGAATAGGCATGATGACAGTAATTGAAAATGACTAAAATATGGTATTTTCTTAGTGAAACTTTTAATAATAGAATTCGAAAAATGCTCATATTGTTTTATTAAGTAAGAGATTATTATTTATTTTGATAAAATAAAACTGAAAAATACGGACGCCCGCCATGATATGTTAAACACCAATCAGAGCGCATGACGTCACGTTTGTATAAACAAATAATAACGGCCATTACCACAGATTACAGAGAAAACCTACGTACTGAACGAATAGTAAGACAGGGATAGAACCATGTTATCTGTCAGATCTTCGTACTTCATTGTCCCGCTTTCTCGCTCGCACGGCCGCGCAAGACTTGTAAACTTTTTAATTTATGTTCATTCAATGAGCAATTGAGCGATCTAGGTAGCAAACGTCAAAGGTCTGCGTTCTATTTGTACAGTCACGAGCTTTAATTTGGGACCCACCTAAAGCTGAATATCGTGTAGCAAACTTACGCTATTTAGAGCTAATATTTTAACGCAATTTCAATGTCATAATGTTTACCATCGATAACTTTACGTTTCTATAATCCAAGAAAATTAAGCCGAATATGGGCGAATAGGGGAAATAATTCCTGTAGTTTTGTAAATTGGTACAATTATACCTAGTGGTGTCCAGATAAACATACCAAAAGTCCTCGAGGGTGGGGGCTGTGCTGAGGGTGTAGGGGGGGGGTTGAAGGTACCTTTTTTCATATTTTCGTACATATCTCGAATATCTGTACGAAAAGCGTTATGATAACTTCAGACAAAAGTTTCTACATAAAATTTCCTACAAAATTGGTCGTAAAGATTTTTACTCTACAATCAATACTTTGGGAGCTACAGGATGTTAAAGTAAACAAAGAGATAAAAAATAGTTAATTTAAGAAAACGTCGTTTTTTCGTAGTTGTTCATCATAACTATTATAATTACTTTAGATAAAAGTTTGTCCATAAAATTTCCTACAAAATTGGTCATATTTATTTTTACTCTACGATCGATACTTTAGGAGCTACAGGATGTTTAAGTTAAAAAAAATATCGATTTAAGAAAACGTCGTTTTTTCGAAGTTTTTTATCATAGGTAATTCATTTTGTGTTTAGGATTAGCAAGCTCAGTCACCTGCTTATCGAATATACAATTCCCATGTCAATCCATTGAGAATTTCTAAACAAAACAAACCAATAAAGCTGCAAAACCACTGATTTCTCACTGACATAGATGTTTCTCCGGGAAAGAGTGCAACTACGACCTGGTGATGTATGGAACAAGTGGAGGGTCTCTCCGTGCGACCCCCAGAAAAATGACATTTCATGATTTGCCTCGGGGTAAAAAGTTGGAGTACAGCCTGGCTAAACGGTCAGACCTAGATCAGGGGTGCTCGACCAAATGTCATAGGGAACACCGTGCAGTTTTTGATGACCAAAAAAAAAATTAAAAAAAACGGTACGACAAGAAAATTAGTAGAATTATTTTATAGGAATTTTTATGTAGAAACTTTTGTCTGAAGTTATTGTTACGCTATTCGTACAGATATTCGAGATAGGTACAAAAATCTGAAAAGATGTACCTTCAATCCTCCCCCCTACACCCTCACCACAGCCCCCACCCTCGAGGACTTTTGTATGTTCATCTGGACATGACAAGGTATAACTGTACGAATTTTCAAAACTACACGAATTATTTCCCCAGATTTGACTCATTTTGTTGACGTATCGTTTTTTTTTAATTTTTTTTTTGGTCATCAAAAACTGGGGGCAATCGTGCAATTACGTCAACTGTAGCGTGGACAAACGATTATTTCCGATGTTTTCCGATTAATTACTTGGGTAAGCGGGATTTTGGTCCTGTCTTCCATCTGTTTTCTTCACTGACACTGACACGACATATTCTGTGGTTCGTAATTAGAAAACTGTAGTGATGGCGTTTGGCAAAGAGGTTATCATTTCAAAGGGTCGATTCGATAAGACATTATGTTTCTTAACTTGACATCCGTCAGTATCAAACTAAAATTTCGACCTTATTGCACTATGAATGTTCTGACAACATTTAATGGAAATGGGTCCCAAATTAAAGCTCGTGACTGTAAAAACGTGACGTCACTCAACACAAGCGAGCGACAAGCGTTTTAGCGCCAATTTGAAATTTAAAAACTAAAATGCATTTTTTTCCTACTTAACGTTATATTCTCTTGAAAAATCTTATTCGTTGTACATAATAAATGTTTCTAAACATTATAGAACAGTTTTTCAAAATGTGTCATCATGCCTATTGTATAATTCCAGCGGACACTCTGCAAGAGGTGGAGCTGCCGGTGATCTCGACGGCGGAGTGCCGGCGGCGCACGGCGGCGCTGCCGCTGTACCGCGTGACGGAGGACATGTTCTGCGCGGGCTACGAGCGCGGCGGCCGCGACGCCTGCCTTGGCGACTCGGGCGGCCCGCTCATGTGCCAGGTACACTTTCATACCTAAGTATTTATTTTCACCTCACCGGCTCGAAAATACATGCTTTATCGGTCAAAACCTACGCCCAAAAGTCCATTATGTCCGCTAGCGTGGAAAGAGTTTTTGAATTTGGAACGCGACGGTCACGGTCAATCGTTGAGATACAACTTTTTTCTGTACGAATGAGAGGTTATTATCCTGCGTTCAGAAACTTATGGTGTTATGCCAGTAATTTATTATTATTATTTTGATAAAATTAAATTAATTATACCTACTTACGTATTCTTTCTTAATATTAATTATATCTTTCTTAATATTAGACTGGCTTATAAGGATACAATACAAATAAATCATTTTAAAGTGTCGTTTTATTTTTAAAAAATTTTCGCTTCGTGCAAATTTGGAACGCACCGTTTAAAAAGTTACTTTAATGGGCCATCCACATCAAGTGATTTGTCAGCCCCAATTCATCAGAATCTGACTAATTGCTATAGTGTGGATGCATGTTCCAACCGTCAAACGAGTTGTACGGACTAATTGCATGAAAATCACAATTTGGACCATGGAATTTGCATGATCTGCCAAGTTTTTTTTTTCTCACAAATTTCATACAAATAAATTTAAACGATAATTTAAAAATATATGCTAAAGAACAATGTATTAATGTTTTACACTGTAATTTTGTAATTTTTTTTAAGCCGGTGTTTTGCAACTACAATTTCATTCAGTGTGGCCATTTAACAGTAAGAAAGCGAAAATTGCCGCATTCAAACGGTCCTGCGAAGCGGACTGCAAGATTGTTACTAATCGATGAGATAGGGCGAGACAGTACGTCGATCATGAGGTGGCCGTGACATATACTCTCGATTTTTGTGTGCTGCATGGCCATTACGCGACGGCGCGCGAGCTCTCTCAATTTTTCTCGCACTATCCGTCTCTCTCTTATTAGGACATGCGAGAGAAATCGAGAGTATGTCGCGGCTGTGTGTTAGACGTGCTGTCTTGCCCTATCTCATCGGTTAGTAACAATCTTGCAGTCCGCTTCGCAGGACCGTTTGAATGCGCCAATTTTCGCTTTCCTTCTGTTAACTGGCCACACTGAATGAAATTGTAGTTGCAGTTGTTAGGTGTGTACGCTACACCCAATTCTGACTTCGACATGTTGTACAGACAAATTGGGGTTTAATCACATAATGTGGATAGCGCAAAAAAAACTCGTATAAATAAATTTAATTAAATTTTGCGTTTTGTTCTAAAGCCACACTCCACAGTAAAATCAAAATAATGGAAGCTATTTATAGATTTTAGTACAGAAGATATACCTACATATATGAATTTTAATGCCTGCTAAGTTAGCGGAAAACGTTCTTTTGCAGCCAGGCGAGGAGAAGGATAAGTTAGTACTTACTTACGATTGGCATGAAATGGACATTAATGCTGTAGGTATCGCCAACTGTACGCGTTTTCAATCTTATCCATTATTCTAATACAATTTGTTATAGCATGGTTAGGTTAGGTTAGCTTAAGAATAAAATATTCTCTCTTTGTTGAAATTTCCTCTTCTTGATATTTCATAACTTAAGCTTACCTTATTAATAAAACTCATGTCATCAATGAGAAAACAACATAAAAGAGAAACGTCCCGTCGCAGCCCAATTTATGTCCTGTTGTCGGGATAAAATTCTCATTATAATAGCGTATTAAGCTGCAGGCTACTTTGCTCGATGTTTCCAAAAAATATACACGAAACGAACTCTGAAAAGTTGAATTGATTGAGCGACTCGTAAACTTTTATAATAAGGAACTGATTTGAATTTCACCATGGGGAGAAGTTTCGCAGGTGCTTAACAAAAGTTATTTACGAATTCCGTCAATTTTCACATTGGTTATCGCTGATATGATGATGATGAATGTGATTTACATTTCAGGAAGCTGACAACAAATGGTACATCTACGGCGTGACGAGCAACGGTTACGGGTGCGCGCGCGCCAACCGGCCCGGTGTGTACACCAAGGTGTCCAACTACATCGACTGGATAGACGGCGTGATCGCGGCGCACGCGGCCAACGACTCGGCCGCGGAGGACTCGGAGGACTTCTACTACGACCTGGAGGCGGCCGAGAACAGGCGCGCGATCAAACTGGACACGTGCCGCGGGCACCGCTGCCCGCTCGGGGAGTGCCTGCCGCCTGCCAGCGTCTGCAATGGCTTCCTCGAGTGCTCCGATGGCAGCGACGAGTGGCAGTGCGCTGCCAGCAGACTCAACTCCTCCAGCGCACTCGATCCCGATTGACACCAACTAGATTGCCCTAACCCTAAGCTATTCATAAGCCAGTACTTAATGTAACTATGCGACTGATATGTTAGTTAGATGTACGTAACGTTTTGTACGTTTTCAAAATGTCAATTAGGTATAATGTATAGACCCAATTTGATTTCGACTTAGTTCAGTCCCTTTTTCCGTGTCTCGTTATAGTTTGCTGATATCTTTTACTACGCCATATTTATAGAACATGGGGGTACGCTTTGTAAATATAGTTTTAGCATTATTATGTACCCGTACTGTTGTTTTGTTAACCAATTAATGACAGCATACAAGAAAAAAGTATTTATTGAAAATTCATGGATGACCTTTTCCGTTTGAAATATCACATCTCACAGTTCAAATGGACGATGTAAGCCATGGTTGAAATAAAAAATCGATTAAATGAAATCTCTACAAATGTTGTTTTAATTTGTTAGACAGACTGATAGGGAAATTAGTTCCAAAATAAATACACACTTCCTTAAAACTTAGTTTAATCTGTCGACCAATAAATTAACAAAATGCAAACTTGTAATACAAATTATCATTATCCATATGTTCAAAATGATGGCATTATCAATAGTTATATTAGCAATGTCACATTCATAATAAACGGAATAGAATTATACTGATTCATTATTGCCTAAATTTATATAATACTTTAAAGAAATTATAAATTATAATATGAATACCAATAAATTATGATTGTCTCAAATAACAAATGAATTTTCCCATGAGAGAAATCTTTACTCAAACATTGACAATTAAAAATTAGCATTTTGCGAGTCACACGTCGGGGTTATAGAATCGCTGCTAGTGACAGCAAAGTCGAGACCAATAAAAGCATTCCTAACTTCAAACTCGAAACAGTCACACGCCTTACGCCTAACTTAACTAAATCCCGTACCTCGTGGTACTCCCTGCCTCTCATGACTGATCTTTTAATAAGTAATTTTAAAAAAATAAGCAAGGAACATCATTCTGATACACAAGTCTCAAAAGGCCAGTAAATACTTGATACAATGTTTGCTACGTCACGTAAGATATACCTTTAAATACTAGGAAATGAAAGAGTGAATTCACATTGGCAAAATCAGGTTGGACACATTTAGAATGAAGTGCCCGAGAACATTTGTGCTTTGGAAACGACTTGGTACGCTAGTGTGTTACAAGTTACAACTAGAGAGTGCAAGTAATTATGTGAATAGAGTTGGTGGGCCGGCTGAAATGGAGATGTTGGTGGGCCGGCTGAAGTGTAGATGTTGGTGGGCCGGCTGAAGTGGAGATGTTGGTGGACCGGCTGAAGTGGAGATGTTGGAGGGCCGGCTGAAATGGAGATGTTGGTGGGCCGGCTGTAGTGGAGATGTTGCTGGGCCGGCTGAAGTGGAGATGTCGGTGGTGCTGTTCCCGGGCGGCCGCTGCGCCTAACCCTTGCTCTCGACGGGCGTGGTGGACAGCCCGCCGCTCTTGGTCACCGTGGTCTTGAACTGCTCCGGCACGGGCCACTCCGCCTACAATATGATACAACATGAGTGATACTATGTAGTTACAACTTTACATTAAGGGGGTGCATTGGAAATTATCGCGTGCTTTGAAACGCCGTTTTGACGAGATTAAGAAACAATAAGGTCTGATTTTCATATAATCATTCTTGACCATATGATTGTTTATCTGATTTAATCGATACAGATTGCCTAAAACGTTGATAGAAAAAAATCCAAAGTTGGGTCTTTTTTTCCTTTTTAGGGTTCCGTACCCAAAGGGTAAAAACGGTACCCTATTACTAAGACTTCGCTGTCTGTCCGTCTGTCCGTCCGTCTGTCTGTCACCAGGCAGTATCTCAAGAACCGCGATAGCTAGACAATTGAAATTTTCACAGATGATGTATTTCTGTTGCCGCTATAACAACAAATACTAAAAACAAAATAAAATAAATATTCAAGGGGGCCCCCCATACAACAAACGTGTTTTTTTGCCTTTTTTATAGATAATGGTACGGAACCCTCCGTGCGCGAGTCTGACTCGCACTTGACCGGGTTTTTTTACTCAGCCTACTCCAACAGTACATTATTTTGCGACACAATCAAGTTAATACTATAGTATTTTATCTCATCTTAAATCTCACTTAATGAAATATAAATAAAACTTAAGTTAGGTATTTATCGAAATTTGACCAAATAAGCCATTCCCGAAGAGTGTTGCATCTCCTTTCCTAAAGGCATATGCGTGTATCTGTCAAGGGGGAGTGGTCGACTCGAATCAAGGCATCCCCTTAATTCAATTCCATTCAAGCACGAATGGCAAACATTGGTCAGATCCATGCTCTATGACGATATAAAAACGGATACTTAAACTAAATATAAATGACAATTCGCAATTGTTCAAATTCGTATTATACTTTCGAGTTATTCGTTTTGTATGAGAATTTTAAATCTCTAAAATATACCTAATATGCGCTAACAATAACCACGAATAATATTAAATTTTGTCATTTAGCGCGAATTAAAATAATGTCAACATAAAATTGTTTTGTAACTAAGCAATGTAGAAAAAAGGTCTGCATCATTTTGCGTCGTAAATGAAGTAATTCAGGGTAAATCAGTTACATAGTCACTGGTTAAGGTAGCGGGAGTCCGCTGGATGCGGGTGGCGCGGGACCGGTCACTTTGGAACTCTTCGGGGGAGGCCCATGTCGAGCAGTGGACGTCTTTCGGCTGATATGATGATGATAATGACTTACATAGTCGCCGTTGGCCTTGGGCACGAGCACGTTCATCTCGGAGGACTTGGAGCTGACGATCTCCACGTCGAGCGCGTCCTTGGAGAGGTAGATCTGGCAGCCGTCCGTCTTGTCCACTGAGATGGTAGGCACCTTGCCCAGCACCTGCCAATCAACAAAACTATTCACAGCAGTTCATTCATAAAAGTGCCTACGATACGTATTTCTATCGCATTCATAATTTAAGTATCAATCGTTGATCACGAGAACTTAATCAGAAAGTTGAAACATTATGGAATTAAAAACGGTGCTCTTGATCTTGTGACATCGTATCTCTCGGAGAGAACACAACGAGTAGTCATCAATGGGACCCAATCAGCAGGGACAACTGTTGCTCTTGGTGTTCCCCAAGGCTCGATTCTGGGTCCGTTTCTGTTTCTGATTTACATCAATGACCTACCAAATATGTTGCAAGATAAACATGATATAGTGTTATTCGCAGACGACACGTCGCTTATCTTCAAGGTAGACAGGAAAGAGGAAAACTTCGATGATATTAATGATGCACTCAACACTGTTGTGAAATGGTTTACAGCAAATAATTTACTGCTAAATTCCAAGAAAACAAAGTGTATCAGATTCACTTTACCTAATGTCAAGCAGGTAAACAATACCAAGATCAAATTAAAGGGTGATGAACTGGAAATTGAAGATAGAACAGTGTTTTTAGGTATCACCTTGGACTCAAAACTACAATGGCAGGCACATATCACCGCCCTAGCCGGAAAACTTAGTTCGGCAGCCTATGCAGTAAGACGCATAAGACAGTTAACAAACGTTGAGACCGCCAGGCTGGTGTACTACAGTTACTTCCACAGTGTTATGTCCTACGGAATCCTGTTGTGGGGGAAAGCAGCTGATATCCAGACCATATTCGTGCTACAGAAACGCGCTGTACGTTCCATATACGAACTAAAAGCTCGAGAATCTCTCAGGTACAAATTTAAGGAGGCAAACATTCTTACTGTAGCATGCCAATACATTCTTGAGAATATCATGTATGTGCGAAAAAACCTTCACGAGTTCAAACTCAACAGCGATATCCACGACTACAACACCAGAAGTAAAAACAAGATCGCAGTGAAGGCCAGTCGTCTCCGCAAGGTTAGCACGTCGTTCGTGGGGAACTGCATACGTTTTCATAATAAAACACCCACCGAAATTGTTAATTTACCGTTCAGTCAATTTAAGTCTCATGTTAAAAGTAATTTGCTAAGCAAGGCGTATTATACTGTCAACGATTTCTTAAACGACAAAAATGCCTTTAAGCCAGTAGTAGGCTAATTCTATTAGGAATATACCTAAATACACATTATAAGTATCTACCTGAAATAATTGTTCCATTTTATGTAAGAAGAGAGCACGTAATGCTGTTTCTCGCCGAGCAAGTCGCTTATTAATCTTTGCTTTTTAACATTGTCCGGTGGCTTGAATATGTCATGCTCGCTTAAAGGGCTTTGCTTACGGTGGCGTCGTTGATCGGGTCGCCACCTTCCCTAACATATGGTTGAGGGAGGCGATGGCTGAGATATGCGTCATACTCGTGATCGGGTGCTGTTTGTGGAGTCCGGACTGTTCATGCTTGCAAGGGCATAGTACCCAACTTCTTAAATACTACTTAGTGTTATTTTATTATTATCGTATTGACGAGAGACATCATTCCGATCTTGACACGTTTTATTGTTATTGACCATGTACATCACTGACAATATTACATTAATATTCCTTTTTTTTATTGTTTTGTTTTGACGCTTAGAGACCGTATACATCTCTACGAACATTGAATAATTATTGATTGTATTTGGACGCTCAGAGACCTTATACATCTCTGGAATACTGAATTAATATCATTAACTTTCTGTTAATGCACAGACCTTATTCTAATCGAATGTAATGGTCGTATTTTGTTTTGTTTTCATTTACTTTGTGACATTTAGTGTGTTGTTATATCAGTCGTTAATGTGCAAATTTTAAATTATTATTGTGTTAGATTATAATCTTTTATTGTATGATTATTATTTTTATTGTAAACTACCGTTTGACATGTAAAAGTGCCCTTGTGGCCTATTTGCAGAATAAATAATTTGTTTTTTTTTTTTTTGTTTTTGAATCGCGAAAACTATTTTTTATACTCGTCGACCTTAATGTTTGAATTAAGACTTCGTACACCAAACTTAAATCACGTAGGTACTTGTTACTATGGAGGTCCCAACTCAACATTTCATAACTGTTGACACAATTAAAATGAAATTGACCAATCACGTGGCGCCTTTACTGAACTATAATGTATTTGACCAATAGGACGCCGTCATGAGAAAGTCAAAAGGTAACTAGACATCAACGCACAAAAATGAAAAAGTCGTTGGTTGCATTTCGTTTTCAATAGATACCAAGTTTGTTTAATTAGTTCAGTTGACTCGTAGAAAAAGCATTGTTCACAATAGTGTCATAATCAAGCTTTTTAATCTCGTACCTTACTTAGGCCTTAGGCCACGAAGCTTGCTGAGTGCAAGCTTCGTGGCCTAAACACGGTACTCGACTAAAAAGCTCTCTATTATAACACGATTGTGAAAAATACTATTGCAGTTTACGTAAGGGGCTAACCGAGGTTTTTATAGGTTTTTGACGAATTTTGAATTGTATCTCCTACTTTTGAACTACAGATAGAATTATAAATCAAACGGCTATCGGTTCATCAATCCTTTATCTCCAGTTTTGTGGACCGGATTTTGAAAGAAATGTTTACTTCATTTTGTATGTTTTTTTTTTAAACACTGTCTAAAAATACACTTATTTCGTATCTCTATTGACGTGAAAGATCTAACATATATGAAATCTACATATTTGGGTTTGTCTATAACGTCTCTAAAACGTGTCTAAGGTTTTCATTTTTACTTAGAATATCTCGAAAACAATGAACTTCGAATATGAGATACTATATTGCTTAAAGCCGTTGTTGTTAATATAATAAGCTACAAAAAACATTAGAAAACTAAGGGATTCCGATCAAAGGTCATGGATCAAAGGTGTATGGGAGCCTCCTAAATTCACGGTTGGACTAGAAGGTTGGAACAGTGATGAGATGAACGATGCACGATTTTCATAAAACAGAATGAAATAGCGGCTAAAATAAACATATCGATACTTTCCATTCCGTTCGTGACAACGTTCTATCTTTGAATTATTCATTCAAAGATAGAACTCGTCGCAGAACTCGTGACAGCGTCATGTCATTGTCATCGCATCATTTAAAGTTTCAGACGTGTTTACATTTGTATTTTCTGACTTTAACATAATTTTTTGGTATGAATGGATAAGAAAAGAGTAAATGTGATGAAAATCACAAAACGGCTAGTTATTGTGGTGACGTCGGTGATGCTCGCGCTATACACGGGCGGCGTGCTCGACGAGGGCGTGTTGTTGGCGTGCCGGGCAGACCTTTGGAACCATGTATTGGACCACTACGGGATACCGTTGAGTCAGTTTTGTATCACATCGGTCTACAAAACTTATTTAAGGTGTACCGTTACCAACGTGGTAAGGTTTCCCATGTTGACACGTAACTTTTGCAATTGAGTGCAGGTTATTGAAAGGATATTACTTGCAGTTGGCGTTTACCACGAAATATCTGCCAACCGGGCTATACTTATACAAGTTTCTAAAGGATGTCTGCCATTCCTCGAGGGAACGATTGAAGACAAAGAAAATTGAACACGACGATATCAAATTACAGGTACGAAAACCAGTAACAAATTATGTCATCCAATGTTACATGATGTTGAGAAAAGTAAGAATAGACCGTAACGGCTTTCCTGCCGCAGGGCGCGGTTGGTAGCAAGTTGCAAGATTGTTAACACATACGTATCTTGCCGTGTCTTTTGAGTCTAATGCGGCAACGGACGGCGTCTACGTAAATCTAAGTATCGAACCCCCGTATTTACGTCCAACTGAAGTTCTGCCAGGCGAGATTCCGTACCTGTGAAACATTGTGAAAGTACAACTTATCACAATTACTGAGCTCATTTGCTATATAACTCATTTATTATTAAGTGTAAACAGTCCTAACACAAACGGAATTCAAGAAGTCGATCAGATCCTATTTATACACATTCCAACTTGTCTCACGCGCGTAATCTGAAGCGTAGCTTCTGTAGTGTGGCGTGACTGGAAGGATGTCTCTCAACGTGCTTGGCGTAATGTAAGGGTGCCTTTCCACCAGAGATGTGCTATGCTTGCTATGTTATGTTTTCATACATATGAAACGTAGCTGTAGCTGGAGCCACGTTTCAAATAAATAATAATACGGACGGAGAATTTTGAATTGTAAGTCTTAGTTTTATGACACATCGGTTGTTTAAACGTTTTTGACAATAAATAAATGACCCTCAGATCTCGATAGTGAAGACGAAACTGTGTGTGCGCGAGGCAGAGTGCGCAGAGCGCGCGGCGCAACTAGAGCCGGCGGCGGCGCAGGTGAGCGCGGCGCGCGCGCGCGTGCGCGAGCTCGTGGCCGCCGACGACGAGCTGCGGCCGCTCGTCGACGGCTTCGGCCCGTCGGGGCTGGCCCACTTGATCGACCATCACCCTACCTCTGACGACTATCACATGAGTAATTTTTGTTTTATCTTAACGACCCGACCGTTGATATGCTGACGGTGCCGACACAAATGGATACCCAAACGGGTCGGGATTTTCTTGACGCGTAAGCATTGCATTTGTGAAAATTTGTGTGTAAAGTTATAGTCTACTTGAAACCATAGTTACGATTCCAAAAAAATAACCTCAAAATTGCTCATGATAAAAAACCGACGCTGGCAAACTTACACTCTTCCAAATTATGGACGTAGCTGAAAACGAGCTATGTCCATCATTTGGAAGAGTGTAAGTTTGACAGTGTCAGTTTTTTTTTCATTTAAATGGCAGTTTTAAGGTTATTTTTTGGAATCTAATTATGGTTTCAAGTTAATGTTATGGGCGTTATCATAACATTAACTTGAAATCATAATTAGATTCCAAAAAATAACCTTAAAACTGCCATTTAAATGAAAAAAGCCTCATATAAAAGTATGAAATTTTCAGTATATTTGATTTCGTTTTCACACGAATTATGTTATAATTAATTAATTGTGACAACACGCGACCTCCGACTGTTAAACACGGCTAGTTTATCAATGAATAATTGTAAATTTCTTTTTATTTGTGTACAGTGGAACTACTAAAACACCTGGAAAGTGATAAAAACCTCATAGCCGAGAGACTGAACGACAGCACGGCCTGCGAACCCAGAGAAGACCTCTCCGTGTCCGAGAAGAGCGAGTACTCCTCGCGAAGTGATACCGAGTTGGAGAAGGATTGTCAAATCAAAATCATCAAAGTGACCAATGTCTACAAAGTGGCCTATCTCAAGCATTACATAAAGCAAAAGCGACTGCGTCGGGCCAACAGACACGCCGTGCTGAAGAAAAAGGTAATTCATTTCTCGTTTGCTGGGCAACACGAGATCTATTTACATGGATTAATTTCATTGGTTCTTCGCGAATTCCGATGGTAAAACCTTTCATGATGTAACCATGTCACGTGTATCTTGTAAAAGGCCCGTAATTTTGTATATTATCTGATATCTACAAGTTGTAACAACTGTGTTTTTAACCCCCTACACAAAAAGAGGGGTGTTATAAGTTTAACGTGTCCGTCTGTGTATCTGTCTGTGGTAGCGTAGCTCCCTGACGGATAGACCGATTTGAATGCGGTTTTTTCTGTGTTCTAGATAATTCTATACCGAGTGTTCTTAGCCATGTTTCACGAAAATCTGTTCAGCCGTTTTTGAGATATTGGACTTTGAAATGTATGGGGTTTTTCAACTTTTCTAAGTTGTAGTTATTGTATTTCAGATGGAGAGTATCAAAAAGCAGTTGGAGGACTGGCAGAAGGCCCTCAACCTGGTGATGAAGGACACATACATGCTGGAAGGCCGAGGGCGCGAGGACGTGTCCGGAGACGCGGGCGACTGCCGGCCGCGGGACTCGGACACCGACACGCGCCTCGACGAATACAACCCCACGTGGGAACACCCTGATGCTTATAAAGACTACTACCAAGTACAGTACCTCTAATACAAGTTCCATTGACTAAATTACGTTTCGCACGACAAAAAATCGCAGTGCGCGCCTGGCCTATGGACTACATTACCATGAAAAACTAACTTACTTAACTAATTATCTGATATAAAGGTGCCGAACGTTCAACGATTATCATTATCACTGACTTTATTATTTTAAGTTTGGCAAAAAAGTAACTGCCTCAGGCTCCATGGATAAATTATTTATCACTCTTGTCTACGTATTATTAAGATGGTTCGAGTGATTCTAACATGCCGTTAATATTGCAGGAGTCAGACAGATCGCCGTCTCAAGAGGAGTTCGAATGCCAGCAGGAGTACGACAATTATTGTGGGAGCTTCTACGAGGTAAAACCATATTTGATGAGCGTCACTTAAATTTCATTAACAACGCATCTGTTTTCTCTTTATGTCCCGGTCTGAGTCCCTACACTTATGTTAACTCTAGTCATAAAGCTGGGAACAAATTATCGGACGCGGCTGACGGCCGCGCCTGATAAATGTGCAGAGTCGAACGGGATCCAGTGTGCCAGATTTCTGTCAGACGTCCGAACGCTCAAGGTTACGTCCACGGCTTACCTCCGATAGTTCGCACAATTCGTGTATATATTCATTATCTATATACTTATAAGTCACCGCTGTGAGCCGCGTCCGTCAGCCGCCTCCGATAATTTGTTCCCAGCGTTATGAGTCAACTTGGACTAACAAAGATTGCTTGAATGTTTCAGGAGATCGATACGTCGGTGTACAAGGAGCTGGAGCCCAAGTTTGAGAGCGATGGAGAGTGCATTTGCGCGCGGCTGCCGCAGCTGCTGGAGGAGACCAGCAGCCAGCTCCTCGCGGTGCAGGACCTCAACACGGCCGACCACAATGATTCCAAAGAACACATACTCGGAATTTAACTTATACCATTAAATTCATTGTTAAAGCTGTTTTATCTCGTACTGTTTGACAAAGTGAGGACCAAATTATTGGCCAGTGACGCAAACATTTGTGAACACAACCATAGAAATGTATGGTATGCTACCGATTAACCAGGCTAACTACTGGCCAAGAATTTGGTCCTCGCCCATTCCCAGTCCTGAAGCTGAGTTAACACTTTCGCAACCGGACTAAAGATGGAAACATTCACCAGAAACCGATAGAATTCGCTAAGCGTGTAAGTTCATACAACTGCCCGCCTAGCGGGACCAGCCGGCATGTGAGCAAACATTACGAGTGCCCGCTAGGCGGGTTCTTGGTTGCGAACGTGTTCATGACAATAGTGGGTGTGTGAAGATATATTTAATCATAAACATAAGCTAATCGGAAAATTATACGTAATGAAGTTATATTTTAAAGAAAACGATTGGTATTTGACGATTTCTATTTGGCAGGTTTCTCGTGTTATAACTGTTACAAGACTTTCGTCTTCTGACTACGCAGTTGGTTGACGAAAGCTTACTGCACCATTAAAATAACAACTGGCGACCGCAACTACTCTCTCCAGATGGGTGGTTACATAACTTTTCGAACGAACGTTGGTACTCAACTATTATTATCCCATGTAAAAAAGACATTTAGATCTACTTTACAGTTAATAGAATATACTTGGCGCCGTATATAGATTCCAAGAAAAATACCTTAAAATAGCTAGTTTTTAGCTACGTACATTATTTGGAAGAGTGTAAATAAGTTTGCCAGTGGCGGTTTTTTATTTCATTTTAATGGCAATTTGATCTAAGAGGTAAACTTCTTGTCCACTGACGCCGTTCACCTTCCCGCGCACCGTCAGCACCGAGTCGTGGCAGCGGAACATGTACACCACGTTGAACACTGACCTGCATCTGCACAGACTGGCAGTTGACGAACTCCACGCTGGACACGAGGTTGTCGAACACGACGGCGCACTTGATGCACGAGTCGAGCACGACGCCGTTCACCTTCCCGCGCACCGTCAGCACCGTGTCGCGGCAACGGAATATGTACACCACGTTGTACACTGACCTGCATCTGCACAGACTGGCAGTTGACGAACTCCACGCTGGACACGAGGTTGTCGAACACGACGGCGCACTTGGTGCACGAGTCGAGCACGACGCCGTTCACCTTCCCGCGCACCGTCAGCGCCGAGTCGCGGCAATGGAATATGTACACCACGTTGTACACTGACCTGCATCTGCACAGACTGGCAGTTGACGAACTCTACGCTGGACACGAGGTTGTCGAACACGACGGCGCACTTGGTGCACGAGTCGAGCACGACGCCGTTCACCTTCCCGCGCACCGTCAGCGCCGAGTCGCGGCAACGGAATATGTACACGACGTTGTACACTGACCTGCATCTGCACAGACTGGCAGTTGACGAACTCCACGCTGGACACGAGGTTGTCGAACACGACGGCGCACTTGCAGGGTGTCCACTGCAAAGCCTGAAAATATTTCCCTGACTTTTCCCTGACTTTCCCTGACCATTTTTTCAAATTTCCCTGAATCTTAGTCAAAATATTTCAAGTGATAGACATTTCACGCCATCTCAAAGTACGCACGTCACCCTCCAAAGAGAAAATAAACCTTTTTTCATAAACTTAACTACGATGGTGACAAACAAGCGCACGGTCTGTCAGGTGCTGTGTCACCGCAGCCTTTTAGACGTTTGCAAGGCCAGCGGAAGCATAATTCATCTGAAAACCAGACCTACTCCGTTGCATTGGCATTGTTAGCACTAACGCCTTAGGTGGTAGTGGTGGTGGTAGGTATTGGTGGCACGGAAAGAGAACAGTTAAACGCTATAAAAAAAGATATATAGATATAACACCCAACATATACTCATAGATGCAGCCTCCTCTTCATCTGACCTCAGTAAATATTTTAAGTCTGAAGCAAATGTGTTATGCACTAAAATGTTTTTTTTTGGTTTTAATGTTTCTCTAAACAATGCAGTAGTTACGCACATATCTTGCCCGTAACGTAACATACTCAGTTTAATGTACGTAATTAATAGGTAACACTTTTTACCTTAGCTTAGCTTTATTTATTATTAAAATTCATCGGGTGTCCAAATAATTAAAATGGGCGAGGAACTAGTAAGGTGCTTCCAAATCATACACTTCAAATTCATTGCTTCAACAAACTAACAATTGCGAATCGTTTAACCCGTTTTGTTTTTTTTTCAGCAAATAAATAAATAAATCAATTAACTAAGTATATGATTTTGAAGCATCTTACTAGTTCCTCGCCCATTTTAATTATTTGGACACCCGATGTATTTTAATCTATACATATAATAAAGCTGAAGACGGTAGAAAGTCTGTACTTACATGGAAGATATTCGAAAAATAGTTTGCTGGGGATACTTAGAATCGATAACAGAACACGATCCAAAAGTTTTAGAATTTTTGTCTGTTTATTTGTACGCGCATCGCGTGAAAACGGCTGAACTGATTTTGATGCAAACTTTACTAATCCGTCGAGAATGTTCCCGGCCAACATATATATCTATCTATACATATAATAAAGCTGAAGACGGTCGAAAGTCTGTACATGGAAGATATTCGAAAAATAGTTTGCTGGGGATACTTAGAATCGATAACAGAACACGATCAAAAAGTTTTTAGATTTTTTTGTCTGCTTGTCTGTTTATTTGTACGCGCATCACGTGAAAACGACTGAACAGATTTTGATGCAAACTTTATTAATCTGTCGAGAAAGTTCCCGGCCAACCTATAGGCTATAAAAAATATTAAGATAATGGTACAAAGGGGTTAAAAAATGGGATTGAACTTTGTATGGGAAGTTCTTAAAATGCGTTAGACTTGAAAATTTACAAGCATATACTTGACTAGAAAGAAATAAGAACCCCATTCAAACTTTTAGCAAAAGATATTTTTTATTTTTTTATTTATTTTTTATTTAGATAGGATTTACAATATAGTGTTAACATATGTGCCACTATAGAAAACCCCGTGGGTTTATTTAATAGTTGGCGAGATCGATAAGATGTAAAAAAACCCGGGATGTAAAATAGTGATAGGCAGCTAAACACCACATATTAACTTAAACTGGTTGATACCCTCCCTGCCACCTGGGGATCGTATAATATAAGTCGCGTTTATCCCCCAAGTGCGCGGGATACTCCGGATACGAAGACACCTGGGGATAGTAAGTGTCCGTGGGGGCTCACCCACGGGCCTTCAGCCCCCGAGCTCAGATAGCGACCGCTCTCTAAAAGTATGCTTAGGGGCTGTCACTCCTACGAAAAACTCAGCCTTCGGTTCCACTTGAATCCCCGTTAACCTCCAGAACTTCGGTCCTCAGGTTTCGCTTGCAAATTACTCGGAGATAACGAGTATCCGTGGGGGATCGGGCCTTAGGCTCTCGAGCTCGCATTGAGACCGCTCTCTGAAGGATTGCTTTAGGCCTTTAATTCCAATGAAAAGCTCGGCCTTCAGCCTCTCTTGCCTCACCACTCGGCACTTTGGCCTCAGGTCTCAAGACACCTTAGGATAGTGTGTGTCCGTCGGGCTCGCCCTAAGGTCTCTGGACCTGGGGCTCGCATAGGGAGCGCTCTTTAAAAGGATACTTTGGGCATCTACATAACATTATTGACGATCAAGTTTATGAGGGTGTTTATTTAGATTCGAATTTGAACTGTTGGATGCACAATCTATGGAAATGAAATCTTTATTTTCAGTATGTAGTATGATTAAACGTAAGAATACCATGTAAACCATAATTTATGCACGTACGAAGACGCGGGCAGAAGCTAGTAATATTAAGCGGGTAAAAAGTGTTATATACGTACATTAAACGTAACGCGTAAGTACTGATTGTTTAGAGAAACATTAAAACCACTTTTTTTTCATGTAAGTACATAATACATTTGCTTCAGACTTAAAATATTTACTGAGTATATGTTGGGTGTTATATCTATATATCTTGTTTTTTTTTCCTCCTGGAATATTTTCCCTGACCTGGCTAAAGCTTCCCTGACTTTCCCTGACTTTCCCTGACTTTCCCTGACCACCATGAGCTTCCCTGACTTTTCCCTGACTTTCCCTGACTTTCCAGAAAGTGGACACCCTGACTTGGTGCACGAGTCGAGCACGACGCCGTTCACCTTCCCGCGCACCGTCAGCGCCGAGTCGCGGCAATGGAATATGTACACCACGTTGTACACTGACCTGCATCTGCACAGACTGGCAGTTGACGAACTCTACGCTGGACACGAGGTTGTCGAACACGACGGCGCACTTGGTGCACGAGTCGAGCACGACGCCGTTCACCTTCCCGCGCACCGTCAGCGCCGAGTCGCGGCAACGGAACATGTACACCACGTTGTTCATCTCCGCGTTCTCGACTACCAGGTTGGGGTTGCCCTTCTGGTATTCCTGTTGGAATGAGGCAAGATAATTATAAGCGTTCAATATTATACAAATACTCTCTCAACATCCTCCTAGCGTTGTTCCCGGTAGTGGCCCTAAAGGAGCTCTGCGCCCGCTTCGACACCTAATCCTAAGATTTGGCATAGGCACTAGTTTTACGAAAGCGACTGCCATCTGACCTTCCAACCCAGAGGGAAAACTAGCCCTTGTTGGGATTAGACTGGTTTCCTCACGATGTTTTCCTTCACCAAATACTCTATTTATTTACCACAAATAGTGATGCTGAAAACCACCAAATATAAGAGCAGAGGGAAACAACGGGCGGTCTTATCGCTGAAGAGCGATCTCTTCCAGACAACCTTTGGGTAATGGAGAGAAAATAAATAGTCATTACTGGTGGGAACATTAAATTGGCTGATTGCCTATTTTTTCAGGATATTCGAACCAGTTTTCTAAGTTGCACTAAAGTTTGTATGGGACTAACTACAATTATTGCCCGTAAAAAGACAAACTGAGCGTCAAAGCCGGACCCTCGCTGGTATTTGACATAGTATTTTGATGTCATAACATTATATTCGTACTAACGGTTGGATTACCAGTTAAATTGTAATTGTGTACTGTTTTTTCTAAAATTTTACGAAGTAAAGACATATTTAGCTAAAATGATCGCCTTTAGGTGCCATAAAGCATTAGGAGTAGCATCGAGTACACCTTACTGAGTGCGGTAAACAATAATCACAGTATTCATACACGTTCAACAAACCTATTTGAACTAAAATGCCGTTAAAATGTATCTTTATCACTTCGACATTTGTGCTCGTAAGAAAGGTATAAAACACATTTTATGTAACAGAGCCACTTTAAGTTTTATGAATAAGGGAGTAAATGTGGCGCCGGCTAATCCCGTCGAGAACTGTCAACTTAAAATTCAAACAAATTATAATGGACGTATCTTACGATTATGGACCTTGAAAATGAAATACATACAAAATATGCAGCAGATAGCTATAGTACGGGCAGGGCAAGTGATCCAAATGAGGCAACTAGAAACCTATCACAGATTGGTTTTCCTAGAGTCATGGATTCTTATAGCTATACTTAAATAAGTATTGTAGTGAACACTTCAAGCTAGCACGACATCAAAAGTACATGCCGATTGGTAATGCCACATGATTATCTCCTTTCCCTGAAATGACTGAATCACATGCAGGTGACACGGTTTTGGATGGAAAGGTAAAGCTGTTGAAGATGACATTTACGTGAAAATTAACAACAGGTGGTTTTGGTTTCATGATTTAGTCTTTTTTAAAACACATATGCTTCAAACGTATTCTCCAGTGGAACTATAGAGGAATCGATCCTCGGGCTTCTCGAGACAATTGAACCCGTTAGGCTTCGTTCACACGGCATTGTCCTGCACGTTTTTTTGCAGTATACATCTTAACGTATACATAGTGGCACATACAAAATGTTGTTTATACGTTTAAACGAATACTCACCGGGATTGTCAAGCAAATCGAATGAACGTGCAGAAAACGTGCAGGACAATGTGAACCCAGCCTAACGCTACCAACCTATTCTACCTCTTTAGGATGAATATCCGCCACAGCTGTGCGAGGTAGCGGACCAGTATGCCAAGAAAAATCCACAAACAGCATTGATAGCATCGATCACGTATCTAATCCAATTGGTGGAAGAGCTTCCCAACCTTCACGCTAATGTGTCTGGTTTCCCATCCTTACTACTAGTGTGAAGGTGGGTAATATAATTTACCTTCTTTCATATTAGTGTTAAGGCTGGGAAAGTAATTTCCCTACCTTAACACTGGAGTGAAGGCTCAGTGTGAAGGTGGGTCGGACGGGGATTTATACCTAGTACACCGCTCCGCTGACCCGCAGACCTCTAGTGCCTCCCTTACTGAGCATGTGACAGTATTAAAGCAAGAAAGCAGTATATACTCACGATGAGCCACTTCTTGCCGTCGCGCAGGAAGACGGGCGGCTTGTCGACGGCGCCGGCGCCGGGCGCGGGCAGCGGCTTGCCGGGCGCGTGCGCGGCCGCCTTGAACGGCGCGGGACCCGTGCGCAGCGAGGGGTTCTTGTGCGTCTGCATATCCGACGTCACCTTGCGGAGGCCTGAACAATAGACACTACTTTTATGACAGACTTCTATGATTTACCATGAGACTCGAATAAAATCAGGACTGTTAAAATGTCATATAGTCTCGCCTTGTTTGCTCTTTTCTCTCTTCGAATTTTTACTTTCGACCTTTATTAGCCCCCGACGAAAATAGAGGGGTGTTATAAGTTTAACGTGTCTATCTGTGTATCTGTCTGTGGTATCGTAGCTCCCAAAATTTGAATGCGGTTTTTTTTGTGTGTCATAGTAGATTTTATCTCGAATGTTCTTAGCCCTGTTTCATGAAAATCTGTTCAGCTGTTTTTGAGATATTGGACTTTGAAATGAAAATGTCAAGTAAGTTTTGCTCCACGACGAGAGGGACCAAAAAGCTACTTTTCTGTTCAAGCCACTTTTTTAATTTATACATTGGCATTGGAACATTTGTACGCAATGTGCCAATTGAACACAGATGTTAATAAAATAATCGATTGTAATTTCATCGTAGTCGATTCAAAACGAACATATTTCAAGTTTTAAGTATAACAATGTGGTATAAAAATTTATAGATATATCGTAATATTTAAAAATTAGTAATAAAAATTAAGATAATTTAGATATATTTTAACAATAGCTTTTTTAAATTTCCTCATAGTCGGTGTGAAAAATAGTATGTGTCACTCGGTAGCAAAATTATTTTCGTCTCGGGCGTAAACACTTGTATCCCTCAATACGCTCAGGATTCAATACACCGCCCTCGCCGTAAATATACTATTTTGCTCCCTTGTGACACAAATAACTATTGCGTAGCGAGGGATTCTAACGTAAGATCCTGAGCGTAGTGAGGGATACAAGTGTTTACGCCCGAGACGAAAATAATTTTGCTACCGAGTGACACATACTATTTTTCACACCGACTATGAGGAAATTAAAAAAAAGCTATTGTTCAAATATATCTAAATTATCTTAATTTTTATTACAAATTTTTACATATTACGAAATATTTATAAATTTTTATACAACGTTGTTAGAGTTAAAACTTGAAATATGTTCGTTTTGAATCGACTACGATGAAATTACAATCGATTATTTTATAAACATCTGTGTTCAATTGGCACATTGCGTACAAATGCTCCAATGCCAATGTATAAATTAAAAAAGTAGCTTGAACAGAAAAGTAGCGTTTTGGTCCCTCTCGTCGTGGAGCAAAACTTACTTTTCCGAATGAAAGGTATGAAAAAACCATTATACACCTAGCCATTTCTCATAACAACAGAGACGCAGCTATATAATGGAAAGATACTTTTTGAATGCTTTCAATTCATTCACTTTGTAAGCGGTTTTTGTGACAAATTGATAGGAGTATATATGATAAGCCGGAATTACATTAGTGGCGCGACACAAATTTTACCAAAAGATCGCGCAGGACACGAAATTGATTTGCATTCATGAAATCATGAAATCAATGCATGCATTGCGAAAATATTAAATTACACCTGAAACTGTTGGCAAAAGTAATGCCACAAAATTTTATTTCACGCCACTATTTCGTAATGTAATTCCAGCTTTACCGCTAAATCGAGTGTGTATCGGATACTGACTGCTAGTGATGTTCTCGCCCTGGTTGATCTCGGCGAAGAGCGCGCTGCGGTCGTCGACGCTCATGTTGGAGAAGTCGACCTCGGGCAGCACGGGCGGCGGCGGCGGCATGCCCCCGGGCGGCGGCGGCGGCGCGCCCGCGCCCTTGCCTGTCACCGACAGAACCAAATAAGGCCCGGTTCGCACGAGCGCTATTTCAACGGGCGTTAAAAAACACGTTTACGGAGTTATCGAACAGTGCTCGATAAAAAAGCGCTGCGCTTTAAAACCGTCTCCGTGTGGATTTCAACGTTTTTTTTACGCGCGTTAAAAAACCGCTCGTGCGAACGGGGCCTTAGGATTGGATTGCAAGCATAGGGAAACCCAGTCTCACGGACCCGTGGTTTTTCATATATATTGCAATTCTGGATCATTTTCACGATCGGTTTTTGGTAAACAAATCAAAGTTTTAGGGATCATTATTCCGATATTCGTATTGAAGATTTAATCTGTAAGTAAGCCTCAACAGGGGCTCCTTCTTTCATTCGGAAGCAATGAAATCATAATTCAGTACACAAATATAAGTTACATCGGCAATCATCGTCCACGCCAACGAGTGCTGACAAAGCACCGAATGAAATCGAACGTATGACCATTTCAATAAAGACCTTGTGGCACACTATACGTAAGGTACAATATGCAATGACAGGTGCTGTCGTGCTTTCCCGCTCATGGCGCCAGACAAGATGGCGGGCGCCGGAGCGGCCGACGTCGCGCGCTATGTTTTGGCCAATGGGCGTTGAAGATTTTACCCGCACAAACGCGCTGCCTTGTGATTAGTTAAAATGTTTTCAAAAAATGCTTTCAGCGGAGGTACATTGTTGTAACTTATATTTGTGGTACTACTGTAGGTATGTTATTATTTGGAACTTAAGTGGGTAGTGCTCAAACGCGCTAAGGGCCAGATAAGATTCGATAATGTACTGAATGTTGAACTTGACTTTTATCCGGATCAGGAAGTCTCACAATGCTTTTTTAAATATTAACCTACTTTATTCCAATTCTCTAACATCATCATTCATCATTCTCCTAGCGTTATTCCCGGTTGTGCCCCTAAAGGAGCCCAGGGTCCGCTTTGACACCTAATCCCAAGATTTGGCATAGGCACTAGTTTTACGAAAGCGACTGCCATCTGACCTTCCAACCCAGAGGGAAAAATAGACCTTATTGGGATTAGACCGGTTTCCTCACGATGTTTTCCTTCACCGAAAAGCTAACGGTAAATATTCCGTACATAAGTTCCGAAAAACTCATTGGTACGAGCCGGGATTCGAACGCACGACCGCCGCTTGACAGCCGCATGCCTGAACCACTAGGCTACCGTAGCTTTGCTCCAAAAAAAAAAAAAAAAATTCCAATTCTCTAACGTAAACGATTATTTTAATTATTATAAAGACCGCTTAAAAGGCATATCTCCATACTTTGCAGTAAAATGATAATATTGATAATCTTGTGTTTGATCTGTCCTACCGTTATCGACTCCTATCCAGCGTTTTGGCGCTCATGCGCTCGAAGATGGCTTATGTAACCTATCCTTGCGGCGAAATTATATCGTGTTTAAAAAATATAAAGTGTGGGTCAGAGTTTGTTCATCATTATTTCGCAGTCAGCGTAACGGAACGCGGGCGCGATTATATTGAAACCAAATCGCGATACGATTGGGCGGATCAGACTGATCGCCAGGCCTCGCCTTCCGCTTTGATTGCTAGACTAATGAATATATGCATAAATTGCATCACCAATTACTGCACTTAATAAGTTATTAACAGCATGTTCCTATACACACGATGACAAGATGAAACTACCGATGTTTACACATAGATATAGTCTACTAGCGTCTGCCCACGACTCCGTCCGCGTGAAGCTCGTTTATATCGTTGCCGTATTCCTTCCCCGGGATGCAACCTTTGTCCATAGCAAATTTCATCTAAATCGGTTCAACGGTTAAAGCGTGAAGAGGTAACAGACACACTATCGCATGTATAATATTTATTAGTATAGTATTTACAAAATTTTGAAAATTGCTTTAGAATTCGGAAATGGTACAGTGTTAGAAACTTTTAACTCTCAACAACGTACACAATTAAAAAACGCGGGTATTATAAGGGCTGGTTACATAATATCAACCCTTGGTCTTACAAAAATTACAAAGTTCCTGCACTGCTTATACTTGTATAAACAGAGGAGAGGAGAGTACACAGGAGAATTAACACGGGCAAATACGTACCGTAATATTCATAATAGACGGATTATTAAAACCGCAATCTCGCGTTCAGTCCTCAGAGGGATATTCCATTAATACGCTGAATTTCATGAAGGTATTAGGTATATCAATACTGAACTCTACCCACTCAGGTATTGGTAAATTCACGAAAGCTACCTCGAATAGATTGAATGTGTGGATGTGAGTACCTAGATGTGTGTTTGTCTGAATGGTAATTTACGTCCTCATATTGTATGTAAAGATACAATGATATATATCGTTACTTCCGTTCAGTATTCGTCAACTATAAATAATATTCGTGATCAATAAATTTGTTAGTAAACTAATATCAACTACGCAGAATTTTGAGCGGCGTTGAATGGCCGCAGAGCTTTATGACATACCTATTAGTCCCTATATCAAATGTTTTGTATCTATAGTAAGTAATGAAATAAAAACAATGTAACATTGACTTAGATACGTTGCTAATTAAAAATCTGCTCAAAGGAAATGTACTGTTCGGCGAGAGAAGGGCGTTGTGGTCAAAAGAGATCACTTCTAAATTAACCAAGCCATTTTATACGAGAAATTGTATCAGAAACATTTTTTCTATAATCACAGCGAGTTCTGGTTTGATTCAAGAGCGAAAATGAATTGAACTTGGCGATAAAATGTTAGAGATTTTTGTTATGTCATTGTTCAGTTGAACAAAATCAAAGGAATGCTTTTGTCTTGTACCGATCAATAAGAGCTAGCAAATGATGTGGCCTCAAGCACAAAACGGCGATTGCTCACTGAATAATAAATTAGCAGCCGAGTGTCGTCATAACTGTCATAAGCCATAAAATTAATACGTGAAACGACGAAACAACAATGCTCTTTGAGGCAGTATTTAAAAGGTGATTTTATATCAAATACTTTTGAAACAAAATACGTTTAGTAAAAACTATATGATATATACAAACTATGAATTATAAATCTACACTTCTTATAAACTGCAATTCTTTGGTAAAATATAACGACACGGTATTAAGATAGACTGGATCGCTACTGAAAGTGTTAGAAAGTTACACCGTATCAGCTAAAACGAACTCAGGGTAAAAGCAAGGGTTCACGATGTTGATATGACTACCGTTATCTGTATTTTAGTACCGTCTGTATTAGGGTTAGATTGTGTATAACTACAGCAAATGGAGTATTTACGCTATCAAAACATCTTTTGCTGCTTTTTCTGCTACGCAGTGGGAGGCGGGTAAACACACATATTAGTGTTAAGGCGCCGTAGGTTCAGGGAAGTTAAGCGATCAGAGTTTTTGAAACATAATGCGTTGTTTATAATAATATGGTTTCAAAAAAGTACGAATAGAGTAATCTTTTCTGCAGCGAGATCAGTGATTCGAAATATGATTAAGCAATTTTCGCTCTATATATAGAAAAAAATCACGAACATAGGTCTAAACTACACTTAAAATATTCTTAACAAATTATGCACAAAAGCTGAAAACATTAAAATTGCTTCTAAAAATCGGCAATATCATGTTTGAGAGAACTCATTGATTACTTTTTTATTTATTTAAACGGACAAAAAATAAATTAAAAAAACATGATATCCGCGCTTCCGAGCGCGCACTTCCATCTCGCTCACGTTTATGCTCAGTGAGAGGGAGAGAAGACCATGAACCTACGGCGCCTTAACGCTCTTGGGTATTGGCGATAAACACTTACCGGACCATACGAGTCCCGTGGTGTGGTATTGCTTGACGTAAGCCTGAAGATCGGACAACAGCTGCGACCAGGCGCGGCACCACTCAACGTGCTTGACATTCTTATCCTTCCACTCCTTGAGCACGCGGTTCGAGTAGAACTGGCCGGCATCGTTCATCTCTTTCACATAGGGCGCCGGGGTGGGCGCGATCGCCACCCAGCCAAGAGCGGGGATGCTCTCGGATATAGCAGAGAGGTGGTTGAATTGCTTTGACGCGCGATTCTTTTCGCGGTACGCCTGGATGGCTGCGATCTGTTCGCTGGTGGGGGCTAGTAGTTGCATCTCCTCGCTTTGCGATGGTTTGCTGCGGGAGCCTGCCAGCTGAATGTAACGCATTTGAGCCCTGGAATTAATACAAGCGTAAGCACAATTCTCGCGAGGCTTCCAGAAGAAACTTTGAAGGATTCTTGTTGTTCAGTAATCATCAATGTCTCTAAAGACAACACACCATCAATGTTATTGTTTGAAAATTGAAACACTGTTTAGGCAATATTCCAACTGGTATTACTAGGAGGTATAATTTTAATTAGAACATACATATTAAGAAAACTTACTGGAAAGCGTTTCCAACGAGAGCGGCGTGAGTGGCAACATCGCCGCCGATCTGTTTGGACAGCTCCAAGTACGTCCGCAGCGGACCCTGCGACAACGGAAAATACATTGTGAAAAAACATTTTCGATAGGCCAGGGACTTTTAATATCTTAAAGTCACATCTACAGGGAAAAACTTTTGCCACTTTATCTATACCTATTATTAGAAAGAGACACGCTTAGTTCAAGGGTCATCAGTACGAGTATATGCGTTGACGTAACCCCATTGCAGTACGATACACAAACATTAATATCATCATGAACCTATATTATTAGGTATGTCCCACTGCGGTATGTGGCCTCTAAAACTCACAGACTCTTTTGAATGTCTTTGATGCTAACGATATTTTTCCTCGACAAAAAGGTTTTGGAGCGGGCTAGGAACAGTACCTCGGTTTGACCTCTAGGCTGCCATTCCTTAAAATAATAGCGAGAAACAAATAAAACTTCTCAAAAGGAAAAAGTAGATACACTTTTACGCCTATTAGTAGGCGACGAAAGTTCTTTTTTATTTTCTGTGGTTAAAGAAAAGATAGCACTTTAATACCTATGCAAACTCTGTTATCTACAGGATCAGCCATTGAAAGAAGATTGTGCCTCCAATTAAAAAGATTCCAGACCAAAAACGTATCCCATTAGCGGAGATCACGCCCAATTAAACAACTCAGCCCGCATTCGTCAAAGTGAAGAACAATATAGGTATATATCTATCAACTCTGATAAAACGGCACTAGTTAAAAGTAAGTAGGAAATAAATCCCATTGAAACAGGACTCGCAATTACTTTCTAAATAAACAAGTAGGTAATGCCAATCGGACATGAATACATGGCATGGGTGGGACTAACCTCGTTTTCCGTCTAATCACGTAATGGTATCTTTGAACTTCATTTGTCTTTAGAACAGGTATTAATGCAAACCGTAATTGAATAGCGTTGAACCCTTGTCAAAAACGGACCATTAGTTTTAGGAATCTTGACGTTAGATGATAAGAAAGTGTAGGTATTGTTTCTGTCTAAGGCTGGGTTGCGCCAAACCGTCTAGAATCGTAACCGATGTTCGTTAAAATCTGAATGTATGGAAAGATTGACAAGTTTCTATGGGATGACAGCTGCCGGCGCCATATTTAACGTTGATCGGTCTGTAATCGTAAGTTAGTGCAACCCTCCTTAATTGACCTTTCCTCTCTGTACCCACACCCCACACCACATGTTCTTAGTCAAATGGCAATGTCCAAGTCTAACGACAGGTAGCGCAATATTTGATACTTTACTCAGCAAATAAGTGATTCAAGCGCTCTGAAAGTGGGTCGTTGTTGTTTTAAAAAGTGTGCTGAAAGTGAGTGTGCGTTCCTGCTCTAGTGCAGAAAAGTAGTGTATTCCAGTTAGTCCTCGCCTTATAAACATTATCCGGGAACTAATTCAAAGAAATATCAATACTTACCCCGCCACTGACAAAGGGAAATACTTTTATGCTTAGGTACTATTTAATAGAATTAATTTTATTTTATTTAAAATAAGTTTATGTTGTAAATTCATTACTTTTATTTTAGCTAAAATATCCACTAGGGTCTATGAGGTGGTGACAAATGGAATACACCCACAATGCTTTTTTTTAACTCAAAGTTGTGCATGTGAGCTAAGGCAGCAACGCATACAGCCACTCTTCAATCTTCAAATAAAAATAAATACAAATAAAATGAAAATATTTGAATAGGCTATTTTCGTCTATCACAATTAAATTATGAAAGTATGTTATTCATATAGTTTTGACTTAGGAAATACGAATATTACTATTTTGTTACAAAACGTGAGCAATATTTTTATTTTCAAAATTAAAATCGTAGTTGTACTTTGTATTATCTGTATGTCACGTGACCGAATTACACCATATGACCATAAGCGCGAACGAGACCGATATTTGCCTCTTTCTTTAGGACAGGTGAGATGGGACTATTCTTTCGGCTCGGATAACGTCACGATTATGGCGGCTGCCGTTTTTGAATTGTATACTTTGAATAAAAATATTGTTTAATTTTCTGTCTGTGTTCTTTTCACTTTCCTCGTATTCGATATGAAAAGTAGAGTGTTTAACTCGGGTGAAAGTCACCAATTTCTGACTCGAACCTAAATATCTCGTCATAAATGGGTGCCTTTCAGCCCTTGGTTAACAATCTACTACAGGTACCCTAATAATCTGAAAATGTATGGTGTTAAATTCATGTCAAGGTAATTCATAAAGAAACATAAAGCATATTTTGAACGCTACGCTGGTTTTAAATTATAACGAAGGGGCATTAACTAATAAGTGTAATTGATGTGGCTACTCCGTATTACCGGGTACATAATCACTATTTATCGGATTACCTAGACCCTACCTGATATATATCATATTCTATGAAAAAATAGAATAACGAAAAGAAAAGCTTCAATTAGTCAATGACGCTTCGGAGCAAAATGCACAAAACGCAAAATGTACACTACACGCAAAATGTAACCAATAGCAAAATGTACAATTCGTTCAATCCTGGCTTTTTGTACATTTTGCGTGTGCGGCTATTTGCGTATTGCACGTTTCGCGTAATGTGCATTTTGCGAGTAGTGTGCATTTTACGAATGTACTTTTTGCTTCGTGTACGTTCCGCGTGCTTCACAATATGCGTGGGGTACATTGTACGAATTGTACATTTTGTTATTGGTTACATTTTGCGTGTAGTGTACATTTTGCTCCGAAGCGGTCAATGATCTCAATCAATCTATGACAATGAACGTTCGATAGGTTACTAAGAGACAATAATATTATTAGCTCTGAGTAGGTAGCTAGTAGCTTGGCTACGGATATTGAGAAGCCTCGATACTTCCTGCAAGCGGCGCCTATCGCTGTCATAGCAAAAGCGAGATAATTGCTCAATTCAATCATCCCACCCCCGTATAGCTCCATCCAATAACATAAATTGTCGGTGAAATATTTTAAATTTCCATGGAAGCATTGAGATACGTTTGCGAACACTTACCGAACATCGAATAAGTAAAGAGGATCGCTCTTTGACCTAAGTAAGTAGGCAGCAACTCCAAAGCTAAATGGCCCCGGAAGAGTATTATCACTGTGTTAAAATATTTGGAGTCTTGGTAATAAAGATTACGGCTTTTTGGGCTGCAGTTATAACAAAAATGGTAAATAATCAAACTTAGGAACTGGGAGATCATGATAAACTCTTGTGATGTAGAGCTTATAAAATTTTATCTCTATGGCTAAATATTAGCTCTGATGGATTATGGCTCTTTTATTATTAAACGATCGCGTCATGAGTAGGTAAGAATGGACAAAGTGACGACGGCTGACGGCTGTCCTGAGCGACGTCCCTGGTATGTTATTCGCTACGCGCTAAAGCGGCTCACCCGTCACTAAACTAGACCTCTACCTACGCTTAGTTACAACGCATCGCGGTGTCAAGATATATTTGTGGGTGAGCGTTGAGGTGAGAAGTTACAGAATAGGGCTCCAGTTCAGTCCAACTGCTCACTGCTCACTCTCGACTGTTTGGCGCCATGTGTGCACAGGACGTTACGATTACGAGTACGACTTTAAAATATACTCCTTACCAAGTACGGTACAACTTAATCAAACACTTTACCTGTATAATGTCTTGGAACCCGTTCACACTCATATCGTTTGTGAGGACGGGGTCAGGGTCTTCGTACGGGGTGGTGGAGGGCGCGGGCGATGCGGGGGTCGAGCCCGGCGGGGGCGGCGAGCGCGTGCGCAGCAGCGGCAAGCGTTCCAAGCGCGAGGTCACTTGCTCCAGGCGCTCGATCAAAGCCAAATACGGTACAACTTCACCAAACACCTCACCTGTATAATGTCTTGGAACCCGTTGACACTCATATCGTCTGTAAGGATGGGTTCAAGGTCTTCGTACGGGGTGGGGGAGGGGGCGGGCGACGCGGGGGTCGCGGGGGGCGAGCGCGGCGGGGGCGGCGAGCGCGTGCGCAGCTGCGGCAAGCGTTCCAGGCGCGAGGTCACTTGCTCCAGGCGCTCGATCAAAGCCTCGAGCTCTGCTGCCGGACTGTGGGACGCAGCTGTATGCTCGGTATCACCACCTGATCAGAAACAACAACAGTTACATTCATAGTCTAGGCCATTTATGAAGAATGACAATGTATAGGCCAGGCTACTTTTTAGGGTTCCGTACCCAAAGTTTAAAAATAGGACCCTATTTCTAAGGCCCCGCTGTCCGTCCTTTATGTCTGACCGTCTGTCACCAGGCTGTATCTCATGAACCGTGATATACAGATGAAATTTTTACAGATGATGTATTTCTGTTGCCGCTATAACAACAAATACTAACAAGACAGAATAAAATAATTATTTAAGGGGGCTCCCAGCCCCCTTAAATTCAATTCAACAAACATGTTTTTTTGTCGTTTTTATAGATAATGGTACGGAACCCTTTGTGCACGAGTCCGACTCGTACTTAGCCGGTTTTATTCTATGCAATGTGTATAACGAAATTATATACGAATACCTTATTTAAATAACAGTACGATCAGGGCTGTCGGCTTTCCCAAGATCATATTGATGACTTTATCAACATTCATGACGGTACCGTGCGTAATAGTACAATTACGTAACTAGGGCGGTGAATTCGTGAATGCCCAGATCGCAGGTGTTTGTATAGGTGTTAAATATGCGCTCTGGGGCTTTACGAATTACCGCCCGTATTGCGTACAAAATTTTACGTCTTCACCTGGCCACAATGCGTGTTTTCCCGTACGCGCAGCGTGCAGTAATACTCGCATTATGGCCAGGTGTGACGTAAACATTGTTATTCCTTGTGATAAAATAGGTTTAGTGGATTTATGGACATTTCTTTGGGGACGATGACTCAAAGTTTTACTCGTATAATCGCGAGATGACTCACAAGCACCTCCTTAGTATGACGAAACTTACTGCGATATGATGTAAGGAAATTAAAACTCAAACACGAAACAATCACGCAAGAAATAAGTACCAAAACTGAAGAAGCTGTAACCTCTCGGAAATCGATATGAAATGATATTAATTAAATTCATTTTCATTTCGGAACTGACTGACACACCGACTTAATGTAAACGTTTCAGGAAGGAAAACATTTTCTTTTTCATACAAATGTAGCTTTATTTTAGCAATTCAATAAAACACATTGATAAAAAGTTATTTTTGGTAACATCACCTAACACCTTAGTTTAGAGTGAATTCAAGTACAGATTTTTGTTAATTATTTTTGATAATTGTTAATATCAAAGATAATACCTACCCATTAACCATCTATTCAACTTTCATTTTCATTAGTTAGACGTCTCGCGATACCATTCACACACACACATCACATCATCAGCCTATATACGTCCCACTGCTGGGCACAGGCCTCCTCTCACGTATGAGAGGGAACGGGCAGATACCATTCATAAAGAGTATAAAGACGTAAATAAGGAGAAATGTACGAGTATTGTATTTATACATAGATCTATTAATGGTAACTATATAGGATAACTTTCCCACTATATGAATGGGTCGTCGTTACAAAACCAACTTGTACAATAAATTGTTGCCTCTACAGCTATACAGAAACGTCGCCAAGTTTTCTTGAATACTGTGTATTTTTCCGAGCAAGTAGATATGTATCTTCGAAAATCGTGGTTAACCAAACGAGAACATTACTCCCCAATGTAGATCTAGAGACAAAAGACATCCGCTTATGGATAAGATGTGACAATCAATGTATTAAAGACAAGACTTTTGATAGAGACAAGTTACCTATGCTGCAAATAGCGTGGCAAGGAAATAGACTTACACATTATACACTAGGTACACATTAGGTACATATACCTACATTACATACATTCAACAAATATTACCCGTCCCTTCTGGGCTTCTGCAGCAATGGGATAGTGAAATAACTAGCATAATTATAGTGTCAATAGATAGGATCCACAAATTGTAAAAAGTGTTTCGAAAGCAAATATCTAAAGATGAATAATCTTGGACGATCATTGAAATATCGACATCCTATATCGATACCAGAGAGAAATAAGAACTAGATTGAAATCAAAATAAGGAAATATGGGAAACGTTCATTTTACTTAAATAGATGTCGATACTCGAATTACATTACATAAGAAACCACAAAAAACGTACTTAATCACTCTACCAAACTAGAATAATCGCTGGAACCGCTCCTTAAGCACCATACTGGGGCTGGCTGAGATCACGAATCGGCATTGCCGTCATACGCGCCGCCAGTATGTGTATCCGCGGTACACGACACCGGTTTAAGTTTAAACCCGTAGCCAGTTGGCACGGCTTCGACGACGGTGCTGCTCTCCCCCCGCATTTGGACTAATACCTTTTTTTTACCCCTACTTTTACTAATAATTAAATTAATAAATGGTTTTTACGAATAATCGCTTAAATTTGAGGAAGGATCGCGAAAAACTAAAGAGTAGGTATATGCACATGAGAACATATATATAGGCAACGAACATAATCATAAGTTGCTCATTGCAAGAAGTTTTCCATACCCGCCATCTCATCTAAGATTGTATTGACAGCGTCCACGACTTCCTCATCCTCAGAGAGATTGCTTCGCGCTTCAAAGATTTCTATTAAATGCTTCATATTTCTTCGTATAGCAGGGCCTTGACCTTCCGTCATTGTTCACTCTCTAACAAAGAACTCTAACAAACTGGTACACAATTTACAGCAGAGTTATTACACCTGCTAACCGCGGTATACTTCTAAGGTGTGTAGACTAACTCATCGGTGAACCTGACTTAGTTTGTTCCGTATTATCGACTCCATATAAGATAACATTGATAAAAATGTTTCGATTTAGTCATTTTATCATCGTAAGTTAAGAGATAACGTGTCGGAATAAAAGTTGTTTATGTTGAAAAAAAATACTATTGAACTCAAATTGTTATTTAAGTTGATTAAGGGCATAAATATCAAAATATATTATTTAGAACTGGCAAAGGGATGTTGTTGAATTTTGTACAGGTTAGCGACGTGTCTAATTTATTTAACCAGCTTTGTGCTTTACGTCACACGGTAACCTTTTGCCTTTCTCGACGACCGACCCTTATTTTATTGTATTTATTTATTTATTAGGAGAACCAACAGCTAAAAGTATTCATACAATCAATAAGCATTGACAGTGGATACAAGAAAAAAGTGCCAGTGTGTCTAGTTATTTACAATAATGTTATTTATTCGTCGGCAGTTAAGTTTATAATACGATCTACGGTAGCCTAGTTGTTCAGGCATGCGGCTGTCAAGCGGCGGTCGTGGGTTCAAATCCCGGCTCTTACCAATGAGTTTTTCGGAACTTATGTACGGCCGTATTTACCGTTAGCTTTTCGGTGAAGGAAAACATCGCGAGGAAACACGTCTAATCCCAATAAGGTCTAGTTTTCCCTCTGGGTTGGAAGGTCAGATGGCAGTCGCTTTCGTAAAATTAGTGCCTATGCCAAATCCTGGGATTAGGTGTGAAAGCGGACCCCGCGCTCCTTTAGGGGCATTACCGGGAATAACGCTAGGAGGATGATGACTTAAGTTTATAATAGAAACACATGTTTGAGCAAAAGATACCAGTTAAATTATAAAATTATAGATATTTCAATATGACGAGAGGACTAAGCATAGGTATCATATTTTCCTTACGAAATAATTTCCTAGTTCACATGTGGTTAGCATTAACGGAAATTCAGCCGTAACATTTTTATAATAATCTTATTTGCCTTATACCAAAATAGCGTAGACCAAACGGCTACCAACCTAAAACCCAGTTGAAAATAAATAATACTATTCGTATCTAGACACACGGCAGTGTGTCCGCCAAGTTCGAGCAAAAAAAAGCGACACACCGGCCGTGGGTTATATTACACCAACCATTTCGGGCCACTTTCGACCACCCTATAACTCAAAACATATTCTATCTACGCATATGGAAATTCGAGTGTCTGTTGACATCCCCTTAATTGTCTAGAATACAAAATTTCATTATTCTACTTGTAGCAGTTCTTGAGATATTGACGTCAGAAAATGCCAAGTAACATCATTATAAAGTACTGTCAAGTGTACATTCCTATAACTATTTATGATTTGAGGTATTTTTATGGAACTTGGTACTTATTCAGATCTCACTTCTTTTATAGGCGAAGCATTCCCATAGTATAGAACTTGGCAGCCTTTCACATTTATGTTTTTGATGGGATTATTTGCTCCACAGTAATTACAGTAATGTGTTTCGAATGCTGAACGTTAAGAAACTAGCTCTTAACTTTTCCGATTATACCGCATGTACCTAAGTACATCACCCGTGTAGTTTCCGAGAATAGATTAACCTAGCGCTCGTGTTAATGACTTACTAATGGCGAATTAAAATGCAAAAGATTCTTTTCACTGAGCACCAAAGTCTGCACGTGCGGGTGTCTAACTAGTGTTGCTTATGCCACCATACGTAAGCCATCAATCACTACACTATTGAGAATTACGTTACAACACATTTGTTACGTTAAAAATGTTAAAATACATTTATTTCTTGGAATACTTATTATGAAGACATTTACTAGCCACGTAGAGGACACTCCTCTAATATAGAACACAATTTTGAGAGTACTAAAGATAATTAAGACGATAATAGAGTACACTTTCCACGTGCGTGCACTTAGGCCCCGCTCGTATAACACGAGTATGAGCTGTAATACGATACGGTACACAGCGATTTACCTGAACCTAGTACAATCAACACAACCTTACACACACATACTCAACATATATACATCATACACTTGACATTGCGGGCTCCATTAGTTTAACTTGATTCAATTTAATTAGAAGCTTAGAGCATACATTAGAAGGCATACGAGGGCTGTTCCGAAAATAGTTAGTCAACAGCGTACTATTAATCGTATTCATATAATTTTACTGTAGCTCAAAGGCAAATTTCATTACAAACTTTTTCGTGTAAATGTCACTGGCCAGTGACATTCCGTTATTTTTTTATGAAATCAGAAAAAAAACATGTGTGCCACTTTTTGCTCGCAAAAATGGAGGTAACGCGGGAAGCATTTCGTGCTATGATATATTATGATTATAAACGAGGGCTAACTTACAAGGATTCTCGTGAAAATTTAACTAGTGTTTTTGGGGCATTATCCCCATCTCTTGCCACTGTCAGTTACTGGTTCCGTGAATTTCTGCATACTTTGAATTGAACATAAACAGTAAGATTCATGATCCTAAGACACTATGGAATAACCTGAAGAACTATACTGCCTAAAAAAAACAGTGAACTACCTGCATCATTTGACAACCCAACTGTAATTAATAATCATTTTCTAAGTCTGCCCGGAACTTCAGAAGTTTCTATATCACAACTGACATACCTTGAGTACCACAGACACAGCGACTCCATATTTACATTACTTCCAATTAGTTCAGTCCAAATCAACAAAATAATTAAAAATCTGAAATCAAATGCTGAAGGTAGCGATGGTATTAATTTGAATATGCTTATGTTGACATTGCCCCACACTATTGATATTATAACTGACATAATAAATACTTCCATTTTGACATCAACTTTCCCCGACATCTGGAAGTTAGCGATTGTGCACCCATTGCCTAAAACTGCTAACCCATCTGAACTCAAAGACCTACGACCTATTAGTATTCTGCCTTGTATTTCTAAAATACTAGAAAAGGCTGTGGGCTCACAGCTTACTCATTACCTTGAGTCGAACAACATTCTGCCTAGTGTTCAATCAGGTTTCAGAAAAGGGAGGAGTACAATGACGGCTTTACTTGATGTCACTGACAATATTTTGTGTGCACAGGACAAGGGAATGTGTACACTGTTAGTACTCCTTGACTTTTCCCGCGCCTTTGACTGCCTTAACATTAATCTACTTTTATCAAAGTTGAGTTATTATGGCTTCGACATCAATGCTTTGAGATGGTTTGACAGTTATCTAAATAACCGTTGTCAATTTGTAAAAATTAATCTTAGTGATGGCTCCACGCGGTCTTCTGAACTAGCTTGCCTCGAGAGAGGAGTCCCTCAAGGGTCGGTGATTGGTCCGATCCTGTTCATTTTATACTCTGCTGATATAGGGTCACACATAACACACAGCAAGTACCACATCTATGCGGATGATGTACAAGTGTACATCTCATGCAAACCTTCCGAACTAGAGAGCACCATAGAAAATCTTAATGCAGACCTTTCAAGTATTTCTAACTGGGCCACAGAAAATGGGTTAATTCTTAACCCAAGTAAGACTAAGTATATGGTTTTTGGCAGCAAACAACAGCTAGCTAGCACCAGTCCTTCAAATCACGTTATGGTTATGAATAAACCTATTGAGCGGACGCATGAAGCACGCAACCTAGGTCTTTTGATGGATGGCAGCCTTCGTTATGAAAAACACATTGCCAATACAGTCAGAAGCTGTTTTTATAAACTCAAAGTACTGTACAAAATAAGACCATTTTTAAATGAGAGCCTACGAATACAGTTGGTGGAATCACTAGTTTTATCTAGACTTAATTATGTGGACACTGTTGTTGGTCCACGACTTCTTTCTAAAACAAAGAAACTCATCCAGCGTGTTCAGAATGCCTGCGCTCGCTTTTGTTTCAACATTCCGTTGAGGGCCCATGTCACCCCATTTCTAAACAAGAATAATATCTTGAAAATGCAACACCGCCGTAAGCTCCATTTGGCTTGTTTGCTTTTTGGGGTATTGAAGCACGAGGCGCCGGCGTATCTCTTCGAGAAACTCTCCTTTAATAACTCGTCTCGGGGTGGAAGACGTCAGCGCATAATATGTCTGGTGACTCCCCGACATGCTTCTGCTGCTTTCCGAGGAAGTTTCCGCTATGCAGCCACGAAGTGCTGGAACAATGTCCCGCCGCCGCTTAGAGGCTTGCCGGACGTTAACAGATTTAGAATTAATCTCAAAAAATTCATGCAAGAACATCAGCATAAACAGGAGAATCTGTGTCATGAAACTAGCTGCATTTAACACTCCCTCACCTGTTGGTTATGCCCCATCTGCAATTCATCCATTGCCATACGGTTGCCAAACGTAATTTAATGTGTACTTCAGTTTGTCAACGTAGTTTAACTTAATAATATTGTTTTTAAGCACAATATCATGCTGCTTTGATTGTTTGACGTTTAGTGTTTAGTTTAGATATAGATAATAATTTCTACTATGGTGTTTAGTCTGTTTTCTGTTTGTTGGCGCTAGTAGTACTGTTCGCGTATGGGCTGCGTTCACTTTTACCATTAAGGCCCATACGCACGTAGCGGTTTGTTGGGATGCAACTTTTTGCAGGCCAACAAACCATTACTACTACAACTATTTATTTTTTAATTTAATTATTTATAAGTTTTAAGTTTTAATTTTAGTTGAGACGGTATTTTTCCTTTTATTAATTTTTGTTTGTTACTTTCCGTGTCCTCACCAAATGGACCCTGCGGAAGACCAGCGCTGGCTGCAAAGCTAGTACATGCTGAGCTGGGTCCATTTCGTGGCAAAAATGTGTTTTATTTTTTATTATTATTTCTTTTAATCGATGTTGTGTTTGTCACGAATAAATGTTTTGATTTGATTTGATTTGATTTGATTTGATTTGAATTTAAGCGTGGGCGGAGCGACGTCAAAGATGAGCCTAGACCGGGGCGACCGCCAACGGCAGTCACTCCAGAAAATGTTATCAAGGTAGAGTGGCTAATCAAGGAATCTCGAAACATTACCCACCGAGAGATTCAGGATGAACTGAAGATTGGATCCCAGGCAGTTTCTACCATTTTGCATGACCACCTTCAAGTTCGGAAGGTTTCGTCTCGATGGATACCACATTTTCTCACGCAGGAGCAAAAAGATAGACGTGTCGATTGGTGCAAATTTATGCTAAAAAAATTCGATAAAGGCGATTCACAACAAGTGAGCTACATTGTGACATCCGACGAATCTTGGATATATAGCTACGACCCATTTACAAAACAGCAATCCACGCAATGGGTCTTTGAAGAAGATGATTTACCTACTAAAGAAGTTCGCGGCCGAAGCGTCAACAAAAAAATGGTTGCTGTTTTTTTTCGACGTAGTGGACTGGTAGCCGTAATTCCACTTGAAGATCATAAAACAGTTACCAGCCAATGGTACAGTGAAGTTTGCTTGCCACAGGCCTTCCAGGAGCTGAACATCAGCCGTCCAAGTACTGGAACCCGGGGCATAATTTTTCATCAAGATAATGCTCCGGCTCACACGGCTGCCAGAACCATGGATTTTTTTAGCAAATCAGGAGTGCAACTGCTACCACACCCTGCGTACAGCCCTGACCTGGCTCCGTGTGATTTTTTTCTGTTCCCCACGTTAAAAAAGTCATTAAGTGGGCGACGATTTTCGACGGCGGATGAAGCAGTAGACGAATTCAGGCGACTTTTTTTTGACCTTCCGCAAGAACAGTTTTTTTCCTGTTTTGAAAGTTGGTTCCGTCGAATGCATAAGTGCATAAATGTAGCAGGGGAATACTTTGAAAAATTGTAATTAAAGTTTTATTATATTCCTTATAGTTTTTGTTTAACTAAAAAATTTCAGAACAGCCCTCGTAAGTACTAGTAACGAGAAAAACTAATTAGTTAATTACCGAATATGGTATTTGCCAAAAGTCAAACCAGCTTCTTTTTATGAAACTTCAAAAACGCCGCTCCGTTAGTATGGAGTTTGTATGGTGATGTCACAGTCAAATAACGTCATTATTGTTAGTTTTTAAGAATTGAAAAATCTTAAAATAGCACATATAAATTAAAGATTGATACTTTCCGAGTATTTTTGTAATGTTTATCTGTTGCTAATGAAAAACAATTTATTTTCACTGTTGTCAAATACCAGTACCACGCTAAACGAAGCTAGTTTTCATTCCAGAGCGTTCATTTATTAAGATAAGTTAAATTGAATAGATGCTGAAAATTACTTTGGGTGGTGTGTCTTAACTTTGAAATTCAAGGCGTGACCTCACGTTTGTTCGTCGCTTTATGAGGGTGATGTACCGATGTATGTACAGTCAAGGGTATTAATATCCTACTATCCTACTATATATAGTATATATAGTATATATATATATATATAATATTGTAAATGCGAAAGTTTGGATCTTTAGATGTTTGGATGTTTGTTACTCAATCACGCTTCAACGGCTCAACCGATTTCGATAAAATTTTGCACGAAGATAGTTTATAGCCTGGATTAAAATATAGGATAGCTTTTATCCTTTATCCACGCAGACGAAGTCGCGGGCGGAAGCTAGTACGTACAAAAACAAGGATATAAAAAATTGTACAGGCGTGTGTGTGATAGTGTCCATTTCCTTATTTATTTATGTACGTATATGAATACCCCTGACTATACTGAAGGGACAGTGAGCATACATTTTATAACAGACTTCATCTCCATCGACATTACGAGTAAAGTTGTATCTAGACGCGCGAGCTGCGAGGGCAGACCTTGCTCTCTATGAATATAAACACAACAACAAATTCACACTCGGCTGATGCGTACCGGTTAATTTTAGATTCCAGCTGCCAAGATTATTTTCAACGTAACCTCATTACAATATCATCTATTTTGACTAACAATAAGGCTAGTAGCGAATAAATTAAATACGTAAGTAATAAATAAATATGGAATTGTGGCATCCTTGTCAGCTGACAAGGAAAAAATTGTCTATAGGCGGCCGGTTAGTCACTACGATACGGGAGCTGCCACAATCTCAATGTAGATATAGCCACGCCGATATTAACTCGACTGTAAAATAATTGGCCTTATCAATTTTACTCAAGTGTATCTAACAAAGAAATCGGAAAAATCCGCTTCTTTTGAAAAAAGCCTGTTATAATAATGAATAACATCTCTTTCTTATACTCTCCTCCTTTAATTCAATTATTAAAATCCAGCCAGTAGGTGTGATATTTGAGGGGATGAAGCAACACAATATATGTATATGTATACAACATAGTAAAAACAAAACGCGTGCTTTGGATGCCGCGCAGCTGGATAAAAAAAACAAGCAGAAAGTATCAAAAGCCCGAATAGTATTGCACAGTTTACTCACAACTCACAACATAACGAGCGAAGCGAGCAGCAACCCTGCTGCATCATTAAATGACATCCAGTGGGTTGAATAATTTCACCGGCCTTGCGACCACAAAGGGCTAAATAATCGTAGCCAGACAGTAAACCGCGAAATGTATAACAGCGAAAGCATGGTTAAATATGATCATTCTACAGGTACATTTACACGGCAACCTTTTTTTAAGTTTAGCACAATTATTCCTAATTTTAATTAAGTATATGAATTAATTTGGTGAAAGGTTGAGCCTTTGTTAAAGGTCACGACGGAAAACTTGAAACGAAAGCTACACCCACCAGTTCTGTTTAGGTAATTAAAAGATAAAATAGCGCAAAGGGTAAATATTCATTTAACATTTTACAGAGTTGGTCAGAAAAACAATTCGTTACATAGGCGAAACAGAGTTTACTGCCAGTAGGAGTAGTAGATAACCATCTGTTGCGCTTATGTCATTGAGTATGCCGTGTATCAGCATCTTAGTGGTTGGCCATATATGTAAACTTGACCCATGTTAGGTAACAATAATCCAGTTTACAATTTTTTATTTTTAACATGTTTGAGTAGCACGGCTTTAAAATATAGGGGCAATTTGTAAACCGGCGACAGGCTAACAAGCTGGTGCAGGAGCTAGTTCTCAAGGAGGTCGTGGTTATGGCGAGTAGGCTAAGGGTTTGCAAGGCCACGCAAATGAGGAGAGCCTCTTAGCCTGTTCCATATACGTTAAAATACTGTGACAAGAGACGCCTTTTAATAGGCGCACGTAACCCTACAGCGTACTCGTAGTATATACATTTTTAACGAGGTCCTGTTTCAAATTTCTCGGCGTAAAATTTGGCCTTCATACATTTTAGAATAGATTTCTTTTGGACCTACGACCAGTCAACCATTTCGCTGCAATACTTTCAATGTACTCAATAATTATTATTGTGAACATCTTGAAATATACCTAAGAGAAACGTTCCCGTCTGGATTTGAACATCTGGATCAATAACTATATATTGAGATAGATAAGTATCAATATAAGAATTCCTTAAAAAGTAGAACATACTGGAATTAATGTATTCTGAATGTTGCTTTTCAGTATTCACGGTTATATTTACGCTTGGGATGGGATCCGTGCCAGGTCAGAATAAAAGCGTTCAAGACTGCCCACAAAATGTGACTCTAAAATGCTCAGTTAGAAACTAGAGTCTTGACAGCTAGAAATAACGTCATGTATTCAATGCCAGTATAAACCATAACTTTATTTTAAATTAAGCCCTTCCACCGGACTCTGATAGAAAGCACTCGTCATTTAATTCAATCAAATGTGATGATGAATTAATTATAATATAAAATTGTTTATCTTGTTTTAACATGTAGCATGCTGTCCACGTTGTTTCTCAAACTTGAGGATGATGTATCTTTTATTATACTTTGCTGATGTTTCTTAATTCAAATGAGCAATATTCTTAATCACTTCCCAGTGCAACAAACGACAAAATAATGATTATCAAATAAAATGATTGATAAAACACTGCGATAAAAACGACCGAGTACTGAACAAATTGAAAGAAAAAACAGCGACGGCACGGTATCGAACACCATATCGAAAAATTTACACTTCAGTAGAGCCACGGACAATGCTGCATAGAATTGGATAGTAGTACTGTAGATCACTGGTCATCCAACCGAATCTAGCTCAACCGAACACCGAACCGTGCACAAAGCAAAATAGGAAAATAATTTATTTAGTTTAGTAAGCATGCATGTGGGAAATCATATTTTTTTCTTGAGTTGTGAAGCGAAAATGCAAGACGCTTTTTAAATCCTCTTAATGAATCCTTAGCTACGCTGGGAAAGTGTCTAACCAGCACAACATACTCGTTAAATACGCTGCAGTCACTTGAAAAACACGCTTACCCGAGTGTAAATAATGAGAGAGCACACCGTATACACTAAGACTATTAATGAATGATCTTTGGTATTATATACGTCTAATTTATATAATTGATATTTTGGCGTGGATATCTGATTCATTGTGACTCATCACATCAGTCATTAACTTCATTCATTTGTTCACGACCTTGCTTCTAAAAGCAGAAGAATTGACGCGATCAAACTCTGAGTCCCATCACATTATATGAATGAGCATCATTAGCCAAAGATAACATTACTTGAATACACATGACACTTGTCAACAGATCAAAGTAGCGACATGATCACATGAATGACACACATAACATAACATAAGCTATATCCCGCTCAAAAACGTACACTAGTAACAATTATTTTAAAAGTATGCAAAGCAATTTGCACGCTCGGAAAGTGAAATACCTCAAAGCGCGCCGTTCTGGGCGCCGGTCATTGAGACGGCCGGTAAAGGATTTGGACTCTACATACTGGTACCATGAATTAGATGTAATGGCATCTAAACTATATCAAGCAGGTACTACAATACGCACACAGCTCTCTAAACCAGCGATAAATATTGATTATCCATTACATTACTCACAAGGCATGAAATCATTGACATAAATAAAATCAGTGATGGGGCCGGAAAAGAACGCCAAAGCTCACACACGTTACGCCCCGTATTATCAGACCAAGACCATCCCATGTCTCTAACAGCGAAGTCATAAACAAGTACCATTAAACCGCAGTTAACGGTTATATGGACAACCATTACGACAACCAACAGGAAAATAACGGAACGAACGAATTTCAAATCGTTAATTTTTATTCCTTATTTATTAGACACTAGAGGAGCGCTATATCTAGTTCCTATAGATATAGAAAGTGTCTTTCAAGGCATATAGGGAGTATGGATCTCATTCTTACCGTTAAACAAAGATCCGTTAAAAAGGTCACAGTCACAGCACGATATTAGAACACTGGATATTTGTTATGTTCTGATATAATCACTAGCAATGCGCGTGCGTCGACGAACACTGGCTGGAGAGTAGTCACCGGGCGGATGCGGTCGTGATACTCAGACCGGCTGCCGGCGCTCCGTCACTCCGTACTGTACTCGCCCTCTCGAAACATGCAAATGACTCACTGCGGTGATGACGTACGACACGTAATAATCAGTGTGAGCTTATCAGCTGCATAAGAAAAGACATTGGCTAGGAATCAATTAAGCAAAGGTACCGTTATGTTAATATTTAATAGTGGTGGGCGTTTTCAGAGAAGTGTACCTTTTAATTTTTTATTCTGAGGGAGGTGTTCTTTTTTGTTTTCATTCGTGGTGGCAGTGTCATCATTCATCAATACATGTACTTTTAAACTCTACATGACAGCCTACTGTGGGAGACTATCTGGTAGGTACCAAAGTTTCGGACAACGACAAAAATATCTCAAATTTAACGAGTAAGAAGTTGTTAGATAGAAAGCAAGAATCTTCTGCAAATACCTATATGCAAAAATGAAGCACATAATAAACGTACCTACATACTGCATGCAAGGTATGCACCATTATAACTTTCCAAGAGAACAATTACTTGGGTTACAATGAATAATTAGGTGATTACCTTGTCAAATAGTATAATTTATGAAAACGAGAAATCGGTATATTTTGCGCGGTATTTAGATGAGATAAGTTATAAACTGGAAGTCTCGAGAAGGTTCATTCGAGTTGTAAATGACATGCACTTTGAAGCAAAAGTTATGCTTTAAACTTTTTAAAACCCATTTACATATCATTTAAATGCGCAAAATGATGATCCGTCCAGTGACTTTATATCAGATATTATATTGATAATGATAACGAAGCTAATTTCAACGGTACCTACTCAACGAGGATAGTAAAGACACGTAATTAGTACATTGTTTAACGAGGGGCGTAAGCGGAATATCGCGAACAAGAGTATAGCAGAAGCCCGACGCCGGAGGCGGAGGGCTTTTGATGACTCGAGTTTGCAATGTTCCACTTACGCCCGTGTTATACACAATGTTTTTCATCACATTTGCGAGGAAATTAATACATTTTAGATGAAATTAATACAAATCTTAATAAAATCTGCAACATGTCATTCGTCCATTTTGTTGAATTTGACGTGAGGCGCGTATGGCAAAGACCCTTCGGTATACAGCCACGATTTGAAAACACTTAAAAACTTTTTACATAGACACTAAATAACTACATATTAAATCTGTAAATATTTCTGTTAAACATGTTTAAGTAGTTTTTTTATGTTTAAATTTATTAAAAGTTGGTTGTAGCAAACTTTTGAAGATATGAAATACACCTTGGCTGATTGGAAACATCTTCAGTCCGAAGTGAAGTATGAGTGGGTTCTATATTTTAAAACTAAACTTAACAACCCGTGGGAGGTAAAACGGCTTTAACTGCTCTGTACGCTCGCAAGTAATAACGCCATTGACGAGCAAGTGTGATGAAAAGAGATTTTCTGCTTAAAGAGTCCTAAATAATTTTCTGTCTAACAAAGTTTGCTGTTTTTTTCCCTAAGCTTATCCCATTGTTAAGAACCCTAAAACATTCTCTTTCAAAGAATATCGTTGCTTAAAAATCTGTTTCTCAATAAGCTCTAATATGGTCCAAAACCTACTACTATCTTAAAGCTTATAATATATTTATTTATATCCATACTAATATTATAAATGCGAAAGTGTCAGTCTATCTGTTACCTCGTCACGCTTAAAGCGCTGCACCGATTTAGATGAAATTTGGTGATGAGAGTTAGTTTGAGTCCCGTGGAAGGACATAGGATAGTTTCTATCCCGGATATCATCCCCTAACGGGATGAAATGGGGTTGAACATTGGTATGGGGCTACGATACAAACGCGTTCCATGCGGACGGAGTCGCGAGCAGAAGCTAGTATTAAATATAGTAGCTCGTTTTACAGTAAACCAATTATGTAGTTACTTTCAAAACTAATGTTTAGATGGGATGCTTTTTATTTGAAAAGAAAACGTAACTCGTACGTTCTGGTTATTAACGTAAAAGCCATTTTATGTGAACTTTACCGTACCCCAGCAGTCCCTGCGGGCAATATAACATGGTATACTACTTGTCTAGAGACAGCGTAAGGAGTTGGGTCTAGCTATCTTGGTCACTTAAGTACCTTTATTTATATAATCATTAATTGGGTTTCGCTCTACTTACTGTGTATTTATTTTACTAACTATACTTTGAGGTAAAAACCTCCACTGAAGAATTTAGGGGTTTTTTTCGACAGTGTGATTTTATTTTGTATTACTTAAGAAAGCTGAAATCTTTGTATTCTCCATGATTGTATTAGTATTCATCTAAAGAAAAAAATAAAGGTAAATCTATAATTATATCCAACACTTTTACCCTAGGACAGTATAGGTACGAGGACAAACAATTTCAGGCTTTCATGTTGACATATAGGATTCCAATTTCAAAAGAAGAATAAATTGTTATAACGTAAGTCAGTACAAGAACGAAGCCGATGTATCATATCTTGACAGGCTCTCAAACATAACGCCTACGTGCCCAAAGAAAAGGGTTTTATTATGCTCACTCCTTTTCGTGCACAAGCTCTATCTATTGTGTTTATCGATATTAGCTAGGGCGCGTATTAGCACGGCTATAAGTTATTGGTTTAGTGTGCACCAAATATTTTCTTAGTAATAAATGCCAATTAGGCTAAAATTGGAGTAACGAGAAACAGCCATAACTGAAAAGGAAGTATTTCCTTCCTAGAACAGAAGAGGCTACTTTCCACTCAGCCATCTAAACAAAGTTTTCATCAACGAAAGATGAAAAAATATTGTCATCCTATGCTTTTGATGAAATGCCCAAGTTCGGGACGGACAAATGCGCTAAGAGACATACATGCGACAGGGCAGAAGTGCTAGCGGTACTGCCCCGCTTTTCTGTAACTTGTTTTAAGCTCACCTCACTGTTGACAAACAAATATATTTTGAAGCCGCTATGCATAGTAACTGCCGGTGCTAATGTATGGAAGTCAAAGTATGGAAGTCAAACCTGGGCCTTGCACAAAGCAAATGTCTCCAAATTAAAAGTCACTCAACATGCCATGGAAAGGAGTATGCTAGGTGTCCGAAAGAGTGACCGAATGAGAAATTCCGAGATAAGGCATAGGACCACAGCACAGGATGTCGCAATCAAAATAAAAAGGCTCAAATGGAAGTGGTCTGGTCATATAATTCGAGGTGCCAACAAATGGAGCAAGCAAATCACCCAATGGTACCCTAGAGAGGGCAAACGAAAGAAAGGGAGACCTCGAAAGATATGGGAGGATGATATTAGGCAGGTAGCAGGATGCACCTGGAGTAGAGTTGCGCAAGACCGGCTAGAATGGAGAAGGTTGGAGGAGGCCTTTGCCGAAGGGCAGGCGGACAAAAAAATTAAAAAGTGTTAAATAGTGGATATGTGATTTGTTAAATAGTGAGTTAAAATAGTTATTAGTACCTATACATTGTAAGTAATACTTAGTGTCCGAAAATAAAGGCTATTTTATTTATTTTTATTTTATTTATTTATGCATAGTAACTTAGCGTAGGTAGAGGTCTAGTTTTGTTAGGCGTGACGGGTGAGTTGAGGCGGTAGTCAATCTAAGTGCTCAGGTTGCACGGGCACCTCTTTACAAAAGGTATTTAACCTTTTCATCGCCAAAGACGGCCACGCCATCGGAAAACATACCAAACATTATAAAAGAGTTCTAGAAGTGGTTTTTATTGGTTTGTGGACGGTCGTCATTTGACATCGGTGGCCATAAAATAACCAAACATTAAAGACTTCTAGAACAGTGGTTTATTAGTTTTTGAACGGTCGTCATTTGACGTCGGTGGCGTCCGTGGCACGGCGAGTCATTTCGTCAGCTGGCGGTGAAAAGGTTTTATCGAATAAATGCGAAACTTTGCTATTGATCAATTTAAAAAAGCCGAAATACAAGCTATGACCAACAAACAGAATACCGGGCCTTGCTGGTAATATCTACATACATTTGTATACCAGAATTATTTTTATAGAAAAATACCGATGATGAATTTCGGTGATTGTCTTATTACAAACGCAAATTTTTGAAGGTATTCTTAAGAACCGACTCACCGAATATTTTTGCGTCATTGCCTAAATACAATTTTGTTGTAACAAAAAAATGTCTTAAATTGAGAAAGATGTTTTAATACCGGTATCACTCGCTATCGACAAGAAGAGTCATTGATACACCTATAAAAGATTGATTAAAAAGTAGTAAGTAAAAGGTTGATTTTGTTCGATCTTAATTCGATATTTGGCGACTATTCAACAACTCCTAAAATATTTAGAAGATTTGCTAACTTATTATTTTCTACTCCACGTTATTTCAGCTTCGAAAGAGTCGGAGTAGAAAGCAATTTAGAAATAATAAATTACGACAAGAGTACAATTTTATTAAAGACGTGTCTTTAACGTTACTATATAAGCTACAACAAAACTGACCAGCACATTTGCAGCATAAGTGCCTACGATACATAAAATATAACCAACACGGAAACGATGAGGTTAATTCTATTAATTAATTCAATATGATGAGGAAAACCATGCGTGAAAATTGTGAACCCGCGTATTCAGAACTGAATAACGGTAAAAAGTATCTAAGCAGCTTTATAAAGTCTGAACCTCGCGCACTCGAAATAATTACTTTGCATTGTTTGGTTTCGCTGCCGGTAGCGGCATAAAATAAATGTTTGTTTTATATATAATGATACTGTGTCAACGATGGCGGTTTCTAAATTGCTTGAGATAAATTGCCGTCACGGGATGCCTGGACTCGTGTAAACCACGCCCGAGGGTGGTCCTCAAAAATTGAAAAGTTGAAATTTCATTGAGGCCTCTTATATTGTTCTGTTACGTGTGACTGAATTTTCAAACTTTTTAAGGCTTAAATTTCCTCACTCATACTTCATGGTAAGTTTCCTTAATTTTTTTCATTTTTCTACTTTTTTGAGCTACATTTTATAACGAGGAATAAACAATCCAGAAAATACGAAATTCCTTCACTAAATCAAATTTAAAGGCGCCAAATCATGGCCAGAGTCCGATTTCAGCATCTTAGCACGATAATAGTTATTTACGATACAAGTGCCGAAAATAGGAAATTCGCAACGAGTGGTGATAAATTAAAACACGACCGAAGGGAGTGTTTTAAATCGACACGAGTTGCGAATTACCTATTCGCACGTGTATCGTACAACGTTTTACTGTACATATGGCTCTTTAAAGTTTTGACGTATGCACGGAAAGTGCTCATTTCCGCACTAGTGCGGGAAAGTAGTGTACTGTAAAATTCATTTACGTCACGCCTGGCCATAATGCGAGTTTTACTGCACGCTGCGCGTACGGGAAAATTTGCATTGTGGCCAGATGAAGACGTAAAATTTTGTACTCAACACGGGCGGTAATTCGTAAAGCCCCAGAGCGCATATTTATGGCCCTCACCTTCGATTCGGGCCACAAACATCTGCGATCTGGGGCATTCACGAATTCACCGCCCTAGTTACGTAATGTACTATTTCGATGCACTTGCTCTGAAAGTTCGCCTTTATATGGGTCAACATAAACACGGGAAGCCCCCCATGCCAGCACGGCGGGGAGGGCTGAGGGGCGGCCGTGCGGGAATTGATTTCGGAACAATATTTTACACACGTGCGAGAATTAGATTTCATGACAATTAAATTTACACCTTTTATGTATAATTTTCAATTTCCTCGCATGATGCATTGTAAAATGTTGTATGCGGATTGGTAATTCCCAACTCGTGTCGATCAAAAACACTCCCTCACGGTCGTGTTCTTGGCCATCGTCACTCGTTGGGATTACCTACTTTCCGCACTCGTATCATAAATAAAAATAACTATTATGAATTAATTACTAAAAATGAATGATCTCTTTTTATGTATTCAAGATTATTCATTTATGTAGCTCAAAAAGGTAGCAAAATGTTTAAAATAAAAAGAAACTTACTGTAGAGAAATGCAAACCTTAAAAAGTAAAAAAATCCAGTCGCAACCCCTAAATCTTATCCAAAAATATATGTTATTTCTTCACTTATTTCAAAAATATAAGAGGGTGCCTAGGTGTGGTACCTATGTAATAAATAAATATCTCTATGTAAACATCAGTGCATCAACCACTGCCAGCCACATTAATATTGAGACCCCCTTACAAGGTTACTCCGGGAACCCAAACGAATAGTCCGCGCAGTCCGCCACGTGGTACACAGTCCGTACTACAGATGGCGCCACTCTTTTCCATAAGGGACAGATGTCAAGCGAATTGTTCGGACAGGCGTATCTTTACTTTCGATATCATTGACTTAATTTAAATGTAATTTTATCCCTGTGATGTCTATAGACTGAGTGATCAAATCACTGACCGGAGTTTTCACTTTTCATATGCCTGACCTGGCTGAATATGTTATGGGAAGAAATATGTAGGTATAGATATTTATTATTTAAGATCTTATGTACCATAATTATCATTAATTCATTTGTATTAGTCAAGGGCCTTAAAAAAAGCTACGGCGTTCATATATTTTATATGGCGCCTAGCGATTTATTTATACTAAATATGTAAGTATATCGATATTATCTTAAGGTATAATGACAGTGTTCGGTAACTAGTAGGTATGTCACAGAAACCACGTTTTTATTAAAATTTATGTCACTGGTTTAAACGATTCTGTTTTTTTGATTTTATCGATTTGAGCTATAGAATTACCGAATCTTTCTCTTTTCCACATGTTTTTTTATAAATCTGCGTCAACTAAAGAAAGACTATAATTATTGAACCTGCTTTCAAAATTTCATGAGAATCGTTTGAGAAATGCGACCTATAGAGGAGAACAGCGGGGGACGGTCGCCGGACATACGAAAGAATTTTGCTGAACCTGAAACGAAAAACGTCGTTCGCGTCGCTCACTCGTTCAATAAAATTAGAAAATGACACGAGAGTAATTTAGCGCGAAAACGAAAGCAAAAATGTTTCGCCGACCGCCAGCGCCGAATAATTCCATTATTAGGATAATGTTAATCCCGTGACAGGAGAAAAAATACAATGGTTTATAGGTGTCAAGAAAATAAAATATGATACAAACGTATTGAAATAAAGTAGTAGGTTTAGAGTTTAGCATTTAAATAATCTTTTGTATAAAATACGGATGTATCTGAATCCTAAAAGTAAGCGCCCCGGCCCACAGCATTTGAAATGGAGGAACGTGAATAAAGGCATTACTCGTAAAGTATAGCAGTTGGGTACCGGCCAAGAGCATTGATTTTTCTCCCTCCCTAAAAGTTAAGACATTACAAACAACAGCTCCTTTTGCAAAACAAAACTATATTACAAGTAGGTTCGACGACATTATAATTTTTCATTATCCACATCAAATTTTCTATATCAACATGTGAAAATCAAAGTTTTCTTATTTATATTCGATTGGATATCAAAATATCTAAAGTTGGATGTTTAATTAGGCGAACTAACTTGACAGCTGAAAATGTTGTCAGACATAGGAAAAAATAAATAGTGATAGGTTTATGTCGATATAACGTTGTACCCACTATAACTCTGATTCAAATTGTATTTTATCAAGTAATCATAAGTCGTGATAACTCACACACTCAAACATATACTTGCGTAATAAGGGATAAACGGTGTAAATCGGACCTTTACAACTTACGCCTCAAATTTGGTATACAATGCGAAACTGCTGCTGATGATGAACCGACCTGAACGGGGTATCCTGCTGTTTCGGCAAAATATTTATCGCCAAATTTCACTTCCCACAAAACTTATGGCAGTAGTTTCATTTCCCAAACGAACAAATAGCACATTTTTGTTTCGCATTTTGTTCATTTGGTCAAAATATCATTTGGCATAATTTTGCTTTGTCAAGTGTTATTAAGAGAAAAGTTTATTAAGCAAACACTTTGTTCGGGCTAATATTGTTTTCCAAACAAAACATTTGTTCAAATTCTCATTTCGCACATTAGGTACCAGGGTGGAAAAAATGGCTTGTCATAAGCGAACTCTGTTTTTGGTCGGTTAGGATAGGGTTCACTTGTGTCCCTCAGACCAGAAATAGACACCCCGCGCAGCGGGGTGGCGTCGATTCGCTGTAGACTCTCGATGAAAAGGGCGAAACCGACTCGGGGCTTGCTTGCATGCATGCTGCTTATTTGCATTATAATATATTGTTACCTAAGCACCTATAGTACAAAAGAACATAAACTTACCTGTAAATTATTTACTTTTGTTTTTTACAAACTACCCGCTTAGCAAAATTATGTAATCTCACTCAAATAGATTTCGTATGCACTACACAATTAGGATCTAAATCATATGCCATGCAATCATTTGGAAAAAGAATGTTATGCTAAATAATACGTTTGACCAAATGAAACTTGACTATGTAAAACTTTGCCAAACAATAATTTGCGAAGTAATATTTTGCCATAGGAGATATTGCCAAGTGATATAATGCGAAACAATAATTTGACTAGTGTTTTTTTGCCAAATGATCACTCGGGAAACATTTTTTGGGAAGTGACACTTTGGGAAATGATTTTTGCCCATACAAAAGAGAACCCCTGAACGGATGCTGTTATTACATTACAGGCTATTGTGGCCACTTCCATTTAGGTTTAGTAAAAAATAAAAGAATTTCGTCGTCGTCGTCATCAACGTAAATTTAAGAGCCGGGCTCTTGTCGGTGGAGTAATCGCCACTCTGTTCTTCTCTCAGCCACTGTTTTGAGCTCTTTTTTTTTTTTATTATTGTTACAGTCATGCATAAAAATATAGAGGTAATTATAAATTTATATAAAAACAGACCTGGAGGTTCATAAATACAAACATTAAGAAAAAATATACAAAAGCGTCTTAGCGAGTAGGAAAATAAGTAGGTAGAACACTAAGTATTTTTTATCGATAACAACTTAGATCTCGTACGTTCTTTTAAAACATCAAGAGAGTGCATAAACGGATCGATGTCACAGAAATAGTCATTGTAGTTTTTCAAAACTCGTTTGGAAAAGGTATGTTTTGAGTAATTAGTGCGTGCGGAACTCACATAGAACAAATTACGTGGACGTAAGGAGCAATGCGGTACATGAAACATTATATTTTGCAGCAAATTTGGGCAATTAATTTCATTTTTTAGAATCTTAAAGAAGAAAATTGTGTCCAGAAACAGTCTTCTATTACAGAGGGAATCCATGCTAAAATGTTTGGCTGACTTCTTGATACGACATTACATTAACTTTCTCTTTAGCTTGGCACGTCTTACTCGCGAGTCATGATATCGAATTTTTCATTATATACGTGAGTATATAAACGATACACCATTATTTTTTCTATGTCACTCAAGGCTCGACACTTTCGTTTACTTGGTGGTGATATTCTTGAGATCTACCTCAAGAATATCACCACCAAGTAAACGAAAGTGTCGAGCCTTGAGTGCGGCTGCGGCGTTGATTGGCGTCTCCTTGTGGAGTCTGGATATTGGGGATCCATAATCCAGTTAGGAGTGATAACAACAAAACGATGTAACGTAACAAGATTAACAGAAACAAATAATAATATCTATAGGTTTTAATTAAGATCTCTCAACGACTTGCATACAATTATTATCTAAAATCTCTTGAGTTTTACTTTTTAATTTCACCCTTTTTTTAAATATCGGGGATGGTGCCAAATCATAGTAATAATGGAAAAGGTTTTATACAATTAGAAAATAATCATGTTTTAGACATCTTGTAGGTATACATTGTTGAATAATATATCTACTGGAGTTCGCTGGATGCGGATGGCGCAGGACCGGTCACTTTGGCACTCTTTGGGGTAGGCCTATGCCCAGCAGTGGACGTCTTTCGCCTGATATGATGATGATGTTGATAACTTTTCCAGAATCTACATATTTATTTTTATATTTTAATTAGGAATTTGAATTTACAAAGTAGGAACCTACCTTGCATAGTCCGTCCACCAACCGTGTCAGTAGTAGAAAACGAATGTAAGAAATAAATAGAATTAGTCTCTCAGCTGCCTTCCAGTGTCACGGATAGTGGATCAGACTATATAAATCTTATTCGTATTGGCAAATCATACAATAATAGCCCAAAGATCTCTTTAGAAACCAAATTTCTATCAAGCTATTATTTACATAACTTTTACAAAAGTACAAGAATGATGACAACACTAGTATACAAACTGCTTTTACTAAACCTCTTGTAAGAACTGGATTTTTAGAAATATCGACATTAATAGCACTAGCGAAACTGTAGCAACATTCGTGTGCAATGAACTGTCAAGTTAGTTCGCCTAATTAAAGTAATTAAAAATCCTACTTTACATACTCTAGTTTTTTTTTAAATATATAAGCAATATATGTTCTCACGGTTCTAAATACTGATTTGCCATACGAAATATATTTATATATATTCCTACATAAAGTATAAATAGTATAAAAATTGGTAAAATCTGTACTGCCGTTTTGTTGTATTAACTACGAAACAAGTAAACTAACGTCATGAATAAAAATCGAGGAATTTAAGTTTTGAGCATTGAGTCGAAAATATCTACCTACAGGTAGATGACCTGCAGTAATTACTTATATGGTATTTTATTAAATTTAACCTCTTTACTGAACATGTGTTGTGTGTCATCATAATTTCAGCTCAACCTTTATGCACAAGTATATGCCTTGCGCGCCCAGACGTACGTTGACCAATTGATAATGATCCGTTGTTATTTATGGGGATTCGAGTAAACCACGCGTACTTGGCGTGCGAAAAGGTCAAACTCACCGGATTCAGCAATAACTGGTCCGAGAGGGTCGAACCGGACACGGTGCTCAACCGCTGCGCGTGCGGCGCAAACGAGGTCCGAGAAAAACCGGTGCCTACGCATGGCTAACTCGTCCCGCCCTACCGGAGTCGCGGGTGGCTCGCTCGGCTGTTCACACTCGTTAGATTCAGGTATAGTTTTCTCAAAAACGTCATCGTCATCAGAACTCGGCTCTTGAATTAAAGACTGGTGATCGCTACTCCCGGTACTAACACTCGTTTTAAGAATACCGGTAGATTTACGTCGCCCGTTAGGCCGCATATCGAAATTAGTCTGGGCCAATTTTTGCTCCAGACGCGCTAGTTCTTCTAAAGTCGCCGTATCCCGACGGTAATCTACAGAGAACCTTTTGAAATCCATTCGGCTTTTCTTGTAATCCACCGAATACCTTTTTTTCATTAATTCCCTTTTATACACTTGGTTCAAAATATCCTCATGAATAAAGTCCTCAGCGGAATCACCTACGGGATTTGTAGCATTTTCGTCAGGTATCGTAATCTCACTTTCATTATTGGTACCCTCGGGAATACATGTATGTTTATCAGGAGCAACAGGAGTTTCTTTTTCTTTTACGTTTTCATCGTTACAGGGTTTTGGCACAGCCTCATCTTTTGTCTTACAAACTTCCTCCGCCAGCTTTTGATTCGTATCAGCAACATCGAGTTCAGCCATCGTGTTTATGTTTATGTTTTCCGGCTTAGATTTACTTTTAGGGATCTTTTTATTTGGTCGCGCACAACAACTTTTAAACATAATTAAAACATAAAAAGCAGCAATTACTGTTTTTAAATAACTTTTCTTCGATAAATATTGAAGATATATTTAAATAGTTAAACATAACAATAGCGTAATAATTACTTGATCAATGTAAATATTAAATTTACTGATGATATAACGGGTATTTGGAGTGATTTGTCCGCGATGTAAGTATCCAAATAGGTTAGGGATTGTTTAGTCGGCGGCCGGCCGAGCGCTCGGCGGCGGGCGGCTGGCGGCACTGACGCAGGGCTGATGCGCCGCGGCCGGGCGCATCCTGCCACCCGCGCCGTCCCGCGCAACCCGAGGGACCCCACTCTACCCACACAACCGTACCTATACAACACAGGCACACATCCCGAACGTACATAACTTCCAACTACCCAAAAGCTCACAAAACACAGACGTGACTCCGAATCTTGGTTGAATGTCTAACGAAGATATCACGTAATAAAATATTTCTATGTACGGAAAGCAATACGGCTGGTTGTTAGGTAATAGTATTCTATTGTTAATATTGTTATGTTTGGAAGTTTGGTCGTAAGTCGCTGTTTGATATTGGAACTAGAACTTTATTCTCACTTGTATGTATGTGACCATAAAATAAATTGAGTGGAATATATAATAATAGTTGCGTACATGGGCATATACATCTGAAGCCTTGCATGTACGAGTATGGCATTTAACTAGGTTTAATTTAACTACCAAATGTATGTATGTATGTATGTAATTTAGCTACATATAGCTTTGTTCGGGTGGAATCTTGCAACTCAATTTCGAAACACATTTCTTCAACCGACTGAGCTGAAATTTTGAGTTTAAGCATAGTTTGGTACCATCGAGCTGATGCCGATGGAAACAGAAGATGGCCATGGGTAAGCAAGACTTAACAGACGTAACCCCGTTAAGTTAGGGTTCGTTAGAATCCTCTCAACGAGAGTATTTGATGACTTATTGTTACTTAATTTATCTCTGACACTCTCCTATGTATATTCAATGGATTTATTATTTTAAAAATAAAATAAAAAATGTTTGCATGTAAATAAACCCGTTCACCGTTCACATCTCCCTGAATGTATATTGCTGTCTTTGTTTGTTTTATGTCACTCAAAGTTTAATGCCTTGTCTCGAATTAGTTTTAGCTTTAGTTTTAGTTTTATGGTTTTAATTTTAGCAACTTATTGCATCTTCCGCTTATTAAAAACCGCCGTGTATACCGATTTCTCGAAGTGTTTCGACAAAATTAATCATAACGTCTTAATCAAGAAACTCTTGGAACTCGGTATACATGGCGACCTCCTTAGATGGATAAAGTCTTATCTATCTAATCGTAGTCAGGCGGTAGCCTCTTGTTTTCTTCCCGTACCCTCCGGAGTACCTCAAGGGTCACACCTTGGGCCCTTACTCTTTATCTTATACGTCAACGACATGGCAACCTGTTTCCGTAGTTCTGAACACCTCATCTACGCAGATGACACAAAAATTTATAAAGCTATATCCTCGGAAGCGGATTGTCATGCATTACAGCAGGACTTAGATAACTTTTTCCTTTACTGCTCTAATAATCGTCTTCTCTTGAATGCTGAAAAATGTTTTGTAGTCAGTTTTACCCGTAAAAATGACCCAATAAATTTTAATTATACCTTAGCTGGAAAAAATATAGCTCGGGTATCTTCTATTAGGGACTTAGGTGTTATTTTGGACTCTCAATTGAACTTTAATACCTATACACATTGATAATTTATGTAAGCGAGCTTATAAAAAGTTAGGGATGCTCCTTCGGATCGGGCAGCCTTTCAGGCGCCCAAATACTTATAAACTATTATTTTATTCTTTCGTCAGGAGTATCCTTGAGTTTGGCTGTGTTATTTGGACACCTCAGTACCAAGTCCATATTGACCGTTTGGAGAGGATCCAAAACATTTTCCTAAAGTCAATGTGTTATAGAACAGGTAATTATTTTGAGCATTCCGCGTCTGCTGCGAAGCATTTTAGTGTTCATTCTCTTCGTAACCGGAGACAGTATTTAGATGTGATATTCTTGTTTAAAATTCTTAAGGGTGAGGTACACTGTCCAAACCTCTTGGAATTGATTACTTTTAGCTGCCCGCATCATCCCTTACGTCCTAGATCTCTTTTCCATATCAGCTTTGCCCGCAAAAAATACCGACGAGTCCCTAGTTTTTATAATAAGTATCTGATTGATATTGATCCTTTTCATCAATCATTGTTAAGGGTCGGCAGGGGGCAATCGAGGGTCGGGAATGTAAGAGAATTATATAGTAAACGATGTTCCACAACCTTGAAAAAAATTGCACAGCTAGCCAATGAATGTTACTTCTTACTGAATTATTCGAATTCAAGATAATGCTGATGGGTAAGTGTAAAAAAAAATCAGAAAATCACTAAAAACGTGTAAAACGCACTCCCGTATTGTAAAAACTGAGCCGTAAGTATCAAGAATTATTAAATGAATTTTATCAAATAATAAAGTTAAAACTATAGTTAAGTCCTTGCAATCTTCATTTCTTAACAAATATGTACTTATTTCGTGTAAAAGTATCACAAAGATGCCCAATTTTTACGCTCAAAATCTTCATACATATTAGTATGGAGCGGCCGGTGAACTACGAGTGCGACCGGTCGCGGCGGCGACGTTCAGTCGGCCGCGAGCCTCCGGAGCGAGACCACGTCGCTTGGCGCCGCATTGACAGATCGCGATCGAACCGAACACAAAATGAGTGCACAGTGGTTCAAAAGAAAATTATTCTTATGTTCATTGATTAACATATTTAAATAACATAGAACTAAACAACATGCTTATATTTTCCTCGTTTTGTACAAGTATTTCTGTTTCTTATGTTTGGTTTGATCACAAAAAAGGCTTGGGTAGTAATTAGCAAAATAAATAGTAATTAGCTAATTATACTATATGGGTGTCACCTCTATAGGTCGCGTCTCTGAACAGATTCTCGTGAAATTTTGTAAGTAAGGGCAAAAATGTTTTCGTATGTCCGGTTGTCCGGCTGTCCGGCTGTCCCCTCATTAAGTCGTATCTATCAACCGATCCTCGTGAATTTTTTTGAGTGCGATATTCAATTCATCATCATCGTATCAGCCGAAGGACGTCCATTGCTAGACATAGGCCCCCAAAGAGTGCCAAAGTGACCGGTCCTGCGCCACCCGCATCCAGCGGACTCCAGCAACCTTTACCAGGTCATCAGTCTCAGTCACGCTGCGCCTTTCGGTACGTGGTCGCCACTCGAGAACCTTTCCGCCCCAACGGCCATCGGTGCCAAGTGCTATGTGCCCCGCCCACTGCTACTTAAGTTTAGCGATTATAGCGGCAACAGAAATACATCATCTGTGAATATTTTAACTCAACTGTTTAACTATCACGGTGCATGAGATGCAGCCTGGTGACAGACGGACAGACAGACAGACAGACAGCGGAGCCTTAGTAATAGGGTACCGTTTTTACCCTTTGGGTACGGAACCCTAAAATTTGCCAAATCCCATGTTTCGTAATACGCGTAAGCGTTGGCATGATTAACACTCTGTCATCCACTTTCCCTCTCGTTTTACCTAACTGCCGAAGGAGAGCAGGGTTATTTCATAACGTTCGTAAATTTCAAGTGATTATCTGTGCAGTCCATAGTTTACTAAAAATTAAAAATATAAACATTCTCCTCGTGTGTAAATATGTCAAAAACCATAATCTGATATTGCCAAATCCACCTTGCTGAAACAGCAAGGAGTAAAAGCCATGCTATAAAAAAAAAACGTCACGCGCCAATGAATGTCAAATATGTCGTCTTTGATGTTGCAATTACGATGTAAACTACGCAACTTTAATAAAATATATCTCGGTAACTATTTATCTCCGCAATTCGAAACATTACAGGAAGTCTTCCATCAGGACAGAAAAAATACCGACTCTCAACTCAGTGGGAAATAAAATACAGGCCAAAATGAGTACTAAGAAGTACGGAGGTAAATGTCCACGCAAAGATGGTCGTGGGCAGCAGTTAGTAGGCAGTTATGTTATTAAGATGAAATACCTATATTTGACATCACAATTTTTATATTTGGTAACAAAATCCAAAGTTACAATTTTGTTGGCGAGTCAAAGTCCGACGCCCCACTGTGTATACGTGCATGTGTGCGTGTGAATATCAAATTGAAAAGATGAAAGTCAATTTTTTTTTTGCACTTATTACATTTACTTGTGCTTGTGTTATACACTGATACTGCGTCGAAGACCAGTATTCATATGTATATACATATATATATGCTATTAAGCTTCTATTTTTGTTGCATATGATTAAGTTTGTTTTGTTAACAAAATTATCATGATAGTTATGAACCTCCAGAAGACGTAGCACGGTTGCCATTTTATCACTTATCGCTGTGGATAAGACATCCGTCACGTTCTGACAAGTATGCGAGTGCAAGAGTGACAGATGTCTTGTCCACAACGATAAGTGATTAAATGGCAACCGTGCTACGCCTGCAGGACTTTAGCATTATGTTTCTTTGGTACTCTAGTTTGTACCCCATGTATATTTGTTTATGCGACTGTTTGTGTTCTAAATAAATTAAAAAAAAAAAAAGCAACCTATATCAATATTTATTACCTCCTTAGCACCTCATATGTTCTTGATGTTTGAAATCATTCTGTGCACACTTTATTAAGAGTTATAGGCCAGATCTGTTTATTATGCCTTATTTATATGTGTCATAATCAGTGATCGGAATAGGTAGAGTATAAATACCTAAACTTAGTAGAACAAAGTCATGAAGTGGAGACTTCCTTGCGCTAACATTTTTTTCCGGGACTTCCCGGATTAAAAATTAAAGTTATATAAAAGTAAATCCTACAATTGAATCTTGGTTGTATCAATAATTCAGTAGTAACAGCAACACTATTTTTTTTTACTTTACATGAAAATCACTGATGAGAAAATTGTTGTTACTTCTATATTTCTGTGGACTACAGAAGAAACAACAATTTTATTCTATTTTTAAAATTAATCTGTCTCCTTTATCCTCGTTCACATTTCGTGTTTAAGTGAAAGAGATAGACAAAATAGTAGTCTTATCTATTATATTTCTCGTGGGTCCTATTGTTATCGTGTAAAAGGGAACCAGGTGTCGTTATCGGGGTCCCTTTGTTTCCCATAAACTTATTGTTCCGAATTTCGATAGTCAGAAATTGATATCCATATAATTTATAGACATAAACATCAGTAGTCATAATCTTTGTTAAGTATAATGTTTTATAGTTCTAACATTAATGACCCATAATATTAAGTATTATAATCGCAAAAGTCAGAAATTGATGTCCATAACGATCAAAGGTCTATCGATAATTATTCATAAATATTCTAAGGCATATATTTCAACGTACCAATGATTGCTATTCATATCGTTTTAATGCCTAAAGTGAATTACGTCTAAGAGACCAAATCTATAACATCCAAAGTCATACAGATAATTACTCAGAAACATTTCTAGACATACATTTGAAAGGGGTACTAGGTACTACTGCGCGAAGGGTTTATGACTGTTTCGTAAAGAATACGTTTAAATAAGCATGTTTTATTAGAAACTATTTCTCTGAAATTAAAAATGGCCAAGATATTGGACTTCTAAGGCAGGTCGGTGTAGGTACGACGACGAGCGAAGCGAGGAGGAGTGTTAGTTGTACCGTGACCCTAAGCGCGCGAGCCGAGCGAGCGAAGCGAGCGTGCCGCGGCAGCGGCCGGCGAAGCGCCAGAACCAATAATGACACAACATTCATCGAAATGTTGACAAGTACATATTTTTCCTAACTTTCGGGTCAAATATTTCGGCCATTTTTGATTTTAGAGAAAAAGTTACAAAAGAAACATACTTATTTTAACGTATTCTGACCACTAAACAAAACAGTGAGCGGCATAAATATCTTTCAATCGTATCACTCTTTATTTTTGCCAAAGTACCTACATTAATTATAATTAATGGGTATGTGGGTATGTTATAAAGCAGTCTGGAAGAACGCGTTCAGTAACGTTCGGTAGTAAAAAAACATGTATTTTATTATTTTTCTGGGAGTGTGTTTATGGGCTTTAACATTATGAAAAGTGACACCACCGTGAAATTGAATGATATGACTAACTAATCAGATGACTACCAATCATTATGACTTGCGAAAAAATACCTTACAATAATTATTACAAACTAGATTATTGCCTGTAACATTATGTAATTGCATACCACCGGGACATTGAACGTTATGGCTAACCAATTTTATGACTAACAATAATGATGACCTGCAAAAATCGGAACTCCAATGAATATTGTTAAATTTTATGACTTTCGACAATATGACTAGAAAAAATTATGGTGGAAAACGTTATGGACTGAAAAAATCGGATCTTAAATTTTATGGGAAACAATAGAGACCCGTCGTTATCACTTGTTGCTGCTACCTGCTATCCTTTTTATGCATTAATAATAAGTTGACAATACAGTTTCATACCATCCTTTATCGAGTACAGATGGGTTTATACTGTGTTTCTATGTGATTTGTATTACGACGTAATATCTATAAAGAATCCGTTTATATTATTGGTTGTTTTATTTTGTGCCTATTGATTCTATTGAACCCGAAAAACATTGATTTTTATCCTATTTATAAAATATTAGTTACTTTGTAAGTTCCCGGGATTTTAGTCACGCATTTTAGTCCTAAGGAAGTCTCCACTTTTTGTCTCTGTGCTACTAAGTTTAGGTATTTATACTCTGCCTATTCCGATCACTGGTCATAATGTCTGTAACTTGTTTTTGTGAGCCTCATAATAAATAAATAAATAAATTTGGTATGGGCATAGCCCAGCCTGGGTTCTTTATAATACACGGCATCTACATCACTATAAAAGCAAATAAAATGTCTTCTCATTTGATGAATAATAAAGTGCAATAGCCATTTAGAATGTAGCCGAGGCGAGGCGGTGGCAATGATGAGACAATGACAATAAACCCCATGCATCGCAATCGCTTTAGTCACAGTATAGAAGAATAATACGGTAGTTAATCAGAGGCCGTTTAGGAGCGTTCGTTACCCACTTTCGCTCGATGCGCAGGGCTGTGTCACGTTTGTGGCTTGGCATACCTATAATACTAATTTTGCTTTTATGTATGCAAAGTATTTCTGTTACAGTTGAATAGACAATTTTGTATAAACAAAGTAATAATATTGTAGATAGTTAGGTATGTTTTTAGTTTCCTACTTCATCTAATATTTTAATACCACTATACTATACCTAAAATATTTCCTATTAAGTATAATAGTTGCTAAACTGCACTAGGTTGGTAGGTGCTTAGTTACAAGCCTATTCGGCTCCTTTTGATATCGTGGCCGCCAGGCTAGCTGTCTTCATACCTTCGAGGCGGCTTCCTATGACGTAGCGAGTGAGAGCGAGCGAACACGGCAACGGCGCGGCCCTGATTGAAGCATTGTCCATCATTCCCGAAGGCTATGTGTGTGTGCGTACCGAACACGCGCGCATGTGTGCAGCCGTGCGATGTACCTTTGTTCGAAGATTATTTACTGTTCTATACTGTGCTTTAGTTGTGCATGCAGCGCGGCTGCGGGTAATGATGCCGCTGCTAAGCCATTCAGAAGCTATCTCGAGCCACCTCACCATCCACTCTTAGTAGATCTTGATCTCACGATTCGTAACAACTGCGCATAATCGGAGGTCCAACTAACAATACCATATGAGTAAAGAAACGGAACAGAGTGCCGACTTCTAATGAACGTGCGAAATGCCATTGTCACGTTCCGGCAGCAGGGTTGTGTTTTGTGTTTCTTAATTATAACAACCTTCGTTTAACTAGCTTTCTTATTTAAATGTCGCCCTCATTTAGTCATAATACTGATAAATAAGACTACGTAGGTAATACTGGTAGGTAATATAGGTCTTGGTTCTGGAAGCCTTAAACCCCGATTTTTTGATTTGACGTAATACACGTCCGAGAGGCCGACCTGGGATCTCTGGACCAATTTTCGGAAAACATATCGCTAGAGTCAACTCAATGCTTCTGAAATGTTCAAGAACAACATTTACAGTGAAAATGAAAAAAAATAACAAAAATAGTGTCTTATATTTTTTATATGCAGTAACATTCATGTTATGAGTGCATTGGTACTCCGACGCGCCGTTGACAGTCAGTACTTAGGTCCGTATTTTTACTCATGCGATGGTACGTTTAAGGAGTTGTTGGTAAGCTTTGTGAATACCGGCCCTGGGCGCAATTGGGACGCGTGCACATTACGTCGCCATTATCACCAATTGCTTTTGATCACTCTTCGTGCCGCCTCAGACTCGCCTCGATTTGTACGGGATACATTTTCTTTTCTGGTTTAGTCCTATAATTGTATTAGTACTCTCGATACTTCCGTCTCATTTTGATATTTACCAGGCAAGCAGAGAGAGCGTCAGAAATATGCGTCTAACTATGTACTATCCTACGGCGACGGGCTGTGTTTTCAGCTTACAAAATATGTATATATATCCACACTAATATTATAAATGCGAATTTGGTTGCTGTTTTGCCGATTTATTTGCCCAGATGTAAGATGTTATTTCACCAAATATGTACTCTAAAATGCAGCAAGTTTCTGAGAAAAATAAAAGAATATTGGTTTTTATTTTATCTACACAACTCAACCGATTTTTTCGTAACTTATACACATTATGTAAGTAGTTATGAAGTATTATTTAAAAGATATGATTTTCCGAATGTGTTTTATAATACTGAAATTTCACTTAAAAAAAATAGTTTTTCGTTTTATATTTCCAAGATACATGCGTCTCCCACCAATGTTGGTTAATTTCATAAAGCAATTAATTATTCTATCTCGTTTTTTTTTCAAAAATAATTTCCTTGCACACAACGAAAGTAAAACAATAGTAGATTGTATAACAAGGGTCTAAAGTAAGCCATATTACCACGAGATGGATATTTTCCCGAACGAAGTGAGGGGAAATAGTTCGAGGGGTAATATGGCTTTTAGACCAGAGTTATACACTCTACTTTTCACTTCGACTGCGAGAAAATAGTAAAAACAAAGATTATCCATCCACAATCAAGAATTATACCAAGGCGAAAAGATTGTTCAATTTGGCGCCATTCTTTTTAATAAACTGTTTTGACACAGATACAAAATATTCACAAGACGAATAAACGCCTCTGACCGTCTAATAGCGGCGTAGTCTATCCCGCTCAATCTTCATAGCTTATGTCATGTAATTACATCCACCAATCACAACTCTTTAAAATAACATTAGTATTTGCTGTCTACTAACCAGAATACAGCTAGACATAAAATCGACCAATCAGGAAACAGAATTCAATTCAAACATTCGGAGTTTTTCATTCCCTAATTTACAATAATTAAAAAAATAAACGCCTCTGACCGACTATAGAGCTCCATCCAAACGTTCAAGCGTGGTTAACTGCATACATGACTCATGTATGCAGTTAACCACGCTTGAGATAAGAGGGGGAGGAAATGCTCAATTTTCGCCTATTTCCTTAAATAACCGCGCCCAAAAGTTTAAAATTCATTTATTTACGTTACACGTCTGTGTTTGGGTCACTAATTTACTTAGGTGTACCAAACCTTATCTTCCCGTTTAATGAATAACATAAAAATAAATAAACTAACAATGATCCGGATACACAGCTTCAGCAACATGTAAATGTTTATAGAAACAGTTTTCAGCTTATATGGTGTGGGTATGAATCTATGTTACGGATGGGTCTACACTTGTATCCTTGTGAATGTGAATTGTTTCGCATGCGGGCTACAATGTGTGGGGGAGCACAGAAACAAAGCGATAAACAGTTACCGCAATAGTTTCATGAGTTTCAGAAACACATCAACTTCGTTTTGGAATAACATAGCTTCTGTAACCTTGTTTATAAACAATTTGTATGAAGTTAACATGTTGCTTAAACCACCTTATGTTTAAGATATGGCACTGTTTGAGCATATTGGTTTAAATCTATATGTCATCTTTAGATACACTAATTTTGAGTTGGGGAATGTGAAGCTCAACAGGTTTGTTGACAGTACTGTCAGTTAAGTGATATGATTCTTATATGATATGGTTCTTATATTTTAGTACAGGCTAACCCTTACATGAACAAGGTTTAAGTATTTTCCCTCTGGATTGGCAAAAAGTGTGTATACCAATTTTTGTGATTAGTCACTAGCTCGATCAGATACAACTGCTAAGATTACAAGACAATTCATAGTTGTCATAAATTGCCAGCCAAGTTCAAACTGATAAATTATTTATTAGCTTTAAAAACATGGTATACATAGATCGATGGTAAAATCATTTAGTCTCACATGTTTTGTCATATAGATGACATGCAAATTTGTTTTAGGTAATAATATCCATTTCAAAATCTTAGCACTATATTATTTTTTTGGCACAATTTATGAATGTCACTAAACAGATCCAAATGAATTAATGTTTTGTCACAAGCCACCCCTTAAAAAACTTTTTCTAAATAAAATTTAAATTTTCTTAACAATTTAAAAATGGCCGAGTTAGACGCCTCTAAAGATTGATGAGGGGCCTGATCTTAGGACTTAGAATTTTTTTGTCTTAAGCAAACTCTGTCTTAGTTTGGTTAGGTTTGGGTTCACTTGTGTCCCTCAGACCAGAAATAGACACCCCGCACAGGTGGTGTCGACTCGCTAACATTTAATATGTATGGTTTAGTGAAGTCCCAGCTCTCTTTAAAAACTCCTATGGTCGAAATACCAACTTGGGATCGCTCTAGTTCTCAAACGGACAAGTTAATAAAAAAATTGTTATTTAGACCCAATATGCACTGTCGACTAGTCGCCGACGACTCAGTTGACGGCGACCGTGACTTTCTACAGTTTATATGGGCGTTTACGCACTTAGTCGCTGCTCGCCTGCCTATGTACCTATTGGTCGCCGAGAGACCAAGTCGCCGGCGACTAGTCGACAGTGCGTATTGGACCTTATAAAGGATGCTTATTTTTATGTATTTTTTAAAGTTCTAATGAAAAATGTAGCAAAAATGTGTTCTTTTTAAAAAAAAGTTTAAGTCCCTGAAAACGGCCCCTCTTTGCTACAGTCTGACCACCTGTTTTGTTATAATATTGTATTGCAAATGGAGATAAAAAACTGGTTAAAAAGTAGGGATGCAACAATATGTCTATTACGATACCGATACAAATGACGAATGCATCGTAAATCGTAATAGGGAATACGATAACGTCGATAACGAATGCATTACGATTTTTTAATTTACATCTAATAGAACAAGACAATTGAGTAAAATCAACATTTATTTAAATTTTGGACAGTTTACCACCTACATGTCATAGTTAAAATCAATTTCTTTCAAATTCTTAGTAAGAAAACATTCAATTTTTACATTATCAGGTTTCAGTCTATATCATATATCCATATGGTGGTATGGTATGGTACCCGTGTGGTGTCGGGTTAGAATTTCACCACCCCCTTTCTTCCCGTGGGTGTCGTAAAAGTCGACTAAGGGACCAGGGTTGAAGTGTGTTGTGGGCGATAGGCTAGCAACCTATCACTGCAATATCACATTTTGTCGATATTTTATACCCACATTTATGCTAAAAGTGGCGCTGGAACATACGTTTCATGTGCTCTGCCTACCTCTTTTGGGAATAAAGGCGTGAATGTATGTATACTGTATGTATGCATATATCCGTATGAACTAAACCAGCTGTGGAATGCAATCTTTCTGAATCTACAAGTAGGTAGCTGGTTTGATGGGCAAGTACTTACGGCCAATTTTTCAAGTTAGGAAATACAGTATTTTTACTGCAATAATTTGAAATCGAACTAGTTTTAAGAATCGTTATTAATCGTAATACTTTTTACGATACCGATGATCGTCAAAAATAACGATAACCTGCGGTTTACGATTATCGGCATCGGTATTATTGCATCCCTATTAAAAACCACTATAGAACACAATCGACGAATAATTACCATTTTAGGAAGTTAAGTTTCCAAAACAGTGTTCATGTAAGTAGTACGATGTTTGTTTGTTGTACAGTTGCTGCGGCCGGGGTATTATATACACGTAAAACCTTGACTCTGCCGAATACGAAACAAACTTACAATACAATATAAACAAATCCGATTGTATAAACATCATCAGTTTACATTGATAATCAGTTAGTATCATAAATAATGAACAAATCGGTTATCGCAAATTAATGTTACACGTAAACGAAAGCAAACGCAGGCTAAATCCGTGTTTTATAACTAAAAATACTTGACTTTCTAGGACTTACGTGTCTTCCGTCTCTGCTATCAGCTTTTATGCGGCGGAAATCACAAGATTCACATATATAAAACGATAAAAATTCAGTCCATTCAGTCTTGAGGTTACTTTAGTTGTCAGATACCGTTCGCCGTTTGGCGTTCCGTTTCGTTCCGTTTCGCAGCCCAGTAGTTTGACGCACCCCACGCAGCAGTTATATAGCCTCTGTACATAAACTACTAAGAAATTTGATTAAAAAAAACAAGTTGATACTCGTATACTCGTATGTGGTATTTTGCAAGTAAGTATGTGTATGTAGTATGTAAAACTTATTAAGGTGCTTTGGGGTATATTCGACATATTTTTAGGCGAGTGTAGAGTATGTTAGGGTCTGGGCTCGTAAAACAGAACCTAAGAAGTATTTCTTCCAAGCAATGAGATCTTTGAGAAATTGGATATATTCATCAACGGTTTGTGAAAACAGCGTTTTAATACGTTGCTTGGTTTTGGAAATAAATGTAAACAAAAATAGAAAATAATTTGAATACCAGTTTTTAAGGTGGGGGTAGGTAATTTCGAAAGCAAGTGGGGTAATTTCGAAGGTCTGCAAAAATAGTTATTACGCTATATGAGTTTAAGATTTATATTTCTTTTTTGTTCTAATTTACCCCCTTAAAAATTCCTGCTATTCAAGGTATGGAACATGTATTTAAAAAAAAATCCACAATTTATTTTCGAATTTCCCCCGCGCTGGGATCAGTAGGTAAAGATCAGTGATTGTAAACATTTTTTCGTTAAATAACGATTATATTTAATGTTTAATGAAAATAATCTATCTTGTATGTGCATCTGATGAAAGTTGGTACTTATTGTATACCTACACGGTGATTTTGTTATGTCTGGCCATACCTTAGATTTTTTTTGTGAAAGTAATTTTATGAACAACATTTACTAATAACTAGGAGACGCTCCACGGTCCGATATCGGCAGGACTGCAGAAAAATCTAGTATGGAGTGACCTTGATTTGGTTGGAAGCCGTGCTTCCGACACGTATCCACACGGGCCGATTCACGCGTCAGCCGGCATGCAGTCCTGCCGATATCGGACCGTGAAGCGTCTCCTTACGGGCGCCAACAGGGAAATCGCGAAAAACTGAAAAGGACAGGAATGATAAAACCACAATAACCGAACGTTACAGTTCCTGGGATGACAACCTCTGATAATGGACTACCTAAAACTAGTTTGGGGTTATTTCGAAAGTACATTCATTCAAATTTCCCCGTGGGGTAAGTTCGAATGCTTTTTTAAAACTACAGATAGACCGTTATGCTGCACTCATTAATGCGACAAAAATGACAATCTAACGTAAAAACCAACGAACAATGATTTAACTTACCAGATTCCCGAGTTATGTGATATGGGGTAATTTCGAAAGTCCTCATAAAGCACAAAATCGCCCTTTTTATATTTAATCGACCGCAGCACACGTGTTCTCACGACTAGCGACGCGAAGTGAACTGAAGCGGGGGTCAGATAAATATGGCGTCTTGACAAGTTATCCCAGCGTAGAAATTGTTCCTAGTTTAGTAGAAATGTGTGATTTTCGAAATATCCCCATTTTCGAATTTACCCCAAAGGACCTTATTAACTTTGAAAATGCTAAAATATTATAACGTTCTAAGACTATAGGGCTTTGTCCTGATAAGTTACAAATAAGTGTATGCGCGCATGAGCAACTTTGTCGGCGGTGACAGTACATCTCTCTTTTTCTCACTTCGAGGGTGCAAGAGAGACATATGTACTGTCGCCGGCGACAAAGTTGCTTCGTGCGCGCCTACACTAAGCCGGGTCCGCTGCGACAATGTTTTTGTTGTTTAAACTTAGAATTCTGTTCGTTCCGTCAGTCTCGACCAAAGAAAATATTGAATATACAGGGTGACTCCTAAGTGGTGAACAAAAACCATAGTTTCTAACGCAGCGTTCCAAGGCAAGTTCAGTGCATTAGGTCTAAAAGCAAACAATTGAACTGTAATACATAAACGTTAATTAATTTCATTTTCTAAAAATATCCAACCGTGTGGTCACCCTATTCTACATGACAAGTACTAAAAGTACAGTAAAAGTACAGTCAGCCGCAGATAAACTTAGTATGCAGATGTGTCACATTCCTCTGCACCTAACTGTACTTAGGGTGTACTGTAGTAAGGTGACCACAAGATCTGGTAAGTTGTAAACTAATTATTGATTTTATTACTTATGAAAAAAAAAGTAAAAGAATAGATATTCACATATTATAAAAGTGTTTAAATGAAAGCTACAGAATAAGAAAATATATTTCTATTCACCACTTAGGAGTCACCTGTATATAGCAAACCACAGACTACTAAGAAGATACTTAGCAAACAAATATTGTTAGAAAAACATATTTGATGTTTAGGTTATACCTTAGAGTATTAAACCAACCGGAGTGGCCATGAGTCATTTTCTATACATAAAAAGTCTGCCGATTTTTGCGGGGGAGCTAAATTTTTGGGGGGGGAAATAGCTACGTCAGATAAACGTCAGTCCATACAATGTGTATGACCACTGGTCATATACTTTTGGCAGAGGGCAACGCCTGTCAATGGCCACTCCGGTTGGTTTAATGCTCTAAGGGTTATACCTACAACTTAGAAACGTAGAAAAATCCCCGACATTTTCATTTCAAAGTGCAAATGCCCGAACAGATTTTGATGAAACATGGCTAAGAACACTCGAGATAAAATGATCTTTGACACAAAAAAACCGCATTCAAATCGGTCCATCCATTTGGGAGCTACCGTAGCTCCGCATAAAATGATCTTTGACACAAAAAAAGCCGCATTCAAATCGGACCATCCATTTAGGACAGACAGATACACAGATACATAGACAGACACGTTAAACTTATAACACCCCTTTTTTTTCGTCGGGGGTTAAAAATCACAAACAGCGGACTCGCCGTAAGGCAGGCTGCACAATGGGCTATATGGCCTGACCCATACATGATGTAAACTATGCGTTGCTTGTAGGGAGAAAGTCGTACTTTCATCTCATTCCACCGAATAACAGCGTCCTGCCATGCCTGTCTGTCCTGTTCGGTTATGGCCCATCGTGGCTTGTACCCATGATGGGCCATTGTGTAGCCTATAGCGGAGCATTTATTATTAGACGTATGTTTCGGGTTCTTACATATTGCAAAGAGCTATGGTAAAACCACGATCGTCGAACTTCGTAGGTAATTATCTCCGTATCTATCATATATTTTTTTCTCGAGAGACAGAGATGGAGTTATATGAGATTTTTTATTATGGTGATGTGATAGAGCCGCTGTAACTAGAGAAAGCGGCTATTATGCGCATGCGCTAACTGACGAGTTGAGCAAAGGGTCTAAAGTAAGCCATATTACCACGAGATGGATATTTTCCCGAACTAAATGAGGGGAAATAGTTCGAGGGTTAAGGCCACTGACAGACTGGCGCGGCCTGACCGCGGCGGACAATAGTAAACTTGAGGAACGTGGATATAGTATTGAATTCTTTGATTGGTCACGTTAAAATGTTTTATAAATCATGAATATGTGTAAGTACATATTTTTTTTTAGAGCATTAAAGCAACCGGAGTGGCCATTGACAGGCGTTCCCCTCTGCCAAAAGTATATGACCAGTGGTCATACACATTGTATGGACTGACGTTTATCTGACGTAGCTATTTTCGCGTTACGCATACATTTGACGTTCTCCTCCCCCGCAAAAATCTGCAGACTTTTTATGTATAGAAAATGACTCATGGCCACTCCGGTTGGTTTAATGCTCTAAGCGAAAATGTATACTTCACGAACGCGCGGCGTACTAATAATCCGGTTAAATTTCATTAGTTGTGATGGTGGGTACACACTGAGCAAACGAACGCGAAGCATTTATGTGACGGCTATTTGTTAGAGTGAGTACATAGCCGTTCGTTGGCTTGGTGTGTACGCACCTTGAAAGGAATGGTAACTCCTAGGCCTGAATCACACTGGCGCGGCCATGAATGTAGGACTGGATAGGCTATGGTAATAATAATACCACGTGCGAGCGAGCTGGTAGCATACAATTCTCGATAAGTGTGACAGAAAGGGAAATATCATTCATTGTCCTTGTCATAGTTCCACTTTGTTTTGCTTGCCACAACTGATTAAGGGCAGGTTGCACCGACTTACGATTACAGACCGATCAACGTTAAATATGGCGCTGACAGCTGTCAGTCCATAGAAACTTGTCGAACGTTCCATACATTCAGATTATAACGAACACCGCTTACGATTACAGACGGTTTAGTGCTACAAACCATTACCCGTCCATTTTAGTAGGTTGTTTATGGCAAGTCATCAGCCATTTTAAGATCAGTTCTTAAATAAGCTGCATAGGAGCCTTTCCGTCCCTCACTGTGACAACACGTATAGCCTGTCCTGATTATTATAGGTCCATGTCAAGTACCTACCTAAATAAGATGTCTACTGATATTGGCGCAAGCAGTTAATAAGTAATAAAACCTATTATGATCAGCACCTAAACAGTGTAGAACCAGGTCTAGCACTCCACTATTTTTTTATATCACGAGTACTTGCCTGTAGGTAAGTAGACACCTTCGCCTATGGACGCTTCCGACACCACAGTACAAAACGCGTTGCCGACCCTTTTTTGATTTGAGGATTCCCAGGACATCCTCAGATTTTCAGGTATACAGCTTGAGCAAGCTTTGCGTATAAATATTGAGTATTTTGTTATTGGTACCTATATGATTATTATTAGGGACCATCCAAATATTACGTCACATCAGCAGGGGGAGGGGGGGTTCATAATGACATATGACATGGTCATGGTTAACGACCTTGAATCTGTGGTTGTGAACGCAAAGTGTCTTCTCTACGCCGATGATTTGAAACTAGTTTACGGAATAAAGAATGTCACTGATTGCGAGCAGCTTCAAGGGGACATTGCAGCAGTGTTCCGGTGGAGCACTGAAAACAGGTTAACTTTCAACGTGTCTAAGTGCTGTGTGTGCACTTTTAGTCGCGCATGTGTCCCTTTATATGCACAATATTTGCTTGGTCTGGAGCAAATTAACAGGGTTTACTCTATTAAGGACTTGGGAGTAGTTTTCGATCCGCGGTTAACCTTCCACGGGCATATTAGGGCTCTGGTGGCCGATACTTACCGTAGGTTAGGTTTTGTTATGCGTAACGCGAGAGATTTTAATGACTTTGGGGCTATAAAGCTGCTATATAACGCTCTGGTGAGAAGTAAATTGGAGACATCGGCTATCATTTGGAACCCTTGCGAGGTATCTTACTGTTTGCTCTTGGAAAAAGTCCAAAAAACATTTTTGAGGTTTCTATACAAGAAAGTTTACGGATTTTATCCCTACTTATACCCCACAAAGTTTCTCCTTGGATGTCTGGGCTTCCATTCCCTAGAAGTAAGGCGCAACTTCAGTCTGCTGACTACTGTCTGCCGTGTGCTGCGGGGAGAGTCAGATTGCCTAGGACTGGTACAAAATGTAGTAAGGTTGCACGTTCCAGATGTTCCTCGAATAACCCTTAGACCCCGTACGCGCGTGTTGTTGGCTGTGCCAGCAGCTCGTACCGTGTCACACAGGAACTCTCCACTTCTCCGCGCCCTGACGCTGCTTAATGCGCTTCTGGCGTCAACACCAGAATGTGATATTTTTGCATGGCGATGGATGGCTGTGTGTTGTGCGTGCCTGAAGTATTGTGAGCTGATGGATAATAGAATGACTAGTGTCCCTACCTGATTGTTACCTTGTTTTAATTTAGTTTCACAGTGTATTAGGTTAAGTCTGTAATGCTGTGTAATATATTTACAATAAATAAATAAATATGTGATAAGTAAAACTAAAATAATAAAGATCATCCTATTCTGTATTTAACAAAATTAAATAGATATTCTCTATTACAACATACATATTTATCTTCTCTATTGAGAAAATAGCTATTTTCTCAATAACCCATAAAAGTGTGCATTGTTCACTTATATTATAATGCTTTGTTTCAAGGCACAGAAATAATGGCCAATACCTGTTTATTTATACTGCTAATTTGATAAGTGATGTACTAACATATAAGTTTGATATTCGTCCAGCATTCTGAACTTCTTACAAAAGGTACCACCTTCTTTTCTTTTACATAACAAAAGTGTCAACTCTACTTACGACCGAATAACTACTATACATATAGTTTAATTTATCATTATCACATATACAAGCAATAAATGTCGATCGATGCTTAAGGTTCCTATGCTTTACTGGGATCATCATCATATCTTATGTTGAAAGAGTAATTATATCGTAATACATCAAATTTTGGGGCCAGACAATCTTAAATAAGTATAGCATATTTATGTCGAGTCATAACATGTGGACTATTCTTATTTCAACCACTTATAAGACAATATTTTAGCCCACACAAGCGTAAAGTTTATATAGATAATATACATAGCTTTTAATCGTGCAAATTTATTAGAATATGGCTTATTATTATCAGTACATAAAATGGGCACTGCTCGTTCAAAAAACCTACAAACGTGTTGCATATACATAGACTCAATAGACATTCACTCCCTAGTTATAATGTTCTTATGTATTTGTAGGGCTACATCCTGTGCATTATAGTTAAGGATAAGAGTTTCCATGACACCATAAGATGTTGCCGAGCTGAAGTCAAAGTGAATACTGAGTCCGCATGAAAATATTATTTATTAGGCGTAGCGGTGGTTACTTATTATTAGTCATGTTATTAAGACAAATAAACGCCAGTATGATTGAATTAATGTAAGGTGACCAACATTAAAAAAAAAACTTTAATTACTTTTTGAATCTAATTGCTTGGATTGTAAAATTATAATTTCGAGTATAATACCATCCACATGTTAGTTAGACGACATAAGAATAGGGTCAAGAAAAGTCTATATAATTTTGTCGATAAATTCGGATTAAGCCCTTATGCCCGTTTGGACGAATTTGGTCTTAAGTATTTAGTTATTGCTTTGATTAATAGTACATGTAATTTTTCATGTAAAAGTAAATATGAATTATGCCTGTAAGTTTTTGAGCAGCAGCATGTCTGAGGTGTAACTTTGATATTCATGTCACGTTTGCGTCTTACGGTGGTAGTAAAACTCCGATTCTTAATCGTAATACAAGCGGGTTTACATTCTTTTTTCACTTTAAATGTGCAAATATTGCAAGTGATACACTTTTTACCTCACAGCTAGCAAATGAACACATTCACTGCCAAGCCGCCACGCTCATAGCCGAACCCGTGATTTTCCTCGTATGTAACAGAAAGCGACTACGGCATAGGCGCCCGCTAGGCGGGTTCCTGGCAGTAAAAGTGTTGATATATATGTCCAATGTATTCTCATCAGTAGTTACCTACTCATTCATTACGATACATAATCAAAAAGTATAAAACGTACGTCAAAAAAAGGAATAGCTAGGCTTGTGACCTACATAATTGTTTATGTAATCTTATTAAATAAAACGTGTTTCAACTAAAAATCACAAAAGTCATATTCCAGCATTGAGTGATTTGATTTGTTTACTCACTCTGCATTTAAGTTGTGGCCTAAATTACTATGCGGAATAAAATATAAATACATATTTTGTACATTGTGTTCTATTCTCTACATTGGAAAAATAAAATCGCAAACCACATATGCTTCGTATAAGGGTTATGTAATCGATTTTACGTTTATGTAACTTTTAATGTTTTTCCTAATATCCTAAACTATATATTAAATCTGTTAGCATATAATTTCGTGACTATCCTTAGGTTTAGCTTCGATATAAATATTATAAATCTTGTAAAAGTGTGTTTAGCTATAGATGCTTATAAATACATTTTTGAATGTTCTTATTTTTAAATATTGCAAGATTGCTTCGATTTAAAAAAATTACTAATTTTTGTATGTGACTAGTATCTCGTGATTAAATACAAGGTGATCTTATGCTAAGCACAATTATTATTAAAATATAGTGTATTTTTCACTTTGCTTCAATGGCCGCACGATAACTGAAGCAAAGCTTAATGAATGGGCAATTTCACGAAAGAAATCACGCAGCACTGGTGTTTAGGTGTGGCTGCGTACAAATACTAGTTTTAATTTCAGGAGAGTTCCCCGATGGGTGCGTTCTGAAGCCACAAGTCGTGGATGAAGTTGTAGAGGTCGTCGCTCACCGCCACCTGTCGATTATAGACGTTTTGTTGATTAATAGTACATTACTACAGAAGCCGGGAAGGAAGGGGTTGCCGGCCGAGTACATATAGACGGTCGGATAGTTATGAGGCCGGCAACCCCTTTTCACGCCGAGGTATTGTATACTGCTTATCTCAAACATGAAATGAAATAAATAAAAAACGAATCAAACTAATTTTCATGCTTGAACGCCGTGATGCTGTGCCACAAATTGTGGGATGGAAATTAAAAAAGACCATCTTGCAGGCCTAGGCCTCTAATTTTGTATGAAATGCCATTACGGATCTCTCCTCTCACACACACATAACACAACATCAATATTTAATTGCATGGTTGAGAAAATGATTATCTAGCAAGTGTATCCAGGAGCCAGGTAAGTGTTCCAGAGCTAGCTAGAACAATAAGTGACCGACTAGTACCTTGTACGGCGTCGGGTTCAGGTTCCGCTTGATGTCCTGCCGCAGCGTGCGCAGCGAGGCCTGCACGCGCGCGCGCACGGCCGACAGCGGCCGCGGCGGCGCGCACACCCGCCCGTCCTTCCAGCACACCTGGACTCAACACCAAATAGTACATTATTGTTGGAGCAATGGAAGTAGGCAATTGCTGGCTGAGTATTCATTTTAAACGGACGACCTTGGGAGTCCGTTTAATTTAATACGAAGCCAGCTATTGCCCTTCCGGCTGAGACAGATATAGTGCTTTTCTCAAAAATTGTGCAAGAAAACAAAAATGTACATTCTGAAAATGATAAAGCGTGCATTTCTTCTCACCGCTTCATGAAATTGTCGTACGCCTTTCGATATTTGTCTTTTAGCTTTGCAAATTACACTTATAATAATTAGTATTTAATGTTATATTGTATGTATGTTAGTCTGTAAGGTATTTGTAACGATGGGCCTTAGTTGCCTGAAATAAATGTTTTATTATTATTATTGTATGTCTTTCCCGTTCACGGGACAACGATGTCCCGGACCTTTGGGAGGCGTGCGTGGAGCTAGGTACCTACAAAGTACCAACTGAGCCAACACGTAGAGGCCCTTTTGACAATTTCATGAAATGCAAGAATTACACCGAGCGGATGCTGTCCCTGCCCGTGTCATGGGACGCACACAGAGACAGCACCCGCTGGGGTGTATAGGGACTATTGATGGTTGATGGAATCTAAATAAAACGGGTTATTGGGTTGAAATGATGGACTAGTGGCTGGGCTATTGGGTGAAACATCGGACGCCTGCCTAATAAAACTGTTTCAATCTTTATCTCTGGCAGACGGTGACTCGCTAACTGCTAGATGGGCCCCTATTAATAGCGACATTAAAAAATGGCCTAAGGGCAACACCGGTCAGAGAGCTGGGGGGTAGAGAGGTGGCACTGGACTTTAAACATATAGCCAACTCGCCACTTAGGTGTCCACATCTACCCTCGAGCAACAGCTCTTGCGACTCCACTCTGGACGGCCAATAAAGGCAAGCCAGAGGCGGAGGGCCTGTCCAACCAACCACCCGATCGGCTCAGCCTGACCACAGGACACCCCCAGGAGCACTCAGGTACGTAGGGTCGCTACTCCCTAACAGCCCGCCACAAGCTGCCTTACGTTGACTGATTGCACCAGAAATCTGGTGGGCGATGGGGCCGTCACATCCCTACGCCAATTATTATTATTATTATTTAACAAATAAGCATTAACTGAGCTTGCAGCTTCTTTTAAATCTGGAATCATTTTCATGAGAATTTTCTATATTTTCCGTGAAAACCATTAGCCACTGTATGTCAAAACAGAATAAATTTTGCATTGCCGCCTTTAATTTTTTAAATAATAAGTTGAAAGTGTATTTTTCTTCCGAAAACGCCATAAATTATTTGAGACAACTAAAACGTTGCGATAAGTCACAGCTACTGATCTTCCGTTTTGGCTGTTCAAGACCTATCTATGCCTTTTATTTTTATGGCCGTTGTAACTTTTGTTAAAGTTTGTACCACAACAAATAATGGAATTTGTCGAACATTGAACATTGTAGTCGAGCAAAATAGAGCCATTTTTTATTTTTTAAATTTTGACTATCCGTAAACTATGCACTTCACGTTATTTACCAATAAAGTCAAATTTGCTGATGAATTTTGAGAAAACACTTGTTCACACTCAACGATGTTCAAGTATGCCAGTTTTTCTATTTATTAATCTAAAAGATAAACTAAAACACAAGTCATGGTCACACATCCCGCTACATCGGTCAAAGGGAGTTTTCGCTACTGTGCAACAAAATGTTGGAACAACATTCCTCCGCCTATACGTCAATTAAAAAACAAATTCAATATTTTAAACTAAATACAAATTATATCTTTTAAACCAATAAAATGAGAAAACTTAGCGAAAATTCCCACCTGTTTTTGTATTTGAAAAGTCGAATCCATGCCGATGTTTTATGTTTTATTTTATACATGTACACATACACATAAATTCATTAACTTGCGATTACTACCTCACTTTAACACGTACACCTACACACGTACACACACAATGCGCACATTTATTTTTTACCCACACTAAATAAAAATGCGTTGCACACATTGTATGGTCCTGGCAGAATACAAGCGATGTGCTGCGCTGCTGCGCATTATGCTGAGCCAGCGCCTTTTCTATGCCACGACACATGGTTTTGTATTTAACTTGTATTTAAATTTAGTACTAAGCACTAAGCTGCATGTCTCTCTTTGATTTTTTAACTATTATTATGTGTTTTTTACCATGAATGTTGTCGAAAATAATAAAGGAATTATCTATCAATCTATCTATACGAGTATGTATCTAGTGACATACGCAGACCTACCTTAGTATGAAGAACATGGACCTATGATACTCAGGCTCAGGACAAGGTATGGTAATAACAATACCACGTGCGAGCGAGCTGGTAGCATAAAAATCTCGATAAGTATGACAGAAAGGGAAATATCATTAATTGTCCTTGTCATAGTTCCACTTTTTACAAGCTTTTATTTCACTTGCCCTGTAAGTATGGGATAAATCTTGCACGTTTAATTTGACCCACTTCCCGGTGACCGATTGAGCTAAAGTTTTGGGTATAAGTCATAAATCAATGGTATATGGTATAAGTATAGTATGGATGACAATTCAATATTATGGTACCATCGAGCTGATCTGATGATGGAGACAGAAGGTGGTCATGGGCCCAGTTAGTAAGTATGGGACAAATCTTGCAAGTTAAATTTGACCCACTTCCCGGTGACCGACTGAGCTGAAATTTTAGGTATAAGTATAGTTTGGATGACAATTCAATATTATCTATGATCTGATGATGGCGACAGAAGGTGGTCATGAGAATTCAGTACTTAACCGACATAACCCCGTTGAGTTTGGGTTCGTTAGAATCGTCTCAATAAGCAGTTGATGTTGGTAAACGGAAAAGTACAGTCGGCAATAAAAGCTTGAAATGAAAATTTTAACAGAATCTTATTTTATTTGCCACAACTGATTTAGTATGAAGTTGTGGCACATAAACCATGACCCGTCCAAATTAAGCAGGTTGATTATGGCAATTCATCAGCCATTTCAAGACCAATTCTTAATTTAGCTGCATCTCCTATGCAACTTTTCGTCCCTCACTGTGGCAACACGTATAGCCTGTCCCTAGTATTATAGGTCCATATTAGTCACCATCCAACACAATTTGCGAAAACCCGCGGACTGAGAACATGACGTAGCGTGAGATGGCTCAAATTAAATCCATTTTTTTTTTATTGACTAACTTAATTCTTACTTAGTTTGGATTGCACCAACTTACGATTACAGACCGATCAACGTTAAATATGGCGCCGGCAGTCATTCCATAGAAACTTGTCAAACTTCCCATACATTCAGAATTAAATGAACACTGCTTACGATTACAGACGGTCTGGTGCAAACCACCCTAAGGGCCAGTTGCACCAACTTACGATGACGGACATGTTGGTAGCGTTATAATCACCAAAGGGGGATGGGGGTGGGGGGGTGAAAAGTAGGGAAAATATGATCACATGTAAATTTTAAATATCGATAGAACGAGCCCCGAGTTGTACGTAAAGTGACCATCAATAGAATTTGCTAACAATGGAAACAAACCGCCATATTGAAATAGTCTTTCACTATGGCAGTTTGTTTACACAGTTAGCAAATTCCATTGACGGCGACGTTAGAGCGGGCGGGAGTGAAGTGTACCTTATAAAGATGCTCCACTTGGCTCGGTATGACGTAGGCCCGCTTGGACTCCTGGAAGGGGTGCCGGCAGAGCACCTTCTGCCCGACGGCGGGCGGCGGCTCCGACGAGCGCTGGAGCAGGTCTATGAGCGCGTGCCCGTCCGCGCCGAACAGTCTGTATGCCTGCGATATAAACACACTAACATAAACTACAACACATAGAGCTACGGTAGCCTAAACTTGACGCCGTATATAAATTCCAAAATTATAACCTTAAAATTGCCATTATAATGAAAAAAGAACCGACACTGGCGACACTGGCAAACTTACACTCTTCCAAATGATGGACGTAGCTAAAAATTGGCTACGTCTATCATTTGGAAGAGTGTAAGGGTCTCCCCACACCTATCGACGCGGAATCGGCTTTCGCCGAGTTAGGAGACCCTAAGTTTGCCAGTGTCGCTTATTTTTTCATTTTAATGGCATTTTTGGAATCTACATATATACGGCGTCGAGTATAGTGGTTCCGATATACGGCTGTCAAGCGGCAGTCGTGGGTTCGAATCCCGGCTTGTACCAATAAGATCAAGGGAATATGGATCTGAGTAGGTAATTTAGAGCGTGTTATTTTGCTTAGCTACTACTGGTGCTGACTGTACAGATGTTTATGATATCAACTGTACCAACCTACTATTACCGTTAAATATGGCGCCGTTATATAGGTACATAAATAATAAAACAACACTGTAAGGTCGCCTCTGCGTTAAGTAATAAAAAATTTAATTTTTCTTCTCCTACTGTAACATCAGTACCTATCCGTGTCTATACACGGATAGGTACTACTTATCGGCGATAAAAACAAATGATCATTGTGGTATTTATTTATACCTACAAAATAACTAAAATTAACTTTGTTGCATTAAAATATAATAAAAATGAATTGAGTTTAAACAACATTGAAAGAATTCTTTTCAAATTTGACAAATGATGTTTTAGTTACGAGTACATGAGTTACATAATATAAATGCTTCCTATCACCTAAATACACAACACTTGACCATAAACTTAAATGATAAATAAAAACGGAATCATTTACTGGTTACAAGGCCTTTCGTGGATGACGTAGTTGTATTGATTATGCAGGTCAAAGATACGCCTAACCCAGCACTCTGAGAATATTCGCATGTGCTTCGTTACAAATTGCGCTACGTAAATATTCGCGGCTAGATAATTCTCTAATGACACTGTTCTGCAAAGAAAACACATACAATCATTACTAATAAGTACCTATTAATGTGATTGGCTATTAGTAGGGTAAGTAGGTCGACGATTAGTCTGATTTATATGACTGATGTGAAACTGCACATGTACCTCAAACCCTTTACCGTGTGTCTTCTGAAGTGGGCCTGGCTATCAAGTATTTATGTAATCCATTGATGCTTAACGTAACCTCAAAGTTATATAACAACCGTACGCGGTAAAACTGTAACCTATCAAATATCAATGTATTTATGCCATTGCAAGCTATCACCAACCGCGACCGTTTGGATCGGTTACCTATAGACCAATATATACTAAGATTACATCACCGCACACTATAACACTACATTGTATGCCTGACTCAAACGTAGGATCAAGGTTGATGCTAAAGGGTTTCCACTAGAGATGTACCGACTAGTCTGGAAGGCCGACTATCCGGCCTCATTTATAGTCGCCGACTAGTCGACGGAATGTGCCGATTAGTCGGCACTTTGTGGATCACACATTTGGTACTTTGAACGAATGCAGACAGCGCGACGGCAAAGCGAAACGAAGTTTCCCGATTGCACCTGACCTTAGCAAAAATCATAGTCGGGCCCATCTCTAGTTTCTACTAAATGTTAATAACCATTTTAGTGAGTAAAACAAATCAAAAAGTTGGAAGTACCTCTTTGTGACCTGGAATGGTGACTTTGCCGACATCTTGACTCAACTTAATTCTCGGCTGTCCATTGATCTCCACCAATTTGTAAACGCACCCGAGAGCGGGCTGGCGTTGACAAGTCACTGTAATCATAGCGGTAACATCATAAATGTGTACAACAAATAAACCGGACTATCTCATAACAGGGACCCGCCCACCCCTTCCCAGAAAAAAGCCTTTGAACGGGTTAGTCGTTCGTTTAATAGCCCAAATCACTTGCTGTCCTTTATTGATTGAAAACTCATTCATTTAACTTAGCCGTATGAAGGGGTTTCTGATAGAAAAACCCTTTCGAAAGGCTTTTTTAAGCGCTTTTTAAAGGGTTGAAGCGCTTCTTCGTGTTGAATACCCATTTATTGCGGTTATTTGACACCCAGAACTTGCGTCGCGCGTCGCCGTCTTAACGTGTATTTGTGTTATGTTATAAGTTTTGTATATTGTTATGTATGTTAGTCTGTAAGGTATTTGTAAATATGGGCCTTGTTGCCTGACTCAAATAAAAAAATAAAAAAAAGCCAAATGAAAGAGGAATGAGGAGCATCGGCTTTGGTAAGCAAACCCTTTCAAAAACCCTTTGAAGGGGATACCGTATTGGAGCGCTTCAATAGCCAAACGAATGGGTTTTGAGGAGCATCGGCTTTGGTAAGCAAAGCATTAAGAAAAACCCTCGAAGGGGATACCGGGCGGGTCCCTGTCTCATAAATGCAAACCGTAAACTTACCCAGATGTGTGCCAATGCCGAAACAGTCGATTTTGTGGCCTTGCTCATTGAGACTCAGTATTGTTTCTTCGTTTATGTCGTTAGATGCCACGATAGTCAATGTGGAGAACCAGGGCAATTTTAGCGTCTCGGCGACCTTGGCAAACGTGTCCCGGGCCAGTACTGAGAGGTATGCCAGGTCCCCACTGTCTATGCGAATACCCACGGCTCGATATCCACAATCGTGGAGCGCCAATGCCACGGCACAGAAGTTCAGTAGCCCACTCCTGTTGACGAAAACATTTGCTCTAAGATCCAAGACTATACGCATTTCAAATTAATTCACTAAATATGTAGTGCGACCATTCTCCCTTAACTTTACACTAGGAATCTACAGAGTGGGGATCAAGTAGTTCGACCGGGTGGCACACATTGGTATCTTATTTTCTTGATTGTACTACACACGTATCGTACCTAGTTTATGTGACATGTTAAACAATAGGCCCATTATCGAGCATTATAGCATTAAAATTGCGATATATATCACTTAAAAGTGTCATGCAAATGGAGACCCTCTTATATTGACATTCATTTGTTATTTAAGGTTAAATGCTGTTGGCATTATGTTAGATGTCCCAAGAATGAGGCGGGAATAATGAAAGATGACTCGGAACAATCGGAACAGTTGCTAAAGCAAAAGGCCCATGAATATGAATGTTCGGAACCCTCGCCTTTGCTCTTTTTCCCTTTCGTATAATAGTGTAATGAGGCAATATTATCAATGTACCTCACCCGTTCTCCGTACGTGATTCTTTTAACCTATTCAAAATCTACTGCAACGATAACGACGTTATAGAAACAATAACTTACATGATAATTTCTAACTACATAATTAAAAACTAAAAAAATCTATTGTTTATTGCTGTAACTGCCAAACTAAAAATCTATTCTACTACCAATGATTCATCTATTTAAATAAATGAGTGTATGACGAAACATGCAATCATAAAATGTAGTTTACTGTGAATGTGTGCATATCCCTATACAACGCAACTGTGCCCAATGACTAAAACTGCCCTAATCTTGCTCTCGGTTCCAAGACAATAGTATGTACGTCACACTGAAGCAAAATGTAAAGTCTTCGTTGGTGTTCTCTATTTACATTCGTTTCGAGCAGAAGCGCCGTCCATTACGCTTCACTGAAAAAGCGAAATAAAAATAGGTCGTAACTACAGCTCCGTTTGTAAGTAGAGTCGATGCGCCGGAGTCCCGAGTTAGTGTGCCGGGACCCGAGTGTGTCATGCCCAACCCAATGAGTACATGTAAAATGAATGTGGCGAACCTGGCCCCAGGCCATAAACAACATAATACAACTTATAGGTATTAAAATTCCACAAAACTTATACAAATTAAGACAAAACGAACAATGCAAAACAAAAAGTACAAGTTTATCAGATCACAAATGTCAATATGAGTTGTCTATTTGCATCTTTACCTCAGTGTGCGTTCGACCGTGCTATATCCATATGTACTATGTATACTCTGTGAGTTTTGTATTCTAGAACCATTGGATCCACAGTTGCTATTGTAGCCAGAATGCCCATTCATATGCTGCCTGTGTCGTGACGGTAAGCCTTGAAAGTTATACCTCTTGACATCGTACGTATCCACTAAAGCCAGAAATCCGGATGGAAAGGCAAGGGCATACGATATCAGGGCGGCTAATTCACCGTCGCTGGCTTCCTCTGTGGAGACGTCCATGATGGGCGAGACGCGCCTGCGCCATTCCGTGGCAAGGTCTAGCAGGTTGCACGGTTCCTGCGTGTCCGCGTGCCGCAGCACCGCCATCGTCACGTCGCCCAGCGTGCTGAATGACGTCACGAACGAGTGCGCGTGCGTCCCTCTCACGGGGATGTTGAACATCTTGCCCGCCAGCACATTACTCGTCCCGTCAAATCCACCTGAAAATTACAATAACATATTTGTAACTCGCACATAACACTCTTTTTTCTACTCCTGTACTTTTATCTGTCATTTACATAGTCCCGAACACTAATATAAAGACATACAAAATAAGTCTGCAGAAAAGTCTATACTCTATTCCCCATAACAGTACGGCACAACCGTGCCGTTTTGTCGCCAAAACGATACGCTTAGCAGCCATACGCTTCTAAACCTGGGTAGTGTGCTACATTGTGGCACGGCCTACTAGACACGATCGAGTAGGCCGCGATGCGACTAATCTAGAGGGCCATGCCGAAACATAAAATACATTAGGTACTACCAACTTAACAAACCACTGAATGTATTTACTTCAAATAAATTATTGTACTAAATGCATTGCTGCCAACTTAAGAAAAACCTTGGTCTTAATATGACAGTCCTGGCAAGTTGAATTAAGAACAAAACAGACCATAAACAAGAGGTGTCAATGTGTCATGTTTCCAATTTCCCACCAAAGTTCCAGTTCAAAATTAAAAGACGAAATATGTCAAATATGATAACTATTCGTTGTTAATAACTTCTTAAGATTTGATTCGTGTTTGTGAAGTGAAGAAAAATGTGTACGTTCCTTTTAAAATGGACGAAGAAGAAAATAACTGCACCGCTGATGAAATTGCGTGAGTAGTAATAGAACTAACGGAAAACTTACTGCCTGAAAAGTCAAATTATGCTATTTATTTAAAATAGTCGTAGAAAAAATATTGTATGCAACGGTGTATAACTTGGTCTTAAAACGCTCGTGGCGTCTTTAATTGCGATGCTCGCCAAGGCTCGCATCGCAACTCACGACACTCGCGTTTTAAGACCCTACTTATACAACAGTTGCATAAAATACTATTAATAACGCTCTTTTTGTAGTCAGCGCGGCGACGGCGAGGGCATCTGCGGTGCTACCACGTAAAACGAAACTCGAAATTCGTATACATGCATCCCTGTCACTCGAGTACTGTGAGACTGTGAGTGCGATAGAGATGGATATATCCGAACTGCGAATTTCGGAGTTCGTGGTTATAGCTCTTATTTGATACTGCCCGCTTTTTTCCGTTAATGTTGTTTCAATATTACACTATTGATAACCATTTTTGCCAATGGAGTTTGAAATGCATGCCTTCGACCGCTGCCTTGCACTTATTTTGCGGGGTATGGTATCTAAGAATATCCTATCCTTTCTAAGCCCGGGTTTTTCGAATTTCAGTACCTATATGTTCAGTGAATGCGCTACGGCGTCTTCGGTTAAAGTTGTACCTCCACTTGCCCGTGGTATTGGTATAGTGTGGTGATGAAAAATTGAACAAAAATAATGTACTTAGACAAAAACGAAACAATAAATATTCATGAATGAAATTAAAGCACGGCTGCGATGGTCTTATCTATAGGAATAGGTAAGAAGGCATGATAACGCTGTCTGGTTCGATGCCTAGACTAGACCGTTATTGATTCAATATTTATTTCTAGATACCTAATTTTGAAATGTCATACATTATTCGAGGTAAACATTGAACTACACGGCTATCACATGATGGCGCACGAGATCTCTCGATTTTTCACGCACTCTCTTTCTAAGATTTCTAATAAGAGAGAGATGAGAGGATAGTGCGCTGAAAATCGAGAGAGCTCGCGCGCCGTCTTGTGATAGCCGTGCTGAACGCTATCTTTTGTTGCTGGCTGATATATGATAAAAAAAGCTGATCCTAGAATTCGTGGAAAACCGACGACGACCAGAGGGAAAAAGACATATTGGTAGGTACATTGTATAAGTAGGTACACAATGAATAATAAGATTAATGAGCCTTTGACGCGAGTGATTACATACAGCATAATTTAATGCAAAAGCTGTAAACATTAGATATAGTTTATCACTAAGTTTGTTGCATGTCAACAAATAGCGCAGCTCGAAACAATGTTCGTGTTTTAACTTAAATCATTGGGAAAACATGAAACCTAAACAAACCTTTACCTGCTGAAATCCTAGACAAAGTTCCCAAGTTGACCGTAAAAGTCGATTAAACTTTGACATGAGTAATAGGAAAAGTGTTCAAGGGCAAGGTTCGTGAAACTTGCATGATTAAACAGATTAACAGTGTTGGCAAGTCTATTCGATATTCGAGGCTTCTTGGAACCAGGCAGGGCTAAGGGTGTATCGCACAGCCCGGGGTGGCGCGAGCGGTGCCTGGCACCGCCCGGCCGCCCTTACTGCGGAAACACGCTAATATAATCAATAAAAAGTATAATAAAACAAGATAATCTACGCCATTATACACATACAAAGCTTCAAAGGAAAATAATTGAATTGTTCATTTCATTTCCGAAAGTGCTCTTTGCAATTAAAGTGAACTATCATGTAGCATGAATAACACGGTACTATGTGTTATTTTCACTAGAGTTACCGTCTACGGGGCGGTCGTGGGTTCGAATCAGGCTCGTACCAATGAGTTTTTCGGAACTTATGTACCTACATACGGAATATTTACCGTTAGCTTTTCGGTGAAGGCAAACATCGTGAGGAAACTGGTCTAATCCCAATAACGTTTTGTAAAACTAGTGCCTATGCTAAATCTTGGGATTAGGTGTCAATGCGGACCCCGGGCTCCTTTAGGGGCATTACCGGGAATAACGCTAGGAAGATGATGATGTGTTATTTTCACCATGAAATAGTAGTTAAACCCACCGACATATGCATATTTGGAGGCCGAGAGTCCGCCGTCGGGGCCCTGCGCTCTCCTGAGTCCAAACTCCAGCAGTGAGACATTTTTCCCTGCCACCATTCGATACCGAGCGGCGTTTGTTGCCATCAAACTGAAAATAGACAACTTGTGGATATCTTAAACACTATTTTATTATGGCATATGTTTAACGGACCACCAGATATAGTGAAATATAACGCCAAAAAAATACTTTTTACTGCCAAAAATACTAAATGATCACCAAATTTTTATCTCCATTTTAATGTGAAATAGTAACCCAAATTATAACATCTTACTATACTATTAAAGAAAATGATATCCTAATAAAGGATTGCTAATCCAAAAATGGTTTAATGATCACCATTTTTTTTTCTCCTATTAATGTGAAATAATAACCCAAATTATAACATCTTACTATCATATTACAGAAAATGCTATCCTAATCATTGCTTACCCAAAAATAGTAAATGATCACCAAAATTGTATCTCCTTTAAATGTGAAATAACAACGCAAATTATAACTTCTTACTATCCTATGAAAGAAAATGCTATCCTAATAAATCATTGCTAAACCAAAAATAGTAAAACAATTTCCTAAATTCGACGGAGCCCCGCGCTTTCGTTTCTGGGACTCAGTCTCCCGCCGTCCGCCCGGGCTCCCGCCAAAATCTCGCTTCGTCGGCCCTTCATTTCACGTGCGCACTCGACCTACGCTCCGCTCGGGAGGTCGCCGGTTCGCTTCGCTCGCCACCTTCCCCCACTCGCTTCACTTGGGTCTCGTGCACCCCGTTCAACTCAGGACCTCCTTCGCGAGCTTCTGGCTCCGCAAGCTTTTATATACACTCTAGGGGTAGGACAGACAAGACCACGTGGAAGTAGGGTGCGCTGATTCGGGTTTTGGTAGAACTTGTAAAGGCATCATTATACTTTATTTACCCCGACAAGGTGCACTGATGAGTTGGTAAAGGTTGCGGGAGTCCGCTTGATGCGGGTGGCGCGGGATCGGTCACTTTGGCACTCTTTGGGGGAGGCCTATGTCCAGCAGTGGACGTCTTTCGGCTGATATGATGATACTTTATTTGGTAACATTCCTATATTTTATGGCAATCATAGTGGGTTATTTAGGTAGAAGTATTGTATTAATTTGGTCGCAAATATTTGGTGATCATTTAGTAAATTTGGTGTTCGAATACAATTTAAAGTGCAGTCGTTACTAAAATAGCTAGTACTATTGTAATGGTACAATTATTATTTTTGGTGTTCAGTATATTTTTTTGGTAAAAGAGCTTAGTGTATCAAAGCATTTTTTGGTGGTCATTATATTTGATGCCTTTTATTATTATTATTATACTTGAGCATAAACTGTGCCATAACAGGCTATACTCCAGGAAAAATACGGCACTCTTTTCACCCGGAAGTAATTATGTAGATTTAAATAAAGCATACATTGTCTTTTTTTGTATGATTTATCTTGAATATTGTAGAGCAAATGTAAATGAACCAAAATAAAGACAAGAATTTTTCGGAATTTTCAGAAGCTATTTAATTAATAATTTGTTTGATGTCTGAAATTTTGTCGGGCCACCTAACAACTATTGTCATAATATCGATTGTCATACAACATTACGCATAAAGTTGATGCTAATCATTTTTTTTTTGCATAAATTTTACTATGGCATAATTGTTCCATGTCATAATCATAATTGTACGGAGTCATAATTTGTTTAACCATAATGTAGAATGTCGTACATTTATTTAGTCATAATATTGATAATTATAATTATCTTTAGTAATAATTGTAAATGTCATACATTTATCAAGCCATAATATTGATGATAATATTTGATCAAAAAACAAAACAAAGGGTGGCCGTCAAATAAACTTTTTTCTGAGATCAACCAATGCTACTAGTGGTGTATAAAGTTCAAGTTTTCACGTAGGCAGTAGGCCCCGGTACCGAGTGGCAAAACCGACTCGGAACGTGGATAGGTTAGAAGACGAAAGCGAAGCTCCCGCTTTCGTCTTCGAGGTTTTTTTTTTTATAAAATAGTAGAAAAACTTGTTATTACATAAAACTTGTTTGTAAACTTTTATACTGATCGCCTTTTGCTACTGTGACCCAACATAAAATACAACTTTGTAACTTACTTGCTTCTGATTCGAGATCTTCATTTACTACTAAGAAAATCAGGCTTATGCGTTTTGCAGTTTATTCGTTTATACAGTATGGTTAAATTGTTTTATGAGCAACCAATTTATGTCCATTATAAAGTATGCTTGAATAATTTTATGCGCATCAAATTTATGCGCATTACACAATATGTTCTTAAACATTATGACTAAAAACGTTATGCGCATAAATGTGTGACTATTTACAGTTATGCGTAATGATGAGTATGACGAATTCACGTATGCCTAACAAGAATATGACTTTAAACTTTATGCAACCCGACCCGTACCCGAAAAAATAACCTATTATAAATTACTTCCAAGATTTTCATTTTTATATACAACTACCATTTTGTACCTACCATTGTAAAGATGTAAAGTCTGTACCGAAGTTTGTAAGATTGTGTGTAAGAGGTAATCTCCGGAATAACCTTCCGGATGTTTGAGACCCTGGGAAGGCCATAAGATATTTTTTATCCCAGTAATCATCCCCTAAAGGGAAGAAATGGGGGGCGAAAGCCTGTATAGAGGTACAATATAAACGAGTTCCACGCGGACGAAGTCGCGGGCAGAAGCTAGTAGGCTATATCCCCACTGCTGCGCCTGAATTATGTTATTCACCGACGGGTCAAGCGGCCAGCTAGTCTATACCAACATTATAAAATGGTAAAGTCCGTTTCTCAATGGTATGTATGTATGTAATGTAGGCACCTATGTAAGCACTTTATTGTACACAATAACAGGTTTAGGAATATACATGTCACACAATAGATCAAAGTACAAGGGCGAACTCAATGGTTCTCGAGATTATGACATAGCTTCTGCCCGCGACTCCGTCCGCGTGGAACTCGTTTTTGTCGGAGCTCCACACAAACTTTCTCCCCGTAAGGCGATGATTTCCGGGATGTTATCCTATGTCCTTCCTCGAGACTCACTCTATACTAAATTTCATCTAATTCGGTACAGTGGTTTAAGCGTAGCGAGGTAACAGACAGACATACTTTTGCATTTATAACAGTAGTATGGATACTTATGGCTCCCTGTCCACAAATACAGAAAACAAAGCAGTTAAAAACATTAAAATGCAAGTCAATGATCCACTAAATCGATACTAATCGAATGGAGACCTTATGTATCATGTAACAAGTACTAGAACCGGTACTGTTAAGTTATAATTAAATTAATTAATCCGCAACTTCCGCTAGAACGAGTCAAGGTTTTTCCATGCTCAGGCAGTTATAACTTACTTATAGATATATACATTTCCTAGAAATAGTACCTAAGTAAGTTGCTTCACATCAACGAGCCAAATGCTTCGTTGAGTAGGTACTAGGTATACTTGAAATTATTTCGGTTAGCCGAACTGATCCATTCAAAAAGCAACTCTATAGTCCAAGGTGCAGGATTCCAATTCCATTGTCAGTTTTATAAAAAGTCGGTCACATTAAATAATCTCAACCACACATATCATATTTTGCTTAATTGTACACATATGTGTAGGTATTTAGTATTAACACCGTAGTGCAACTTTCCGCTCTAACGTCAACTAAAATACGAATGGAGGTACCAATAACTAGATTTTATTGATAATATTGGTGGGTACAGTCAGCAGCAGAAGTTGGTAAGCCGTTCTAGTGCTCGAAATGATCTACACACGGACACTAATGTCAAGGGAATAAGGATCTGTGTAGGTCATTTTGAGCGTGTTATTTTGCTTAGCTACTTCTGATGCTGACTGTACCTACAGTCTATCAACATTAAAAAGTCAACTGAGAATCTGTTTAACGCAACATCCACTTCATTATGTGTGCGAGTATACCTATAATGTATTTGACGTGGTTAATTTAACTTAAATTGGATTTTGTTTTGCGTATGTTCTTTTATTTTGACAATGATTACGAGATATCAATATATGAATTCCTTACTCCGACGTTATTATTAATATTTTTATTTTTATTATATGTTCATATTAGTCATTTACCATACAAGTGCCGAAAATAGGAAATATTCGCACGTGTATCGTACAACGTTTTACTGTACATATGGCTCCTTAAATTTTCGACATATGCACGGAAAGTGCTCTTTTCCGCACTAGTGCGGGAAAGTAACATCATATTGTACTGTAATAGTACATTACGTAACTAGGGCGGTGAATTCGTGAATGCCCCAGATCGCAGGTGTTTGTGGCCCGAACCGAAGGTGAGGGCCATAAATATGCGCTCTGGGGCTTTACGAATTACCGCCCGTGTTGAGTACAACATTTTACGTCTTCACCTGGCCACAATGAGAGTTTTCCCGTACGCGCAGCGTGCAGTAAAACTCGCATTATGGCCAGGTGTGACGTAAAATATATATTGTTTGCACACCGGTCTGTGACATGTAATTTAATTACTTGGCCCAATTATTATTAATCCTATTTTTATTTATTTGGGATGCTCCAACTATAACTTATAACAAAGCCAATTATAGACGTCCACCGAAATACAGTTAGTGGAATTGTATTCATTAATATTGTAAGTAGTACTTACTTCATTACTTGACCATAATGTAAATTCGTATAAAGCTAAAGTATTCTTATAATTTATTCATTAAGTGACATTTTAGATGGAGTAAACTATCATAACAAAGATTAGATTACTTATGTCGTAAAATAACTTATTGTTCGAGTAGGCTGAGTTAAAAAAGAAAAAAAAAGATCAAACTTCGGTTTTTGTTTTCTATACTCAAATATTGAGCAATCATGTATCGATTAAATCAGATAAATAATTATCAGTGATCGTAACTTTTGTAGCATTTTTGGTGTAGCGTAGTGTTGTTAACGGAATTGGTATAGACAATATCAATCCAAATTGTTAATTTAGGTTAATATTAACGTTATTAACGCTAATTAAGCATTAGGATTGAAATTCTTTATACCAATTCCGTTAACAACACTACGCTGCACCAAAAATGCTACAAAAGTTACGATCACTGATAATCATACATCAGATAAATAATCATATTAATCATACATCAACAATCATAATACTTATCTGAAAACCAATCCTTATTGATTCCTAATCTGCACGGCTATCACAAGACGGCGCGCGAGCTCTCTAGATTTATCTGACACTATCCGTCTCTCTCTTATTAGAAGACTTAGAAAGAGAGGTGTAGTGCGAGAAAAATCGAGATAGCTCGCGCGCCATCTTGTGATAGCCGTACTGGTCAGAACGGCGTTTCAAGGAACGCGATATTTTCCAATTCACGCCCTTAACGTGCGTTCCAAAGTAAGGAAGCACTCAGCTATTAACCACATACACGGTTATTAATTGAACGTGACACAAAACCTATTTTGAACCTAATTCTGCTACAGTTTTCTTTAATTATTCTAGGTCAATGTGGACTACTCTGAAGGTTTTGATTCCTTTGCGAGTATTATTTATAATTATTATTTTATAATATGGCGTCTTTTGATTGTGGTCAGACTTCTCACAGCTTCCAACTAGATACTTTATGGGTCCAGAGACAATGGGGTCTTGACAGACAGACGGCCCGACAAATTTTTCCTTTGAGGTAGGGAACCCAAAATATCAATCAAATATACTGTTCATATTTTCTTATATTATATTATTTTATGGGATTCGAGCCCAGGACCTTCAGGTAGTGAGGCGGCTATCCCGAGTTCGGATCCCAGAGTAAGGCCCATAATAAGTATGGATATCGCATATGGGGCACCCGCTTGGCATAGTTTGGGACTAGAGATCAATTTGTGTAAGATTGCCCCACGAATATTAATATTTATTTATAGGTACTACTAATTTACATGCCGTTAAAGCGTTTTCAGATATTTATAAGCACCATTGCATGTTATGTATTATATAATCTGTGGTTATGTTATGATATATAGGGGCTGTACATACTCGTATACAACACTAATCGAACACTGTCTAATTAATATCTCTAAGTAGGTACTGTCTGTACTTGTCACTAGCTGCTCGCGGCAGCGCCCACGCATTACAAAGATCCCAGGCGAAGCCATGCGAACAAAATTTAGTTTATGTTGCGAAGGTTTAAATCAGGTGGGTAGTTTCGGAGATTACCCCCTACATACAAATCTCAACGACTATTCCTCTTTATAATAATAGTGTTGATAAAACTAGATAGATATAACCTAGAGTTAAAGTGATTAGTCAGATCTGTAATTATCTAGCTCAACCAAGCCTGACAACTGATAAAAAAGAGGCAGTCATTTATCTATTTAGTAATTACGATTAGGTATTCATAAAATACAAAGTAGACCTTGGAGATAACAGATTGTTTAGCATTGTATGTACCTACTGATGAGTATGCTCAATGCATGAGCACATAACAAAAATACAGACATAGCCATTAAATATTAAAATATAAACGAGTCACTCACGCCTTTAAGTTCAAATATCGCTCGACATGTTCCGAACTGATACGCGGTTCTTAATCATGAGCGTTCTATAACTCACGGAAGTTTTCTCCAATAGCCATTGTAATAGTTTTCTAATGTCGATTCTTTACTAAGTAGTTAGCAAGAGCTTCGACATAATAAGATGAACTTTTTTAAACCAATCTTAATCTAATAAATTACTTACCTAGCAAAGTTAACCAGGGTTAATAAGGTCGTCTCCAACAACTGGGCAATTATTAGGGGTCCTTCAATTCTCAACAGCGGTACTCTGGAATATGAGATATATCATTTAAAAACCGGACAGAAGCGTGACGGACTACGCACATGAAGGGTTCCGTAACAAAATATATCTAACTTCCATTGGAATTTCACGGCACTTACGTCCATTTCGACGATAACTCAAAATCTTTTGGGCCTGTTTTGTTTAAAACACTTTTCGTTGAAAGTATTTAATAAGCACCATATTTTTTTTATATATTTTAATTTTACGATTCAAAAGATAAAGGGGGGAAAATGCTGAGAAACCTCATATTTATTTTTACAGACTTATCGATTAAAGAAAGTTGACCACCTATTTTTGTCATTTTATATGTAAGGAGTGCCACCATTATTTTTTGTGATTTTATCACATAATGTGTGTATACAAAATAAACTAATGCAAAACACACATGGGTAAGGACTAAATTCTTGGCCAGCTTAACTCACTCAATTAGATTTTCTATGAAAGTTTTCCATTGTGACAAGATTTTTGTGTCACAACTGAACTTTTTTCACTTCTTCCGATTGTATGGCTAACTACCGATTAACCAGGCTAACTACTGGCCAAGAATTTGGTCCTTACCCACATTCCAAATATAATTCATATACACTATATAGTTTTTGAGTAAAATGCCTACGAGAGTGTTCCATTTTTGAAATTTTGGCTCCGGAACCCTAAAGAAGATGGAATTGTCTCATAAAAAATACATTAAACTTAAAACAAACCTTGGGAAAACTACAGAGCCTTCCTCAATAGCACTCAACTTAATGTCCCTGCATGTTAGATCCCTCAAATAAGCAAAAAATTCAGGTTCAATATTCTCAGGAAGGGTCTGCATCAAATATTCAATATCTGGAAAACAAAAAATGGGTAAAACAAAAGGTTACAACAGTGCCCTATAAATAAAACTTATACATACCACTGTCAGAGTAATGAAAATTTTCCAAAAACTTTAAACACTCCTCGAGTCCAGCAAATATAGTAAATTCTCCTTGGAATGGATTGGCGCGGAAAAATAAATCAAACACTGCTACATCATTCACTTTGTCCGATTTCCAGTAGGCATAAGCCATGGTTATTTGGTACAGATCTAAAAGAAGGAAATGAATGGTTAGTCTCAAGGTTTAATTTGAGATAAGGTGCTGTCTATTTATTTTGTGGTTAGTCTCAAAAAGAGCATTCTGCATATGTTAGTAATTCCAAACATTACTTTGTTTGGAATTACTAACATATTATCTTTTAAGTAAATGACCTTGTATACAATGTATTACCTAATTAATTATTAATTTGACATTGAAACCGAAAAATTGATTTAAGTAGCAACTCTGAAACATTTATTTTATGAACTTGTTTGAGTTTGTAACTTATTTGAAGTATAAATAAATAGAATAATAAATTAAGCCTAGTGATCGGCCCACAGTGCAACAACTTGCAATTTGTATCAAGTGTGTGACTCATTTGTACCAAATAGCTCATTACATTTTGCATATCATAGCATGCACATTCAGATTCATTCTTCATTCAATAGAACATGTATTTCAATAATGTATGTAAGTCTTCAACAACGGGGAAACATTTTCCTTAAAGAAATTAAGTTAAATAGAATTAACCATCAACTTATCATAAAATTATGTCCTACAAAGCATAATAAATGTCTCAGACTCATACAGCACAAACATGCACAATTGCAAAAGTATATGAACATGACACTGATTTCTGCAATATCATGTTTCAATGTCGCACAATATTGTAAAAAAATTGAGATGTGAGAGTAAACAAGCTTGTTTAACATACCATACACGAAGTGTATTAAAACGATCGTAAAAAAGTGAGGTAGTTATTTTCGCAGTGAACACTTTAACCTAGATAAATGAACAAAACACACGCAATGTATGTAGTTAATGACGGAAGTTATAAAGTCCACAGAAAGTTTAACCATTGACATTTGAAATTCGCTCCAAAATACTGTTTATTCAACTTACCTGTAAGCAAAGGTTGGACGATCCCATTCTGTCGTGCCATCCATCTATTATTGGTCAATTCGACACTGCTCATTTTCGTTACAACTTGCGAATGAAGAGGATTAAATTAAACCGTTCAGGCACGTGTGGAATGTAAGATATCTGTCGTGCAACTAAAAAAAATAATTTCATCGTGATCAACCGCCTGTGCTTATCAGCCAGCGCGCCAAACACTGTTTGACGGAAAATATACGCATGCGCATTTATTTTCTCTATTGACTACAAGAAGAGACGTTTTTCTAATTGTTCAAATGAAGTCTTGACTTGACACCAACATTTCGTTTGCTGAAATTCAAAGACTTTCTGACTATTTACTTGTTAAAGATAACGTTACAATTAAAAAACCATTTTACAATGTAACATTAACCACTGGCACCTATAAATTACGAGGAAATCATGCATTAAACTAAAGTACCGCACTTTAACGTCTTACAAAACGCCTCATAGAATTTGACGTCAGTCGCCAGGGAGTTTAGAGGTCGTTTTCAAGGTCAATACTGAATTCATTAAAAAAATTAATGTATACGTATGGCGCTTTCAGTCCATCATATTTGTTTCTTTGCAAATTAATAGTAATAAAATGTAAATAACGTGAAAATTGTACTTTAAGTAAGAGTTTACTCTTATCTATATGAATCTACTACATACTCTACTGTCTGTTTATAAATAATATAATATCTATAGTTGATCTATAGTATTCTATAGCCATCAATCAGAATTTTCTAGAAAATGTGGCCACCTATAAACTTCACATATCGCATAAATCTATTACAAAGAATTTAAAATATTTTCTTACCTTCCTGAATTTTTACAACTAAGTAAGGTAGGTAGGTACCTACGATTGAATTAAACTTCCCAGCGGCTCACGCTCATGAGAGGCTGCCGTGGAGTAGAAAGCGTTTTTGCGTTTATCCACTTATTTACTTACTTACCCATAAATATATGTCCCTTGTACATCATCATGCGTCGTTCCCGGTCGTGTCCTAAAGAAGCCTGAGGGCCTACCGCGAAACGAAAACGAACTTCGTTCGTGTATCTCCATCTCTGTCGCACTTGCTAGTTCGAGCGACAGAGAGGGAGATACTCGAACGAAGTTAGTTTTCACTTCGCGGTAGCCCCTCTGGTCTGGGGACACTAGTTTTACGAAAGCGACTGCCATCTGATCTTCCAACCCCCTCTGGGTTGGAACTCTAAACTAAGTAAACTCACAACATAAATATCTCCCATCACTTTGAACTAGTACCTATGTCAGCTGGGCTTCGGGCTTCCATTCTAGTGATTATATTCTCTTTGTTCCATTCAATCAATACATGTTTTTGCACTTGACTGTACCTATCCACTTGTCATTAAGGGGCTACCCAAGGTTTCCATCGATTTTTGACAAGTTTTGAATCGTATCTCCTACTACTACTAGTACTTTTTAATGATGTAACTTGGCAAGTTTTAATAGAAAATTATATACTTGACACATTGCAGTCCAAAGGTGTCGATTCATTGCATTGAAAAGGTGTGTGGTGTGTGAAAACTTGCCAAGTAACATCATTAAAAAGTACTGCCAAGTGTGCATTCCTATAACTATTTATGATTTGAGGTATTTTTATGGAACTTGGTACTTATTCAGATTTCACTTCTTTTATAGGCGAAGCATTCCCATAGTATCGAACTTGGCAGCCTTTCACATTTATGTTTTTGATGGGATAAGTTTAACGTGTCTGTGTATCTGTCAGTGGTATCGTAGCTCCCACACGGATGGACCGATTTGAATGCGGGTTTTTTTGTGTCATAGATAATTTTATCCCGAGTGTTCTTAGCTACGTTTCATGAAAATCTGTTTAGCCGTTTTAGAAATATTGGACTTTGAAATGAAAATGTCGGGAGTTTTTCAACTTTTCTAAGTTGTAATTATTTATGATTTAATATCAAACACAGCTTTTTTTTACTTTTATTGTACAATAAGTCCAAGTATTGTTACAGTGCGTCAGCGGTTTTCAAACTGTTTGACTACGATGAGACGTGTCCTCAGATCATAGAAAGGCATGTGAGGTTACGAATTATACTGAGATGACAATGTGTCAACATATCCAAGCTATTTGAAAATCACTAATTCCTTATCATATATGTAGATAATAAAAAGTATCATAAGTTCATAGGTTATTTATGGTCGTCATTTCTTAAATGCACGATTTGTTTTATTTTGCATTGGTTCGTCACGTTAACTGCAAGACAACTAAGTAAAATACATAAAACAAGGGTATCATTCGTAGTTGAATGTCATATCATTCAAGAGGAGACTACATTGGAAGTGCTTCATCCATCGAACTCCAATCACGACACACTATGCGTCAGCACGTCTATCATGCGCAGGCCGCGACATACTCTCGATTATTCTCGCGCTATATCTCTTGTTTTAATTATTCTAATAAGAAAGAGACGGATAGAACGAGAAAAATCGAGACAGTTCGTGCGCCGTCGCGTGATAGCCGTGCAGAGGGCCTACCGCGAAACGAAAACGAACTTCGTTTGTGTATCTCCATTTCCGTCGCTCGAATCAGCAAGTGCGACACAGAGGGAAATACAAGAACGAAATTTTACGTTTTCGTTTCGCGGTAGCCCTCAGGGCTCTTATGGCTATAAATCGACTTTTTACTCCATCACGCGCTAGTCCGCAGCAGCTGAACAGTTTGCTCTACAAACGGATTTTCGTATGTTATCGGCTACGAGCGAAGGTCTAGGAAGACTGATTGTTTTAAGCTGCTACGGACTACGGCGTAGCGCTACGAGCCACGCGTGGCAGCGAATAAGAGCTGTAACCACGAAAATCGAATCTTGAAGTTCGTATATCTCCGTATCTATCACACTTATGATTTGTGGTAATCGAGCGACAGAGACAGACATATACGAACTTCGGGATTCATTTTCGTGGTAGCGCAGCAGTTCACACTTTCACTGCCACGCCGTAGTCGCTTTTCGTTATATACGTATACGGTATCACCAAGGGATCAGTTTCGAGCCTAGCGATTCTTGGATAGAATATGCTAAATAATGAAGGTTTACTCCGTTCATAATTTAACCAAATCTTAATATACATAAACATTATAGTTGAGGTGGGATCAATAAATGTTTGACAGTCTTAGTAGGGAAGACGTTGCAAGGGACGATCCAGCAACCTCATGTTATTCCAGTCAGTCGAAAACATTTCAATACATACCTGAAGTATCTGAATACGGCTCTATCGATAAAAGAGATAGTAGTTCATATCATTTTCACATAGGTAAGAACATAATTTGTAAAACACCAAAATAAAATATGTTTTCAACACAATTGCTCGTAACATACCTCTTATTGTGTCGCTTTTTGGCTCATAATGTGTGACGTGTTTTATAACATTACAACATTACACTTGTGTGATATGGTTATATCCCGATTAAGTCACGTTGGCACCTTGCAGCAAGATATATGCATGAACACGGTGCATTCTTAAATTAACCGGGTTGTACAGAATGTACCTACAGCTTTTTTTTAAATTCTCGGCAAATGGATTCTTACTTGACTAAACAAATTAAATGCTTTTTGTTAATTAATTGACTATTTCTTTTTGTATATGATGTAGAAACGTTTAATTTAGTACAACTATTCACTTTTCATAAAATTTTACATGAATTAAATACAGATAACATTTTAAAACTAAAATATAATTTTATTTTGTATTGGCTATTTAGCGCAGCATATTAGGTGTAAAGCTAATGGATCGCATCCGGAACACCACACTGCGCTCCAAGACCCAGATAGAAGATGTAGCTCGGAAGGCGGCCAAGTTAAAGTGGGACTGGGCCGGTCACGTCTGCCGCATGCCGGATGAGTTGTGGGCCAAAGCGACCACGGAGTGGAAGCCGCAAAACTCAAAACGGAGACGCGGTAGACCTCGTCGGCGATGGCGTGACAACTTGGACTCCTTTTTAAAAGACTGGCCAGACATTGCTCAAGACCGCGATGATTGGAAAAAGAGGGGGGAGGCCTTTGCTCAGCAGTGGGACATAATGGGCTCGATATAATAATAATAATAATAATTGGCTATTTAAAGATTTGTGCCCACACCGGGCCAACTTCACGAAATAAAAATTAAAGGTTATTTCAGAAATATTTATAAAATTAGTTTATGCGTGTTTGGTTATTATCAAAAATGATGACTCGTGGTGACCAGAAAAGTGATAAATAGAATGTACGCCACTGGAAATTCTTGGCGATGTGCAGTTGTGAGTACAAACCTGTTGTCATCTTAATGATTTACTTAATGTAAAGAAAATAATTTGGCAGGGCTAAAACATTTTCATCTTATGAAAATGATTTTTTCCTCGCAAAATGTGTTGAAAAACGTCGTATGATACACGTGAGCTTTGATAATTACATCCTCGGCTTCCTTATCACGCTCACCTGCGGTTCGCGTGAACAATTTCGCCTCTGATATAATTATCAACATACCTCACTTGTATCACAATTTACTATTTCCGAAAGGGTCGCCGTATATTGCTCTTTCACGTGACCATTATAACATATGTTGTAATTATAGCAGTTAATCTAGAAATTACTGACGTATATCATTTTGAAGCACCTTGTCTGCCCGAATTTAATGGTGACAGAATTCTTACATAAGTTAATATAATTGCATTACTTTAGTAACACATTCTTGGACAGGAGCGCTAGAGGCCGATCGCTGTTGGGGTGTTCCTTGTCGTGGTGTAGTAACAGTCCCCGTCTGGTCACAAACTGGTCCTGGCAGAATGTACATTGGAATGGTTTCTCACCCGTATGCTGATACATGTGGTACTGAAACAATATAATGATATATTATTATTATTATTATTATTGTGAGCCTGTATTGTCCCACTGCTGGGCAAAGGCCTACCCCCATGGTCATTCTTTTAAAAAGGGGCCAAGTGCGTGTCGGACCACGCATAACAAGGGTTCCGTGCCTAATAAAAAGGTCGTATCGTTACTGAAATCTTATGGCACTTACTATGGAGGGGGGGGGGGACAATGTTAGTGACTTAACATTGTCCCCCCCCCCCCCCCTCTAATTTTTGAACCGAGTAGGTATTTTAAAAATATGAAAAATAAACATGCAAATTGAGCTTATTAAATTCTTTCTGCGGAAATTATTTTGAACAAGAGATCGGTTCAAAGGTTTTCGAGATATTTCTAAAAAAAACCGTCTTTCCTAAACAAAAGGACGTAAGTGCCATAAGATTTCAGTAACGATACGACCTTTTTATTAGGCACGGAACCCTTGTTATGCGTGGTCCGGGGCGATTATCTCCGACTCAATAGAGTCGTAAAAATTGCTGAGAAATCTTAAATTTATTTTGAAAGGCCTATCGATTGATGTGCCACACGTGGGCAATGAAAAAATGTATGAAGTTAAACCCTAAAAATATTTTTTTGTCATTTCAGTACATAACTATGTAGCGGTTAACAAAATACACCTACCTCAAAATTTTATTCAAATACACCTTATAGTTTTCGAGTAAAATGCCTGTGACATACGGACGGACAGACAGACAGACAGACATGACGAATCTATAAGGGTTCCGTTTTTTGCCATTTGGCTACGGAACCCTAAAAAGGAGTTTAGCAGTAAGTTTAAAGAATTTGCTAAAAAATACAATTTCCATCATATAACTAGTAGTCCCTACTACTCCCAAAGCAATGGGTGCGCAGAGGCAGGTGTAAAAATAGCAAAATCTCTATGAGCAAAGAATGATGATGTGTATTTGGCATTGATGATTTATAGGAACACCCCGTTGGAATGTGGATATAGTCCAAATGAACTAGTATTTCATAGAAAAATCAAAGACATTTTGCCAGTGTATCCATGTAAGTTAAGGGAAGTGACTGCTCTCTGAAGTGAAGGGGAGTGAGTAATGCTCATGATAATTTTTATGTAAAAAGAAAACAGTTCAGGACTAAAATGGCAGAAAACTATAATAAGAGACATAGAGTGGTAAAGTTAAGAGAGTTAGGACAGGGAGATAAGGTTTGGGTAGTTGATTTAAGAAAATATGGTGTGGTTGTCAGAAAGGCTAAGGAAGCAAGATCCTATTTTGTTGAAGTGGGAGGTTTCACATATAGAAGGAATCGATGGCATCTGGTTCCTGCACCTTTCTTACAATCAATAATGCAACAAAAGGAACAGGTTTATGATAGTTTCATGGGTTATAGAAGTTTAGATACAAATGATGATTGTAAAAACAATGTAGAACAGAATACTAATGATAATTGTGTAGAACTTGTATGTGATGAAGAAAATGTATCAGAAACAGCTCATGAGAATATTGAACCTACTGGCAATATTTCCGAGGAGGTACGTAGACCGCAACGGGTCAGGACCCAACCAAGATGGTTAAATGACTATGAGCTCGGTATCTTAAAAATATATATCTAGTTCTTATGAGGGAGGATGTTATAGTAGCATCACTAGTGGGAAGAGGCACATCCCTAGGGAGCGCGGGTCGGCGCGGGTGGTGTTATCTGTGGTATTCCGGATTGAACTGGTGTAAGACGTAACTGAATAAAGTAATTTGTTCCTGATATAATTGTGTATCAATTAGCTACCATTACACTAGCCGTACGGGTACTAGCTTCACCGGCCACACGAAGCTAATACACAAACCAGGATAGTAAAATCAGGGGTGGGGGGCGCTACTAGCTCGAAAAATAGAACAAGCTATTAAAACTATCCTGGCTTCAGCACTTGCTTACTAGCTTTCTCGATAGCTTACTAGCCTGAAAATAAAGCTAGTTAGTTCTGTATACACGAAGATAGACGCACTAGCCTGCTAGCTTACTAGCACTAGCTTGCTATCCTAGCTTGAAAAACTAGACTCGTGTAATCAAGGCATTAGCGACGCGACGGCGATCTCAGAGGGGCTACCGCGAAGTGAAAACGAACTTCGTTCGAATATCTCCGTCATTGTCGCTCGAACTAGCAAGTACAATAGAGAGGGAGATACACGGACGAATTTCGTTTTCGTTTCGCGGTAGGGCCTCAGTACATAAAGTCGCCCAAGTTGTATTGAAACCGTCGTGGCGTCGCCGATCGCTCCACCAGTGCGGCCAAAGAGTTTTTGAAACATTAAAAAACGAATTATCGACCAGGATTTGGACCCGAGTCTGTAGCCAGCGCAACGACTATTTCAACTCTGCTCTTGAGATCTCCTGCCTAATGATTAATGATAAAATATTTTTTGAAATATATTTTATTTCTTCCAGGAAGGGTTCTAGCTTCGTTTTTATGCGTTAGTTTTATTTATTTACTTAGTATATGTATTTAACAGGCCATTATATACGATCTAACAGACTATGGCAAATTTACTGTGGCTTTTAAAAGTTAATCTTTTGGAGAATAGGCATGATGACAGTAATTGAAAATCACTAAAATATGGTATTTTCTAAGTGAAATTTTAATCATGGAATTCGAAAGATGCTCAAATTTTTTAATGAAGTAAGAGATTATTATTTATTTTGATAAAATAAAACTGAAAAATACGGACGCCCGCCATGATATGTTAAACACCAATCAGAGCTCATGACGTCACGTTTGTATAAACAAATTGGCTAAAATCAATAAACTATGATGACATAGAGAATATACTGAAGAATGATACTTAGTAATTTAGTCATTTTAAATTATAGACACACACACAGAGTCACACACACACACGCACAAACACACACACGCACGCGCGCACACACACACACACACACACACACACACACACACACACACACACACACGCACGCACGCACGCACGCACGCACGCACGCACGCACGCACGCACGCACGCAAGCACGCACGCACGCACGCACGCACGAACGCACGCACGCACGCACGCACGCACGCACGCACGCACGCACGCACACACGCGCACGCGCACACACGCACACACGCACACACGCACACACGCACACACGCACACACGCACACACGCACACACGCACACGCACGCACACACACACACACACACACACACACACACACACACACACACACACACACACACACACACACACACACACACACACACACACACACACACACACACACACACACACACACACACACACACACACACACACACACACACACGCACGCACACAAGTATACACAAATCATATTTTTTATCCTTTGTTAGTTTAAGATTTCTCAACATGTCATTTCTTATCGATGTATTATTAGTTACCACAGTGGAGGAGCGGTGTCTCTTAATACAGGTATTTTTAATACTTAAAAAGAGGCACCAACCAATATATTGTTAAATAGTTTAAGTTACTGCATAAATTATTTTAATTTTATTTATTTTTATTTATTTAAATACCCATAACGGCCATTACCACAGATTACAGAGAAAACTTACGTACTGAACGAATAGTAAGACGGGGATAGAACCATGTTATCTGTCAGATCTTCATACGTCATTGTCCCGCTTTCTCACTCGCACGGCCATGCAAGACTTGTAAACTTTTTAATTTATGTTCATTCAATGAGCAATTGAGCGATTTAGGTAGAAAACGTCAAAGGTCTGCGTTCTGTTTATACAAACGTGACGTCACTCGGGACGCCATGACACTGACAAGAGTTTTAGCGCCAATTTTAAATTTAAAAACTAAAATGCATTTTTTTCCTACTTAATTGTTATATTCTCTTGAAAAATCTTATTCGTTGTACATAATAAATGTTTCTTAACATTTAGAACAGTTTTTCAAAATGTGTCATCATGCCTATTGTCTATAGCTCAGTTGGTAGAGTGGCTTCCCTGGCTCCAGAGTCCAGGCCCAATATCAAATCCAAGAAAGGTTATGCTTTAAGCCTATCAACATAGACGTCCACTGCTGTACTAGATAGGACTGGATAGACCTGCACCAAAGTGACGGGTCTGATCTTTCCTCCTCAACGGCCATCGGTTCAACGTTATGTGCCCTCCGCTGCAAGCCTATGTCTGCGTAATAATAGTCATTAAAATAAAAACTGAGCAATTTAAAGTTCCAATATAAAACGCTAGGATACATACCGTAAAATTGTCTCTCCTCATAAAGCTATGGTTGCACAAGGTACACTGATATTTGAAGATGCCTTTAACCGAAGTCAGATGCACAGTCGGCTTAGGTGCAATAGGGCGAGGATGTAGCACCGTATCACGAATGGCATTGGGGCGAGTCGGCACGGCACTCTCCCGAGTCGCCGCCATTCGCCTTCTAACCTTGCTGTCCACCCGCCGCCCGGGATGCATGCGACTTCTGTGAGAATAGCAGTTCCCGGAGCTTGCGAAACATTTGTCACAAAATGGACATTTGTAAGGCTTCGCCCCAGTGTGTTGGTTGATGTGGAACTGAAAAAACAATTTTAACTGTATTTGTAGCGTTGCTATTCCAACCTGTTTTACAAAGCTTGATGAGACTCATCCAAAGGCAATGGGCTACTTGTATGAGAAAAAAATATTTTTTATTTTTTGCAGCGGCCAAGGATGTTTTTTTAGTAATCATTTAGAGGACCTCTTAATATGCATAGATATTATATAAAATTATAATTATATAAAATTAAACGCGTTTAACAATATCGTAGCCGAGATATTTAAGTTTGAAGTTTTGTTTATAACTTTTCAATATGACCTGTGAAAATATGTATTGCAAATATCTCGGCTCCGATGCATTTTAGTATATTACATTTCATAAAAATATGTTTGTTATGAGTATCTATCATAATATACTATACTAGGTATGGATCACAGAAGAACCAGGTATCTGCTGAAACTGGGTAAGAGCAATCTAAGAATGTTGACAGGTATTATAACTGGTCATAACACTCTAAATAGACACTTAAAGATATTAGGTATTAGAAATGATGCTTCCTGCCCGCACTGTGGGGAGGAAGAAACTAGCAAGCACGTACTAGCGGAATGCGTCATGTACGCGGCACCGCGGTTTAGAGCTTTCGGTAGAGATGTGTTAGAGGAGTGGGAATTGAGGGATGTCAACCTTAAGGATGTCCTTCTGTTCTGCAGGAACACAAGAAGAATGGAAGAGTGTAATGTGGGAACGCTGCCGGGACAGTAACCTTAAGCTCCAACTTAAGGGAATGGGGCTGAATGAACGCGACGAGCAATCGACTGCCCGCCTGCTTCCGGCCAGGCGTCCCTTCACTACATCTACATCTACATCTACTATACTTTTACGAATGGCCCCTCATCTAAAAAAAACCATTTTTACCCAGACCCCATTGCAGCACTGGAATAGTCTTCATTAATACTTGGACCCAACACAATTTTATCTAAATAATGTTCTCATAAGTATGATCCTACGATTTATACACTTTTGTAAATGAGAGAGTTAATAATGAAATAAGTCCTTGTACTAGATACAAATAACTAACAGATTTATTACAAGCTTCTGATTTGACTCGCAATGTTCGTATCGTAAGTTGTCCTTCATGCAAACTATTTTTCAGCCACTTGGCATCCGAGTTAAATTTTGGCATACTCATGCGAGTAAAGTGACAACGCAACATTATGGCACCACTAAGCTATAGCAACTTCTAACATCCCCCCCTACTCAGTAGTAGTTGAGAAGTGTGCAAAAAAAACCGGGCAAGTGCGAGTCGCGCTCGCGCACCGAGGGTTCCGTACAAATTTGTAGTTTTTTATGATTTAATTACAAACATACAGGTTTTAAATTTTCCCTGTACTTGCAGTACCTATAAGACGATATTACTTGCTTGCTTATAGTTCTAGGTGATTGGAAAGTACCCCTCTTCATTTTGATTCCCCTGGAGTGTCGAAATATAAGTTTTTTGCGACATAAACGGCCGTGTCTTTTTTATGCTAACTTAGAAGTTTGATTTTTTTGACAGCTTCAAGGGACTGTGGACTTCAGTATATGGTTTAAATCTCTACCCTTCACAGACAGACGGACAACAAAGTAATCCCATAAGGGCTTTGTTTCTTTCCTTTTGAGGTATGGAAATGAAATTAACTTTATTATTATTGTATGTCTTTCCCGTTCACGGGACAACGATGTCCCGGACCTTTGGGAGGCGTGCGTGGAGCTATGTACCTACAAAGTACCAACTGAGCCAACACGTAGAGGCCCTTTTGACAATTTAATGAAATGCAAGGAGTACACCGAGCGGATGCTGTCCCTGCCCGTGTCATGGGACGCACACAGAGACAGCACCCGCTGTGGTGTATGGGGACTATTGATGGTTGATGGAATCTAAATAAAACGGGTTATTGGGTTGAAATGATGGGACTAGTGGCTGGGCTATTGGGTGAAACATCGGACGCCTGCCTAATAAAACTGTTTCAATCTTTATCTCTGGCAGACGGTGACTCGCTAACTGCTAGATGGGCCCCTATTAATAGCGACATTAAAAAATGGCCTAAGGGCAACACCGGTCAGAGAGCTGGGGGGTAGAGAGGTGGCACTGGACTTTAAACATATAGCCAACTCGCCACTTAGGTGTCCACATCTACCCTCGAGCAACAGCTCTTGCGACTCCACTCTGGACGGCCAATAAAGGCAAGCCAGAGGCGGAGGGCCTGTCCAACCAACCACCCGATCGGCTCAGCCCGACCACAGGACACCCCCAGGAGCACTCAGGTACGTAGGGTCGGTACTCCCTAACAGACCGCCACAAGCTGCCTTACGTTGACTGATTGCACCAGAAATCTGGTGGGCGATGGGGCCGTCACATCCCTACGCCATTTATTATTATTATTATTATTATTATTTTATGTTATAGGAGGCAAACGAGCAGACGGATCACCTGATGGTAAGCGATTACCGCCGCCCATGGACACCTGCAACACCAGGTGTTGTGAGTGCGTTGCGCCTTTAAGGATGGAGCTCTGGGAACCTTACTCACCATCAGGAACAAAACACTACAATACCTACGGAATAGGCAGCAGTGCTATAATGGCTGTGGTCTTCTGTAAGGCGGAGGTACTCCCCCAGTCGGGCTGCTCCAGATTCAAGCGTGATAACATTACGCTGTGCCCTACCTCTCTCAAATTACCTTTAAGTCCTGATTCCTTTTGAAACTCTTTTTACAGAGGTGGCAGTGATATGGTCGCTCACTGCTATGCGTAATGCTGTGCGTTTTCAAGTTGCTCCGGGTATTATAAGACCTCCCGCACACTTTACAAGTGTATGCTTTACTAGTTGCCATGTGCACGGTCATATGTGCTGCTAAAGTTCTTTCTGTTCTGAAACTGAGGAGAATATTCTTTTGATAATAGTAATGTTTTGGTATGTTTTAGAGTTAATGGTAGACCAGATGTATGGTAGAGTAAATGGTCTGGCCAGAAGGCAAAAATCGAGTGGAAAGTTTGGAAGGCCCTAAGCAACCTGGTTGAGTTGATGATGGCATAACTGCACTGGCTGGCTGGCCAAATTTGATTAATATTGGAAGAAATGATAGTGGTAGCCACATACTATTAGAGATAATTTAGTAAAAAAAAAAAAAGTTTTATACTTATAATAATATTAGTCTAAGTAGGACTATATTCATGGCAATAAAATACAATAAAATAATAACAAAAATCTAGCCTAATCCCAGTCAAGAAGTCCCCCTTGAGTTGTCCCTGGCGCTAAGGTATACCCATCACTATTAGAAACTACTTTTTTAATGAAATACAGTAAGTTTGTTTATGTGCTTACCATCTCCCGCAAACTGTGCACATCCCATTAGTTCTGTGTTTCTTCAAGTGCACAATCAAATCACACTTGTAGTCGAAGCTCTCCTCACAGGTGCCGCACTTAAACTTCTTGTTTACCCTCTCCTCATTACAATGTATCCAGGAGTGATTCTTCAATGCCAGTTCTGTGTAAAAACTTCTTTTGCATGTAATACATGGGAATGGTTTCATTTTATTTTTCTTTGTTTCAGGCTGATCGGGAGATGGATCTCCTTTTTTGATCAACTTAATAGTTACATTCTCGCCATCGACACTGTGCAAGTGTGTTATATCTTCCTCTTGGTCGTTAACATCATCTGCATTAGGTGACACCAAACTCTCAGAATTCTGAAGAATCATCATTGGATCAACACTTATTTCCATTTCAGTGATGTGGTTCTCATCATCAGAGTATTCTGGCTCTAACTTGATATCAGTTTTCTGGGCCAACACGCAATTCTGTGAGTTGGGGGGGTCAAATTGATCCAGTATAATGCTCTGATTGAGCAGAACCTCCTGAGCCCTGCGGGCAGTGTCAATGAACTCGCAGACCGTCTGCAACTTGGAACAGCATCTGATACAAATGTTTTTAGGAAGTTTGTCTTCCTCATCAACCTGTAAGACCGATTTTGTGATAGTAATTAGATATGTGCAAAAAGGAGCAATTGTCCAAAAGGTGTAACTGAATTGTGTTTGAGCTATCTAATAAGATATCCTGTCATTCCAACAATGAGTGAACAATTTGTAAGCTAGTGATGTGCAAGGATAAGAAAATCTTTCTGTTTTGAAGGTGAACCAAAAGCGGTTTTTTCCATTGCATATTACTTATTTGATCTTGTGGTTTGAGTATATTTGCATTTATTTTACATTAGATTGGCTCATTGTTTAATCCCTTCAAACCAAAAAAGGAGATTTATAAATTGTTTTTTAAATCACCTTGAAAGGAGAAAGTTGAAAGTACCTACAGTTGAAAGTTCCCTTTTAAAAAATCCCTGTTACACAATGGAATTTAACAAATTTACCCCTGTTAACATAAATATTTGTGAGTATAAATCGCAGGGCTTATGGGCCAGACTTGGCAACAGGCCGTAGTTTGGAAACCCCTGGTCTGATTAACATACTATGAATTATTTAATTTAAAATTGCCTTAGTAAAGACCAATCGAGGACAAATGAAGAGTACACGGAAATAACATTTCTAGTCTCATTTTTTTAAAATAAGTTTTATCTGAACTTTTGGAGCTTGTTGTGAACTTACTATGTGACATAAAACTCTCATAAAAAAATAAAGTGACTAGACATGTTCTTTGTGTGTACCCTTCAAATGTTGAGTCATCATAGAATACCTAGCAACTAAAAGGTTTATGTCTAATAAACCTATATTTGATAATAATGTCATGAACTCATAAAACCTTGTGATGGACATCAATCAAAGTGGAGTGGAGTGGGGAGGATATTTTAGAGAACATGGTCATCAAAATAGTGGACTGATTATTTTTAATCTTATGTGCAAGTTAGTTAGTTATTAATGTTCCTTTAAGTTAATTCTGAAGTCAAATTGGAAGCAACTTCACTATCACGTGTCACTTACCTCAATTAGTAAGTACTTGTTCAGTTTGTTCTGTAGCAGCATAGCTTCGGCTTCTGCGCTGAATATCATTATTGTCACTTCTTGTTCTTCGGCACATAGTCGGCAACATCTCTCGAAGCTTTCATGCAAGCTTAAAGCCATTATTTATAGCAATATAAGTACGTCGAGGGAACGATTTGGCGATGCAGTGCTTCACATGCACTGTAATGATTTTTCCACTTTATATCCCAATGCGTAAAGACGCATGCGCGTTGAGAGATAGCGATGTTGAGTTTTGTATACTTCATTATCGCTATTATTGACATTTTGAAACTACTATAGCAGCAAAACCACACCGCGCAGACTCGAATCGGGCAGCCCCGTTTTCGTCTGTTTGCGATATTATAATGAAATGACGAAGTCAAGTAACTGCCAACTGCCGGTCCGCCACTGACACCTGACAGTTAGACAGTAAAGTAGTGCCACAGACTAATAAGAATACAGACGTGCAGTATAAAGCAAGACGATGTTCCATATAGTTGTCTCTGTCACTGCTTATGGTCAGCTGATGTGAGTTAGAATGAGAAGAATAGTATGGTATTTTGAGTCTATTGACGACTTGTCTCCAAAAACTGTTAACCACGGTGTTAAATGCTAAACAATCTGTCAAAGTTAAATCAACGTCAAATCTCTTGTGAATCTTGAGGAAAGTTGGTTATTTCAAGAATATTGTGTTGAAAAACTAAATATTTCTGTAATAAGTTAATGATTGAAGTTGTATGAAGTGGCACAATGGCTTGTGCAGTTCCGTACTGCCGACGTTACGCTAGATTGTTAAAAAAGACCGGAGAAACAATCGGATTTCATCGGTAAGAATCATCTGGTTATTTTTCAAATATTTCATATACATTACGCAATATAATATAATATAATGGTCTGGGATTACAGCAGATGCTTGATACTATCGGATAAGTATTTTTTATATGGATCAAACTTGATATTTTTGGGATTTTTAGTAAAAATACAATTGTCGTAAACATGGGTAGTGTTGTTACCATGTATATATCGATATTTCGTCGACATGAATTATTCATGTAGGCGTTTAGACAAAATATTTTAATGTTACATGTCTTAACTGTTAACTTCAGGTTTCCGGTAAATAATAATCTTCGAAAAAAATGGATTGACGCAGTAGGGCGCAATAATTGGACGCCGAAAAAACACCATAGAATATGTTCGAAACATTTCGAAACTAACTGTTTCGTTATTATTAAAAACATAAAACACTTGCTGCCAGATGCGATACCTACAGTTTTTCAGAGGCCGCTTGAGGTAAGTTGGTAAGTATAGTGAGTTTTATTTATTTTATTATTTGACAATTCTGAGGTCCCTCCAGATGAGTTCGTTTCATTTAAGTTTTGTATATGCAAAGAATTTGTATTAGTACATTGATTTTCTTTATATATCCATAACTACTATAATGTATATTATTCATGCGAAAGTAACTCTGTGTCGGTTTGTTGTTTACCTGTTCATACTTAAGCAGCTCAACTGATAGAGATTGTATAATAATGTTTTCGTTACTGTATTTAATGCAGGGATCTCACCAGGATCAACAATTAGAAGGCAACTACGACAAAATGATGCTGAGCAGTAATGAAAGGCTACCAGATACAATACCTAAGACATCTGCATTGCCTCTTCAGGTGATGCAAGTTTACTGATTGCAAAAAGTTCTATATAATTGGATATTTATTATTTAAAGCATTAGATGTAACTTTCTTATTAAAATGAGATATTTTCAGGAATATAATTGCGTTGTTATTTTGTGTTAGCTTACTTTAAAAACAAAGTTTTAATCGACTTCAAATCAATACTTCACGAAGCTACATTCCATAATACCGCATGAACTGCTTTCTGAAAGCAAATGCACGATTTCAAAGTACCCAAATCGTTTCAAAATAAGATTTGAAGATTGCCCTGGTTTTCTCCAGGATCCCATCTTCAGATCCTGACCTGCCTAGGACCACCTTTTCTAACAAAACACCATTCTTATCGGTCCAGGCGTCTAAGAGTAATCGAGGAACATACATAAAAAAATAAACAGCCAGCGGAATTGATAAGTTTCAGAAGTCGGTTAAAAATAAATGTGTTCCACTAAAGATCCACAAAATAGTGAGACTTAAAAAGTAACTCGTCTGACTACCTATGTATTTGCATAATTTAATTTGTAGCGAACATATGAAACATGAATGCAGTTTATTATATTCGTAGTCGTGTAATGGTTTTTGTTTTCTATTTGTTAAGTACCATATTAATTTTTGCATAGTATGGATAGAGATACAATTTACTTACGAGTATCGAATATTACGAATTTATTAACAGTAGGTAAATATCGATATCGGTAACTTGTAAGAAATTATCTTTCTGTGCACTAAATTTCGAGCGAGCGAGAGAGCGAATTACATCGTGCGAGCGAGAAAGCGGAGACAATGACGTCTGAAGACCTGTCAGATAACATGGTTCTATCCCTTTCTTACTCGGCGTTCAGTACCGTAAGTGAGAAGAGATCGGATGTATAGAAAACGTTCAATTTATTAGGGCCTATCTGCTTTTCTCTGTAATCTGTGAGTAGTGCTGAAATGTCAAACAATGCTACGTTCCAAAGCAGATAAAAATAGCCACGTACAGTCGTCCGACCGCGGCCGTAGGCCGATTTAGTCCGTGTGCCGCTAGTGCCGCTACAAGTACGTCAAGTACGGCTCCAGCCGGTATATTAGCACTGCTATGACACGCACGCGTTCTATCACATCGAGTTGCATGCGATAGAAAGGCATAGCCATGTTTAGGCTCGTTCGGTATACCTAAACAGGGGATTTGTTAACAGTACTAATATTTATTCTGTTCCGGATCCTACACGGATAGTTACGAATAGGAACAACGTGCAACGGTGCTACTACTTACTACAAAAGTCGAAACGCTCAATATCTCCTTCTCTGTCGCACTTATATATTTAAGAGACAGGGAAGGAAATGTGGCGAGTTTAGATTTTCGTAATAGCACACAGATTACAGAGAAAAGCAGATAGGCCCTAATAAATTGAACGTTTTCTATACATCCGATCTCTTCTCACTTACGTACTGAACGCCGAGTAAGAAAGGGATAGAACCATGTTATCTGACAGGTCTTCATACGTCATTGTCTCCGCTTTCTCGCTCGCACGATGTAATTCGCTCTCTCGCTCGCTCGAGATTTAGTGCACAGAAAGATATTTTCTTACAAGTTATCGATATCGATATTTACTGTTAATAAATTCGTAATATGCGATACTCGTAAGTAAATTGTATCTCTATCCATACTATGCAAAAATTAATATGGTACTTAACAAATAGAAAACAAAAACCATTACACGACTACGAATATAATAAACTGCATTCATGTTTCATATGTTCGCTAAAAATTCAATTATGCAAATACATAGGTAGTCAGACGAGTTACTTTTTAAGTCTCACTATTTTGTGGATCTTTAGTGGAACACATTTATTTTTAACCGACTTCTGAAACTTATCAATTCCGCTGGCTCTTTATTTTTTTATGTATGTTCCTCGATTACTCTTAGACGCCTGGACCGATAAGAATGGTGTTTTGTTAGAAAAGGTGGTCCTAGGCAGGTCAGGATCTGAAGATGGGATCCTGGAGAAATCCAGGGCAATCTTCAAATCTTATTTTGAAACAATTTGGGTACTTTGAAATCGTGCATTTGCTTTCAGAAACCAGTTCATGCGGTAATATGGAATGTGGCTTCGTGAAGTATTGATTTGAAGTCGATTAAAACTTTGTTTTTAAAGTAAGCTAACACAAAATAACAACGCAATTATATTCCTGAAAATATCTTATTTTAATAAGAAAGTTACATCAAATGCTTTAAATAATAAATATCCAATTATATAGAACTTTTTGCAATCAGTAAACTTGCATCACCTGAAGAGGCAATGCAGATGTCTTAGGTATTGTATCTGGTAGCCTTTCATTACTGCTCAGCATCATTTTGTTGTAGTTGCCTTCTAATTGTTGATCCTGGTGAGATCCCTGCATTAAATACAGTAACGAAAACATTATTATACAATCTCTATCAGTTGAGCTGCTTAAGTATGAACAGGTAAACAACAAACCAATACATATTATAGTAGTTATGGATATATAAATAAAATCAATGTACTAATACAAATTCTTTTCATATACAAAACTTAAATGAAACGAACTCATCTGGAGGGACCTCAGAATTGTCAAATAATAAAATAAATAAAACTCACTATACTTACCAACTTACCTCAAGCGGCCTCTGAAAAACTGTAGGTATCGCATCTGGCAGCAAGTGTTTTATGTTTTTAATAATAACGAAACAGTTAGTTTCGAAATGTTTCGAACATATTCTATGGTGTTTTTTCGGCGTCCAATTATTGCGCCCTACTGCGTCAATCCATTTTTTTCGAAGATTATTATTTACCGGAAACCTGAAGTTAACAGTTAAGACATGTAACATTAAAATATTTTGTCTAAACGCCTACATGAATAATTCATGTCGACGAAATATCGATATATACATGGTAACAACACTACCCATGTTTACGACAATTGTATTTTTACTAAAAATCCCAAAAATATCAAGTTTGATCCATGTAAAAAGTACTTATCCGATAGTATCAAGCATCTGCTGTAATCCCAGGCCATTATATTGCGTAATGTACATGAAATATTTGAAAAATAACCAAATGATTCTTACCGATGAAATCCGATTGTTTCTCCGGTCTTTTTTAACAATCTAGCGTAACTTCGGCAGAACGGAACTGCACAAGCCATTGTGCCACTTCATACAACTTAATTCATTAACTTATTACAGAAATATTTACTTTTTCAACACAATATTCTTGAAATAACCAACTTTCCTCAAGATTCACAAGAGATTTGACGTTGATTTGACTTTGACAGATTGTTTAGCATTTAACACCGTGATTAGCAGTTTTTGGAGACAAGTCGTCAATAGACTCAAAATACCATACTATTCGTCTCATTCTAACTGACATCAGCTGACCATAAGCAGTGACAGGGACAACTATATGAAACATCGTCTTGCTTTATACTGCGCGTCTGTATTAGTCTGTGTAATAGCACCACAGGTGAACGAGCTCTTAGATAGGTATTTATGTTCTTATACATACCTATCTCTTAAGGCCTGTATTCACTTTGGTTAGTGCGAGTGCAGGTGATTAGTGCGAGCGCAGGTCTGTAGTGCGAGTAGTGTCCAATTCTTGTTTAGTGGCTCTGTTTAGTAAGGCCTGTATTCACTTTGATTAGTGCGAGTGCAGGTGGTTAGTGCCTGTCCACACGTGTTTAGTGGCAGGCACGCTGCGAGTGAGGGGGAAGGGCGGGGTGCGGGACGTGGCTACTCACAGTCCACTCGCAAAAAAATAGAACACGCTTCTAATCACGTTACTACGCAGCCAACTAATCACTTGCACTAATCAGTCGCTGTCCACACTTATTTTCTCCTAATCACTAACCACCTGCACTAATCACTCGCACTAATCACTAATCAAAGTGAATACAGGCCTTTATGAGAAGTGAGAACACTTACAAAGAGACGCGAGTGCGAGAAAGGTTGCGTGTCGTCTTGTGCTAACCGTGCTGTTCAGCTTATTTGAGTAGGGGGTACTTCGGAAAATAAATCTCGTAATAGTTCATTACGTACCTAGGGCGGTGAATTCGTGAATGCCCCAGAACGCAGGTGTTTGGTGCCCGAACCGAAGGTGAGGGCCATAAATATGCAATCTAGGGCTATACGAATTACCGCCCGTGGTGCGTACATAATTGAACGTCTACTCCTGGGTGTGAAGTGAGATTTACCGCTGCGCCGGTGGGCAGTAAATCTCACTTACCACCCAGAGTGACGAAAACATATATAAACACCCGGGCAGCTGCTACAAATTACAAGACTAAATAATAAAATAATGGGGTATATATACATGTAATGATTTGTCAGCCCCAATTTATCACAAGCTGACTAATTGCTATTGTCTGAAAACATGGTGCGCTGAGGGGCTACCGCGAAGTGACAACGAACTTCGTTCGAGTATTTCCATTTCTGTAGCTCGAACTAGCAAGTGCGACAGAGATGGAGACACACGAACGAAGTCCGTTTTCGTTTCGTGGTAGGCCCTCGCTGCTGCCTGATCCAACTGTCAAACGAGTTGTACTGATAAAATGCATGCACATCATGGGTTGTATTGTACAGATTACGTGATTGTACCACAATTTGTCAGTACAACATGTCGAAGTCATAATAGGCATGATGACAGTAATTGAAATTCACTAAAATATGGTATTTTCTTAGTGAAATTTTAATCATAGAATTTGAACGATGCTCATATTTTTTTATAAAGTAAGAGATTTTTATTTATTTTGATATAATTAAACTGTAAAATACGGACGCCCGCCATGATATGATATGGGGAATCCACATTATGTGATTTGAACCCAATTTGTCAGTACAACAGGTCGAAGTCATAATTGGGTGTAGTGTACAGACGTAACAACTGCAACTACAATTTCATTCAGTGTGGCCAGTTAAAAGTAAGAAAGTGACAATTGCCACATTCAAACGGTCCTGCGAAGCGAACTGCAAGATTGTTACTAACCGATGAGATAGGGCAAGACAGCACGTGTAACATGGGACGGCCGCGACATACTCTCGATTTTTCTCGCACTATATCTCTTGTTCTAAGTGTTCTAAGAGAGAGAGACGGATAGTGCGAGAAAAATCGAGAGAGCTCGCGCGCCATCGCGTAATAGCCGTACAGCACACAAAACACGAGAGTATGTCACGGCCGTCTCATGATAAGCGTGCTGTCTCGCCCTATCTCATCGGTTAACTAGTAACAATCTTGCATCCAGACGATAGCAATCAGTCAGATTCTGATGAATTGGGCCTGACTTATATGTAATGTAGATACCCCATTAAACATCAATCAGAGGGGCTACCGCGAAGTGAAAACGAAATTCGTTCGAGTATCTCCCTCTCGGTCGCTCGAACTAGCAAGTGCGACAGAGATGAAGATACACGAACGAAGTTTGTTTTCGTTTCGCGGTAGGCCCTCAGAGCGCATGACGTCACACTTGTATAAACAAATACCCACAACGGCCATTACCACAGATTACAGAGAAAGGCAGATAGGCCCTAATAAATTGAACATTATCGCATCTATACATGCGATCTCTTCTCACTTATGGACCATCCACATTAAGTGATTTGTCAGCCCCAATTCATCAGAATCTGCCTAATTGCTATAGTGTGGATGCATGTTCCAACCGTCAAACGAGTTGTACGGACTAATTGCATGAAAATCACAATTTGGACCATGGAATTTGCATGATCTGCCAAGTTTCTTTTTCACACAAATTTCATACAAATAAAAATAAAACGATAATTAAAAAATATATGCTAAAGAACATTGTATTAATATTTTACCCTGTAATTTTGTATTTTTTTTAAACCGCGGTGCTTTGCAACTACAATTTCATTCAGTGTGGCCAGTTACAGTAAGAAAGCGAAAATTGCCGCATACAAACGGTCCTGCGAAGTGGACTGCAAGATTGTTACTAACCGATGAGATAGGGCGAGACAGCACGTCGATCATGGCGTGACATACTCTCGATTTTTGTGTGCTGCACGGCTATTACGCGACGGCGCGCGAGTTCTCTCAATTTTTCTCGCACTATCCGTCTCTCTCTTATAGGAGTATCTCTCTTTAGGACATGCGAGAGAAATCGAGAGCATATCGCGGCTGTGTGTTAGACGTGCTGTCTTGCCCTATCTCATCGGTTAGTAACAATCTTGCAGTCCGCTTCGCAGGACCGTTTGAATGGGCTAATTTTCGCTTTCCTTCTGTTAACTGGCCACACTGAATGAAATTGTAGTTGCAGTTGTTACGTCTGTACGCTACACCCAATTCTGACTTCGACATGTTGTACTGACAAATTGGGGTATAATCACATAATGTGGATGGCCCATTATGTTTATACCACAGACTACTAATACAGACACAGATTACAGAGATTAGTCTGTGAATACAGATGCGCAGTATAAAGCAAGACGATGTTTCATATAGTTGTCTCTGTCACTTCTTATGGGTAGCTGACGTGAGTTAGAATGAGACGAATAGTATGGTATTTTGAGTCCATTGACGACTCGTCTCCATCTACTGTTCACCACTGTGTCAAAAAATTGAACAAGTTTTACGAGATGTCAACGTCAAATTGACACTTACAGTGTTGTAACTGTTTTAAATTTCATATTCATCGCCATTATATCGGCGTGAATTTTATGTAGGCGAGGCGCCGAGGCGTTTGGTAAGTTTGAGATACAGAGCCTGGAAATACAGATGTGATTGAGCTGGCGGTTTATTTTGCTACTTCCGTATACCTACCACATTAACTTTTGTATTGTTTATTGCAATAATAATCTGTATAGTTTCAGTTATCTGAAACTATACAGATTATTATTGTAGTTGTTAAATACTACTAAATTACATTTTTATATTTATTTAACGTCGGAATCAAGTGGCTGTCTACACCTCACGTAGGTACTTGTGTCTCAGAAACAGGACTTAAGTAGGTGGTTGAGTTAAGGTACCTATGGTTTTGGTTTTTATTGTGGTAAATGCCGTAAATTACATTTTGTATACATGTATTGCATACATGTGTTAAATTGTATCTCAATACAAATGTATGGAGATACAATTTATTTACGACCGGTGCAGATGACGAATATATGAAAAGTAAATATCGATGTCGATATCTTGTAACAATAGTTATTTGTTATGCAAGGCTGCAAAGTTGTTGTTTGGCGCAAGTGCTTAGTTTGAAAGCCGAGCTAGCGAAGGATTGTAAAATTGAACCATGAGCGAAGCGAATGGTTCAAAAGTACAATCCTGAGCATAGCGAGGCTTTCAAGGCACGAGACGCCAAACAATTTTGCTGCCGAGCGAAACACACAATTTTTCACCTCACCACCGCGAGGAAAATTGTAGGTAAGTAAATGTAAGTAAGGTTGTCTGGAAGAGATCGCTTTAAAGCGATAAGACCGCCTGTTGTTACCATTATTTATTAAGCAAATTTTTTGAAACTTGTTTGTCTCTTGTTGTGGTGCAATAAAGAGTATTTATTATTATTATTATTATGTAATGGAAGTAATTTGGACCCTTATACTCATTTTCAATAAAGTTTTGTTTACATCTCATCAAGATCTAGCATTTTATAATTATTAAATGTAACATAAATATTTTTGCATCTTTAAATAACCTCACGCTTACCTACACTAAAAAAGTCAAAGTATTGTTGGGTACTCACGGTTTAAACTAAGGCTCAAATACGCTTATTTCACTTTTTCCGCTAACTTAGCAGGCATCAAAATTCATATATGTATATCTTCTGCACTAAAATCTATAAATAACCACCATTATTTTGGGTTTAATACTGCCTGTGGCTTTAGAACAAAACAAAATTAAATGTATATGAGTTTTTTCTTAAATTAACTTTTCAAACGATGCGTTCCAAATTTGGAAGAAGCGAAATTTTTAGAAAAATAAAACGACATTTTAAAATTATTTATTCGTATTTTATCCTTATAAATCAGTCTAAATATTAATATTCCGTATGTACCTACTTAATTAAGAGAGAATAAGTATTATTAATTTTATTTTATAAAAATAATAACAATTTATTATTGGCATACCACCATCGGTTTCTGAACGCACGTCTCATTCTGTATAGAAAAAAGTTGGGTCTCGCGATCGACCATCACGTTCCAAATTCAAAAACTCTTTCCACGCTAGCGGATAAAATGGACTTTTGGGCGCAGATTTTGAGCGATAAAGCAAGCCTTTTCGAGCCGGTGAGGTGAAAAATATCTTTCGCTACACAAAATCTGGAGCGAGCGAGAGAGCGATATCCATCGTGCGAGTGAGAAAGCGGAGACAATGACGTACGAAGACCTGTCAGATAACATTGTTATATCCCTTTCTAACTCTCCGTCCAGTACGTAAGTGAGAAGAGATCGGATGTGTAGAAAACGTTCATTTTATTAGGGCCTATCTGCTTTTCTCTTTAATCTGTGGTTTATACAAACGTGACGTCACTCGGGACGCCATGACACTGACAAGCGTTTTAGCGCAAATTTGAAATTTAAAAACTAAAATGCATTTTTTTCCTACTTAACTGTTATTTTCTCCAGAAAAATCTTATTCTTTGTACATAATAAATGTTTCTAAACATTATAGAACAGTTTTTCAAAATGTGTCATCATGCCTATTGGGTGTAGCGTAAAGATTTAACAATCTGACAAATTGGGGTAAAATCACATAATCTGTATCATTACTCATTTTCGAGCGTAACCTTGGTTGGTACGTATTTTAGCAGTTGGCAGTGACGTAGACTCAAATGTTATATTCAAGTTATATTTCAAATGCAGTTTGTTTCTGTAAATGTGTTAATTGTTTTTAGTTTTTCGTAGTTAATTTATACGCGTATTGACTCTGGCCTAAGCCCTCGAGGCTGCCCATTTCTATTTTTTAATAAGAATAAATTTCAAGAGGTCTTAAATTGTAATTTATTAGTCTAACCTAACAGCGAGACGAATAATTCATATTGAGTATATATATGTATATATATCTGTACATTCATAATCCTAATATATTTGTACTCTGGTGGTGGTACCTTATTAATAAGTAATAACGTATCTTATATATAACAGGATTATAATGACATCATTGGTAAGTACCTACTTACCTAGCAGCTTTGCTTACTTTGCTACGGTCGCGCTTTTTTTTAAAACTTTCATATTGAATCGATTTGTTTATCATTGTTATTTATACAATATGAACACAGCTTGTGCGTATATATATATATATATATATATATATATATATATATATATACGCCTACATATATATATATATATATATATATATATATATATATGTAGGTATCTTATATTATTTTACTTAGGTGAATGGTGATGGAAGATTTGGTCAATGAATTCCCTACTTACCTATGTAATTGAATGATCATTAATTTAATGATACGTATTGATTATGCTTTTTGTTATTACTGATAGGTAACACCGATTGCTTAAATCTACCGCTTGCGTTCCACGATCACTACGATTAGTTAGGTATTAAAACAATTGTTTTTCGTAAGGGGTCGGTACCTAAGTAGCTTAGATAGTTGAGTTGAGACGACCTTTACTTACTTTTCACGCCACTGCTCGGAAATGTGGCAAAAGATGGTCAGAAAACAGGCTTCAAAGCTGGGGTTAGTTGGACATCGCACGAACAGGCCCCATCTATGAGTTCAAACTGTCCAACAATGTTATAGTTGGAAAGTTTGAACAGCGATTCGCTCAATCGCAGATCTCCCGCCCCCGTCGATTATAGGTATATAATGCCGGTCGATTTGTGTTAAAATTTTCGTCAAATGTGTGTCTGGCGTTTCTTAGGATTAAAGAGGTATCAATAGTTCTCTATATAAGTATCTTAATTATTCCGTCAGATATCTAGACTTTATCCAATAAGTACAGCTGTCAATCTCTTTTCACGCAGATGTTTGACCTATTGGTTGTGCTTTTCTGAAGCAATAATAAATCAGCCTGTAAACGTCCCCCCACTGCTGGGAACAGGCCTCCTCTCATGAATGAGAGGGAACGGGCAGTAGTGCCCACGCTGCGCTGGCCCAGTGCGGATTGGGGACTTCACATACACCTTATGAATTTCTTCGCAGATGTATGCAAGTTTCCTCACGATGTTTTTCCTTCACCGAAAAGCTAACTGTAAATATCAAAAAAACATTCCGTACTTATCTTATCTTATCTTATCTTATCTAGATGAGGGCCCTTTCGGATGCACTTCGACCCAGTGGGATCTTTTGTGCATTTGCCCTCTCCTTACGTCTACTCCCAACTTCGCTCCATCATTTCCACATAGCGGATGATGCAGCTCAGCGGAAGTGCCTTGAATTCCTTTGGTTGCGTATAGCCGTTACCAAAGTAATTCATTCTTTGTCTGGCAAGGGCATGACATTCACACAGTAAGTGTTCCATAGTCTCATCCTCCTCGCCACACATTCTACAGTCTGAGCTGTCTGATAGTCCCATCTTGGCCAAGAGATCCTTGACCCCGAAGTGACCTGTGAACACCCCAGATATGATTCTGAGCTGCTTCCTACTGGATTTCCAGAGTTTGTTGGTCCAGCCCGAGTCCACTCCTTCTATGAAGAGCTTTGAGTGCCTTAAGCCCGCCTCATTCCTCCACTCGTATTGGTGTTTGGTTTTGGCGTAGGCTTTAAAGGCCGAAATTATGGTTCCCTGCGAGAGTCCCACAAATGGTTCTGGACCTACAAAGTGGTTTGTAGACCCCCCTCTAGCAAGCTCATCCGCTCTTTCGTTGCCAATGAAGCCCTCGTGCCCTGGAATCCAAACCAGTTGCACCTTATTGTGCTTTCCAAGCTTGTTCAGTGCCTGGACGCCATTATAGACTAGTCGAGATTCCACTTTCGGCGCCGTAAGTGCCTTAAGCGCCGCTTGACTGTCACTGAGTATATAGATGGTCTGCCCTCTGGTTTGTCTGTCTATATTCTCCTGTGCACAGGCAATTATGGCGTATGTCTCCGCCTGGAAGACGGTTGCCAAGTTACCCATGCTTACACTACTACTGTAGTCATTCGCATAAATGCCTGCTCCCGTACCGGATCCCATTTTTGATCCGTCCGTGTACCATATACTGTCTTCGATACCAGACCTCGGTGGTTCTAGACCTTCGGCCCATTCAGCCCTGGATGGAACTTTTGTTGTGTAGTTCCTATGGAATACAAACTTGGGTAGCATTTTGTCGCTTCCCATGCTTGTTATTCTGTCTAAGAAACCATCAGTCTCCATGTTTGTGTGCTTAGTCTTTGGCTTACTGTCGCTCCACAGTTCAAGGGTTCTTAATCTGTAGAGCGATTTGCGTGCCTCTGACTTAATCACCAAGTGAAGTGGCGGTAGGTCCAGTAGGACTTCTAGCGCCGCTGTGGGCGTGGTGCGAAACGCCCCTGTTATAGCCATGCATGCCGATCTCTGTACCTTCATCAGAGCATCTCTGCATGTGCTCTTTAAAGTCCTTGGCCACCATACCAGGCTACCGTACAATAATATGGGCCTCACCATCATAGTGTAGATCCATCTAAGTACCTTTGGGTTCAAACCCCATGCTTTTCCATACGCTGATCTACACATTCCAAATACCCTCAGTGCCTTTGTAATGGTAAGATCTGTATGCTTCTTCCAATTCAGTTCTTTATCTAGTGTGACACCTAGATATTTCACATCATTAGACAGTTCTAGTACCCTCCCGTACAGTTTTAGCTGCTGTACGCCTCGAAGGGTCCTTTTCCTAGTAAAGGGTATTACTACAGTTTTGCCTGGATTAATGGATAATTGGTGTCGGTCGCACCATCTCTCCACTGTCTGCAGTGCCTTGTTCATGATTCCCGATACCGTGCCTGGAAACTTCCCATTAACCAGTATCACTAAATCATCAGCATATCCTACCGTGTGGATGGGACCTTTATTGAGTTCTACCAGGAGTGAGTTCACCACCAGACTCCAAAGAGTTGGTGAGAGAACCCCACCCTGTGGACATCCCTTTGTGGCCGTGGCCATTATCTCATCCCCCAAGAGTGATGACTTTATTAGTCTGCCATTTAGCATATTGCCTATCCATTTACATATGGTGGGCTCTACACCATGATTAACAGCTGCTTCGCTGATAGCTTTATACGTGGTACGATCGAACGCTCCTTCCACGTCTAAGAAAGCTGCAAGACATAGTTCTTTATTCTCTATAGCCTGTTCAGCCCTGGTTGTCACCAGGTGAAGTGCGGTTTCCGTTGACTTCCCTGGCTGGTATGCACATTGTAGTTCGTGCAGCGGATGCCTTCTTAATGGGCCATCCCTTATGTGTCTATCTACCAGTTTCTCCAGTGTTTTGAGGAAAAACGACGATAAACTTATCGGCCTATACGATTTGGCTTCACTGTAATCCGCCTTACCCGGTTTGGGTAGATAGGTTACTTTTACCATCCTCCACACACGCGGTACGTGTGCGAAGGCCAGGCACGCCCTGTACAATCTGCTAAGATGTGGGATTAGTACATTAGCGCCTTCTTGTAGTAGAATGGGGTAGATGCCGTCTGGCCCCGGGGCTTTGTATGGTTGGAATGTTGAAAGTGCCCACTTTATCTTTTTATGATCTACTACCTTTTTGGACGTGTCCCAATTGTGTCTCGTTGTACTTGTGGTCTGTTCCAACGCACTAATTGCTCCATCGTCTGTTACGCTGTCGTGTATTACTGAGCCTGGGAAGTGCATTTTACACATTACCTTAAGGGTCTCCAGCCCCGTTTTCGTCATTCTACCGTCATTGTCCCTGATGGATGTGAGCGGGGCCGACTTTGTGGTTGCTAGTGCCTTTGTTAGTCTCATACCTTCTGGTATTGACTCAATCTGATCGCAGTGGTTCCTCCACGCTCTCCTCTTGGCTTTCCTCACAGCCTTGCTGAGTTCTGTGAGTTTTTGTGCATAGTACCCAAAGTCATTAGATGCCTTTGCGTCATTGAATATTGCCCTAGTTTCCCTCCTGAGCTTTACTATCTCTGGGGTCCACCATGGTAACTTTTTAGCCAGGGTTTTCTTCTCCGGGCAGTTATTAGTGAAGGCCTTGTATACAGCTTGTACTATTTTGTTCCGTACTTAAGTTTCCAAAAACTCATTGGTATGAGTCGGGATTCGAACCCACGACCCACGACCACGACGAATTTCATTTGCACGAACTTTATATTCCATAACGTTTCGTTTTCTATAATATTCATTTGACATAATTTTAATCTCTCTAATTCATAGCATGTTACTGTAACGGTTTATGTACATATCACTTAATAATTAATAAGCTCTGTTCCTTACATAGGTATTAATTTGTATGCTTGTGGGTAACACGTTGTAAAATTTAGTGCTAACCACCAATTGTTTGTTAACCTGTTGCTACTGGTGGGAACCTCTAATTGGCTCATTGTTACTTAATTGATATAACTAGTTTATATTATTACTTTGAATTGTTAGCTGTTGGCTCTCCGAAAATAAATAAATAAATAAATAAAAATAAATATTATTATTTTCCATAATGTTGTATGCCCGAATCATTCATATGCCAAAAACTTTATTTGCCATAATTTTATATGCAATAATTTTACTTGACAGAATATTCAATTTCCATAAGAAACTGCATTTTTGCGAGCCGTTCAAATGTTACGAACGTTCGGTTCTGGCGCTTATATGTCATTATAACACCTAATTTACGTTACGTACAGGACACGTCAAAATCAGCATCTTTTACTTAAAATACTTTTCTCCTAAGAAGTTTAATTCCGCTCTTTTATAAAAAAAACAACACAAATCGGCGGTGGGAGCAGAGCTTCTAACCTATCCGCTATCCGAGTCGGACTCCTGCCCTCCGCCCGGGCTCCCGGAAGAAACTCGCTTCGTCGGCCTTTCGTTTCACGTGTGCACTCGACTAACGGTCCGCTCGGGAGGTCGCCGTTCAACACAGGCCTTCCTTCGCGAGCTTCTTTCTCCGCGGGCTTTTATAATAGGTAGACTCGAGGGGTAAGACAGATAACACCACGTGGACGTGGGGTGCGCTGATTCAGGTTTTGGTAGCTATTTTTCATAATATCACCCATTTCACATAATTTGCTATTTTACACATAGTATGGCTTTTGAAAGGTATGGCAAATGATTTTATTGCATATGAATATTATGGATTATAAAGTTTCTGGCAAATGATATTATGGCATATGATATTATGGAAAATAACAATTCTGTCTTATGAATATTATGGTAAATAACAGTTATGGCACATGAAATTATGGTAAACAAAATTATGGCCTGTGAATATGATGGCAAGTGAAATTCGGGCAAATTAAATTCGGGCAAACGAAGGAATACCCCGTCAGCCATATCCCTGATCCACTAGGCTAGCGTAGCTGACAAATACTACTATGCAATGAAAAAAAAACACCAAGATTTATTCAATGGCTTATCGCCGTTGATGCCCGTGATGTGTCACAAATTGATATTTCTCAAACATGCAGTGAAATATTGACGGTATGTTCGAGGTATGTTCGTAATATAACAGGCGGACAGGCCTCGAAGTATCAAAATTCGGGCGCGTCGAGACAAAGAGATCCATAGGTAACGGAATTTAATACGAAATTTGAGGCCTAGGCCTGAAAAACGATCTTTTGTTCAGTATTAATGCGTGACCCAACATCGGGGCGTTCTGCCATTTGTGTCTTACCTATGTCAGAAAAAATAAAGATATTTTTGAAAGGTTGTCTGTGTAGATATTGGAGACCTCGACTGTAGGCACCTAATCAACTAGTATTGATAAACAAAAGAAAGTCTGAAGTCCATTAAAATGTTATGGACCTGCACCCGACTACAGCCTACCTACAACGTCAATATTTCATCGCACGTTTGAGGAAAAGGATTTTCATTTACCATCCCATCGGTGTTGGCGTGTAAAATATCCGTAACTGCACCGAATTTCACCAATTGATACCAAGCAAGTCTCGTGTTTATTGACACTATTGACTGTATTTCATAAGTAGATATATATACAAGCTTGCTAAAGCTACGGTATAGGCTAGTGGTTCAAGCATGCGGCTGCCAAGCGGCGCTCGCGGGTTCGAATCCCGGCTCGTACCAATGAGTTTTTCGGAACTTGTGTACCTTCGGGATACCTATTCCCCTTTAGCTTTTCGGTGAAGGAAAACATCGTGAGGAAACCGGTCTAATCCCAATAAGGTCTAGGTTTCCCTCTGGGCTGGAAGGTCAGATCAGATGGCAGTCGCTTTCGTAAAACTAGTGCTTTTGCCAAATCTTGGGATTAGGTGTCAAAGCGGACCCCGGGCTCCTTTAGGGCACAACCGAGAATAACATAATATCTAACCACGGAGGAGGTTTTTTTTTTTAAATAGGTAGCGACCTATTACAGGTAAATATAATAGACAAAAGTAAAATTCAAAGGATACGTACACCCCAAGAGGCCGGAAAGGGGTTGGTTGCACTGCACACCAAACCGCGAATGTATGGAAACATTGAGAAGTTTCTATGGAATGACAGCTGCTGACGCCATATTGTATTGTACTTAACGTTGATTGGCCTGTAATCGTAAGTTGGTGCAACCCGCCCAAACTCAGGGCAGGCGCGCACTAGGCAGCCTGGCTGCGGCAGCCAGTATAGGTTATAGGTGTACGCGGGCTGGGTTTCCGCAACTCGACGTCGCAATAGCGCCTATTTTGCGTATGGGTTATTGGCACTACTGTTATTCGTGCCAACCCAGTTCCACCAGGAAGCCTAGAAAACCCTTTATGTTACCGACGGCCTCCGGTAGTGACCCCGGTGTTCCGAGGTGCTTTGCCCGGTCTTCTGCCAGCCCAGGGCACGTCAGGATGACGTGGGCGGCTGTCTCTTCCTCTTCCATGCAGGCTCTGCAGAGAGGACTGTCTGTAATACCTAGATTAAAAAGGTGTTTGTTTAATAACCAGTTATGGCTCCTGTCAGGAGACGGAGTGCCGGCCTCTTTAGCTGCTTTAGCTTCCTTGACAATCCCGGGGGTTGATTGTCGTCATTACACTTCACACCTTTAACTGCAAGATTTTACAAATAATAATCTTATTCAGCTAAATTTTGCACCTAATAATACGATATTCATATGTATAATTATGTTTTACTATTGTTTGATAATTTTTCCCGGTTATTATACTGAATTATACATATAATTGAACAAAAATTGGAGTTTTAGTTCAAGAATATCTCATTTAATTATAAAAAAATACTGAGTTCCGTAAAGTACCGAAGAACCGGGAATTCCCGGTACTGGCTCAGTACCGGAAATCTCAGTCCCGGTTCTTGGAGTGGCACCGGTACTGCAACCCCTAGCCGCAGCCATGCAGGGGGTAGAGGCACAGTCTATTAAACCAATACTCTTTACACTGTAATGTGGTAGAGGGATCGTAGGTTCCGGTCCTACGGCTTTTGATTCTGAGCCTTCTCTAGCCAGTGCATCTGCTGCGTCGTTCCCACGTGAATTGCTGTGACCTTTGATCCATTGTAGGGTTATGTCGCTGTTGGTACATACCTCTGATAGGATTTGGTGGCACTCGTGTATCAGCCCAGCGGCAGCCAGTAAAACATATGACGTTGTATGGGAGCCCGCGCACTATGTAGGCACTATTGTAGGCAGCCACGAACTCCCATATGTTTTATGCTGCCTAGTGCGTATTTCTTATGTTGTCCTCTTTTTTTTGTACACCTTTTCCTATTATAATAACGTTTTATCCTCTACCTACGTCAAATTTTACCTTTAATAGGTAGGAAAGCTAATGTACCTTACGTCGTCCCTATTATCTTTATTGTGAGAAGATTAGATAGATACGTAGATAGGTAAATTAAATACGCGTTGAGGCTTTAGCTAGCAGTGATTAAAATGCAGTATTACAAAATGGCATTGCATGCAAGCTAAATCAAAGGGGATAGATAGTAAGCTGTAAGGTAGCCAAGAAGGTAGACAAGCCAAGGGGGGTGCGGGGCATCGTTCTCAAAGACCGGTCTGCGGGTTGCGCAGGCGGTGGCGGCGCGGGTGCGCGTGGGCAGGCGGCGCGGGGCGGGGGGCGCTCGAGCGTGCGTCAGTCGCGCAGCGAGCGCTATTCCACAAGTACGTCGGGTGGCGCTGCGCCAACCCGTTCGCGTGCTAGTGTTGTGTCACAACGGTGGGCCAAGTCGGTTTCGAGATTTATTCGTTCCGGCACAAACCATGGCTCTCAACTCTGATAGTGAACAGAAATCGAACCTGGTCTTACGTGTAGACCAGGACTCTGACTCGGTTCTTCAGTCATTGTTTGACACAGTGCTTAAACCAGACTCGAAACGACCGCTTCAGGTGCCTCTGCGTATGCGACAGCTTCCAAAGTCGTTCTTTAACCCGCCGTCGACCGGTTCCAAGTCACCGTCCGTGTCTCACTCGCGAGAGAACTCCGCCGACTCGGCATTCGGGTCGTCGTCGGCGACAGGAGCGACTCCAGTGTCGCACTCTCGAGCGCACTCGTCGCCAGCCAGCTTGCAACAGACATATGCGGCCGGCCAACAGAATCAACAACCCCCTCTGCACCACCAACATTCAAAACAAAGATCATATGACGTCGGCTCACACATCCCGGATGAACTTGGTCCATTGCCGTCAGGCTGGGAGCAGGCGCGCACCCCTGAAGGACAGATATATTATCTCAAGTAAGGTTTTTGACAATTATAACTTTTATATAAGCAAAGCTAGCTCCGATGATAACAGAAATCGCATCACCGTTCTATACGGTTGTTTGCTTAACTCTTTGACATGGTTTCCACGCATAACCCAGCCATATGGTCATTAAACTTTAGATTATGGTTCGTTTGCTCGAGGCACCTGTTTCTATTTCGTGGAAAAAAGTTTTGAATTATTAACCTTTGTTACCTACGATTGCACCCGTTATCTAGCTAGCTAGCTTTTATGATTTCATTTCATATGCTTTATTCGGTAGAAGATATTTCTCACGTTGTCGATGTCGTGGGTACCTACTTATTATTATGATAATTACTATTTCTATGTAATTATTATCGAATCGATAGCCAATCAAATCGGTATCTTTTTATGAAACATGAAAAACGCTTTGTTATTGAAAGAAATGTAATATTATTAATTTTTCGGTCACAAATTAGAAAATGTTCCTTGCTGAAATGGATTCTTTTTTTTGGTTTTTGTGTATTTAAAAATCAAAATGGCAAAAATAAGTTTGATATTTTTCGAGTATTTTAGAAACGTCTAGAATCTTGTCCTCACAGATCACAATTAGGTATTACCTGCGTAAATACAGCTCCATTTGCTGCCACTTGTTATTATACTTATTACTCAAGGCTTCTATTACATCAACTTTTTCTCCCCTGGCACCGAAATTTGACGTGTATTCTCGTCGGCAATTAGAGTATCTATTGTACGGTATTACGGTAAGCACTTAAATGTACACAAAACAGGTTAAAGTTCCGAGTCTATTGTGTCCCATTGACTAGTCTTATATTGTCGGTTACCTGTCGACCCAGGACAGGTAACCGACAATATATGACTAGTCGATTATCAGGTTGGTTAAGTAGGGTGCGGAGGCACCTCAACCTATTTTTTCACTTGTATCGTAGGTGGGAATAACAACAACAACAAATATTCTTTATTGCTCACCGGACATAGTAAAAAATAAAAAAAGAGGTAAGTTAAACATAAACAATGGTAGACAACAGGCGGTCTTATCGCTAAAAAGCGATCTCTTCCAGACAACCTTTGGGTGGTGGAGACGATGCAAGAAAAGATAAGATTTGAGTAGGTGAAAACAGAAAATAAGAACAACTTAACTATAAGAAAGACTATACACTTACATAAATACATATATATATATAAACCTACATACACATACAATAACTAAATGTCATAGAAACAATATCACTTACAGCCGAAAACAAACAGCACACACCAAGTAGGAATGACTAGTTACGGAAGAGATAAATAGTAATCCTTAAGTCGAGTTTTAATAATGGGAAGAGACTTAGCACGTTTAATCTCAATAGGCAAAGAATTCCACAATCGAACAGCTCGAAAAGTAAAAGAATTGTTGTAAAATTTAGAGTTTGATTGAGGAACCGTCAGAAGCAACATCTGAGCACACCTTGCAGAAGAAAGAAATTTAAAGCGTTCCTTTAGGTAGCGGGGGGTTGCAGGGTTAAAAAGAATTCCATAAAGGTGGGCGAGAATGTGAGAGTTACGTCTGAATCGGATAGGAAGCCACTTGAGTTGAGAACGGAAACTGGATACGTGGTCATATTTGCGTAACCCAAATATGAACCTGATACATAAGTTTTGAATACGCTCAAGCTTGTTAAGTTGCTCCTCAGAGAGATCAATATAGGACACGTCAGCATAATCCAAAATAGGGAGGAGAAGCGATTGAGCAAGCGCAACTTTGGTAGCAATGGGAAGGAAATTACGAAGCCTTCTCAAAGAACCCACAGCTGCAAACATCTTCCTGCTAACCTCATTCATCTGGAATACCGTATCACCATCACTATTTTTACTGGAGAAGATTCGCTGATAATCCAGGCTTTCAAAAATAAGATTGATAGCAATTTTTTTAGGGAAATAACATTGTGGTTACCATCCTCTGTAGATCAAAATAGATCAGCGCTGCTCGCAGTAGGTATATAAGGGCTCTCACAGTCCGGAAGCCACTACCAGAATAATAAAAATACCATCCTCTGTAACTCCAGGGGCGTCGACGCAAGTACAGGTCGTCGGCATATAGAAGACCCTTGACAAATAATAATAACCCATTAATTAAATATACTTGCCTATCATTTAAGTACTCAGACATGCAGCAATATAGGATTAACACAGAATATGTAAATAATCCGCGACATGAGAAATACGTTGTTCGAAAACAAGGTAGGTCCGGGAATCTAGTGCGAAAAGAAGGTAACATATAGTAACTAGATTTTACCTTCTTTTCGAACAAAAACTAATTAAAATCGACTCATTCAACCCAAAAATTATGCCTTTCTACAGTGAGTGCCAGTGTCAGTACTATTCAGTAGTTTCAGTACTAGCCCAAGCACTTTATTTTCATTAGTATGGAAAAAATGGAAATTTGGAAATAATTCATAACAGCAGCATTTTTGTGTGTAACTGATATATTATCATTTTAGTAATTACGTAGACTCAAAATCCACCAAAATATTCGTCATCAATAAAATCGATATGTAATCAATTCCTGAAAAAGAGGAAAAATATTAATAGATATTTTAATTTTTGTGTTGGTTAAAATACAGGAGCTCTTCAAGAATAATAAATAAATCACACAAAAAACATAATGGATGTGTCATTTATTTTTATATATTTACTTCCCGATGGAAAGGGTGTAGCAGGATAAGCCTTCAGAAATTGCCCCTAAAGCTTTATGTTCAAAACTACTACCTGTTAATGCCCCGTCAAACGAAAATAATCCTTATCAATTTTTAACCCTCTACTGCCACCTGGAACCCCACGACATTCATTTAACCCTAAAACGATTTTTTTTTCTCAAAGTATAAAACGGACAATTATCAAATTTTTCATAAACGTTGATGTTATCAATTTAAACTATTAGAAAAAAAATGAGCCCTCTACTTGCTTATTTACCTAGAAAAAAACCTAAATTAAAACAACCTGTATAACAATCCAGGCTCGTACTATCACCGTTTTTGTACTAAATATTAACCAACTACCTATCTACATAATATGTAAGTTTCATGTAATCAACAAAGGTGGAACAGTGTGAAAATATAGGTATTGTTCAGTACGTAAAAGATATCGGCCCGCCAACCGGGAAGCCATCTATAATCGTTTTTTTTTTTAATTTGCAAAGGAGATGAAAGAAGCTCATTAATACTTATTTGAACAAGTGTTTCTGTTTATTTTACTTTACTGTTTAGTAAAAAGGTACTACTTAGGTTACTCAGCATTTTACGTAAGTTTTTAAGTCCTGCAAGCGAAACAAATAAAAAAATATGGCCCCTTGGCCGTGCGTGATGCCGCCTGTGTTCGAATTTTGAATATTTCATCATAATTCGCTCCTTGGCGTGAAGCTTGGCTGCTGTTTTAAAAGAAAAAAAATGTCTGCAAATGCTCACATATTGCTGCAGTGATTTACTATCTATCGAATGCTAGATATACATCGAGAATTATAAAGCCAGCAGAAATTCTTGTAAACATATTTGATTGATTTGTATAATTTGACTGTAATAAATGAAGACTAAATACAGGATGTATTTTATGTTCGTTAGTAGTCAGCAACTTATAATTAGTTTGTTGTCATAAAGTTGAATTTATGTTATGTTACTAAAAATAAATAAACAAAAACACTTGCTCGAATAAGTATTAATGAGTTTCATTCATCCTCCTTTGCAAATTAAAAAAAAATCGATTACAGATGGCTTCCCGGTTGGCGGGCGGGGGTACGTACTGAACAATACCTATATTTTCACACTGTTCCACCTTTGTTAATTCCATGAAACTTACATATTATGTAGATAGGTAGTTGGTTAATATTTAGTACAAAAATGGTGATAGTACGACGAGTCTGAATTGTTATACAGGATCTTTTATTGTATAATTTAGGTTTTTTTATAGGAAAATAAATTAAGTAGAGAGCTCATTTTTTTTCTGATAGTTTATATTGATCACATCAACATTTATGAAAAATTTGACAATTGTCCTTTTTACACTTTTTGAGAAAAAAAAAACATTTTAGGGATAAATGAATGTCGTGGGGTTCCAGGTGGCAGTAGAGGGTTAAAAATTGGTATGGATTATTTTCATTTGACGGGGCATTAACTGGTAGTAGTTTTGAACTCAAAGCTTTGGGGGAAAATTTTGAAGGCTTATCCTGCTACACCCTTTTGGTGGATTCTTGGATGAGGCATCTTAGAATAACATTTGAAAATTAAACGAACACAAAAAAATCACTTATAAATTAATGTTTGAAAAAAACGTAATTTTCCTGTATACGTTAAAGGACTCCTTATTCAAGTGAAGAACCAACTTAATATTAATTAATAAAAAAAATAAAATCAGTTTATTGCAGACAATAGTCCATAGTACACAGAAGGAAAAAAAAAAAAAACAATAATAATTACTAAAACTAAAACTTTGTAAATTTACGATTCTTTCATCATAAAAAATGACTAGTCCCTAGTAAAATTATGCCTGCTATTTTCTGTTCCCATCACGATGGTCGGAGGTCCAGTACCGGTAGATAGCGCTACATAAGTTTTCCGAAATGGTCTTCAAAATACGGTTGCCGGAGCTCCTCAACCTACCCCAGAAAGCTGCAATACGGCTTCTGATGATGGCGAAAAAGTCAGGAACCCCCGCTTCCGCAAACATGCTCGACGCACTGCAAAACCTGGGCTGCTTCAGTAGGATGCGGAAAGCGTCATTGTATTGTATCCGCAGTTTTGAGTATGCTTTCCTACTAAAGTTAACCCAGAGTTGGCAGGTATACAGACACTGGCAAAATGCTCTGAACAGAGTCACTTTGACACCATTCGTACACCTCGTAAACCTACGTGCGAGCATGTTACATCTAACCGATAAGGCCCTCCTTTCCCTTTCCATATCAAGGTCATCCTTTAGATCACTACTAAGGATATGACCAAGGTATTTAAAACTATTTACTACCCGCACTGGTAAGCCATTTAGAATCAATTCTGGAATTCTATCCGGACCCCTTCCTGCCCTAAAAACCATCAACTCGGTCTTCTGATCGTTATACTTCAGCCCGTGAGCAGAAGCATAACGCTCACAAGTCGAGAGTAGCCTCTGGAGACCACTGATAGAGGGACTAAGCAGCACCATATCATCCGCATAGCTGAGATTGTTTAGACAAACATCGCCGATATGGCAGCCGATTCTGGAGCCGCTCAGTGACCCTATCAGATCGTTCATATATAAATTGAAGAGGTCCGGAGAGGTTAGACCGCCCTGACGTACACCGCAGTCTAGTCTGAAGTCACTAGACGTCGCGTCGCCCCACCTCACGCAATTAGTTTGGTTCTCGTACCAGTATCCCAACAGCCTAACGATATCATTAGGCACCTGTGTGTCAAGCAGTTTGTTCCAGAGAATATCATAATTCACGAGATCAAACGCTTTGCTTAAATCCAGGAAACGTGCATACACAGATGTTTCACGCTCCTTATAGTAGTTTACTGTGTGTTTTAAGCTCAATATCGCTGAGTCGGTCGAGAGACCGGCACGAAAACCAAACTGAGCATCATTTATATCTAAATTGCTTACCAGCGCAGGCTGCACGAGTCTCTCCAGGATTTTACCTGTAATTGTACCTAACGAGATAGGCCGATAGTTACTGGCAGATCCAAGGTCACCCGTTTTATTTTTAACCACAGGGACAACGACTGCTTTCATCATCTCGCGTGGCAGATAAGAATATTTGAGGCACATGCAGTATAGCGCACATAATTTATTATAAATAATATCTCCCGCATACTGCACGTGCTCCAAGCTAAGCCCATCATGCCCAGGGGATTTACCCCGTGTCATTTGACTAACTGCCTTTTTAACGTCCTCCGGAGTAAAACGCACTGGGCACACCTCGCCAGAGACACGCTCCGATTGCGTCCGCGGTGCCACGGGTAACGGGTTAACCTTGAACCTGCGCGCGAACATGTCAGCTATGAGTTTGGGCTCTTGCAGACCGTCCACACTTACAGGCAGGCTTTGTTTATGATTTAACTTCTTTGTGGTTTTCCAGAATTTTGCAAAGTTCTTCTCTCGTTTAGATGCAGCTAATATGTCCATTTTTATCTGGTCTTCATTATCCTGACACCACTTAAGATTTTTTTTAAAGGTTTTGCGGCTATTAGCCATGTTATCGTAAACTTCGCCTGAAGACGGGCGGTCCGCAAGAATCCAGGTCTTATAATATACCCTGGACAATTGGTGACTCTCCTTTACATGCATACATATAATTAATAATTGAATGGAACTATTAATACGGACATAAACGTTCTTTTACACAAACGACTTGCAGAGTTGAAACTAAATATACTTATTTATACCACTAATTAACGGGCATACGAGAACATCATCTAGTGTTTAATCTCGTATTGTAATTAAAGATTTCTGATGAACCCTATATTGAACGACTTGCACTTGGCGTGCTTTTTATGAGTTTCATATCTCTGCTAATGATAACATTCAAGTTAAGGCAAAAGGGTTATTCCCTCAACGTATATGATACTACTATCTTATCGCAATCATAGGATGGTAGAGTGCGTCTAACAAAAGACGCGATAACACAAAATGAATGAATCATCAAATTTTAACAAAACTAAGTAGTCCAACTTGTATCGAGAAAGTAGTTCTTGCTAAATATGAGTTATTTAACAACTTGCTACAAGAAGTAAAGTTAAAAATGACCACATTATTATTAAATTCTACTCAAACACTAAGCCAATCACATGAAACAGTCACCCACAGTTAGTGGTTGCCTGTGATTAATACTTCGCATCGGTTCGTTAGCGCACATCAGGGTACACGGGCCAACACGGAAGACCCACAAGTAAATTGCGTCGACGCACTTCATAAGCTCCCTAAAAATATTGATATTTTGAATATCAAAGGTATTTAATTTAGACCGGCGACAGCGAGCGCTTGGCGCTGGCCGCGCGCCGCGCGTCGCCGACTGCAAGGAGCTCGCGATGGCCCATTGCAAGCGGGGCGTTTCTTCCGCGTCAGTAAATAAATAGACTTGGTGCGCACCGTTTCTTAATTGCGGGCTGAGGCGATACTTTATAAGCTCCATAACGTCCGTCGGCGTGCGTCTCGCTGCGAAATATTTGCTTTAATTATTATTGGAATGGAGTAGTAATTCGCGGTGGTTTTGTTCGGCTAGACTTGGCGATGTTCCGAAGCGGGTAGCGATGCAAATTGCCTTGGCGGACACCCAATGCGGCGCTACGTCCGGTAACTTTAGCAGAACGGGTAGCGCCGACCGAGGTATCGAATCTTGACTTGAACTGCTTCTCACTCTTGTTCGTGCCGATTTTCACTTTTAACGACGTTGGACACGGCGGGAATTCTCTCTGTGATTGTGGCGAGGTTAAAACTAATTGGCAACAAAGTATTTTTTTTTGTTAAAGACGCTGTACAGTCACCGGCATCAATATCTGCCGAAACAAATCCGGCAAAAATATCTGACGTCCTTATGGCATTAGACATAGAGTCGTGTCAGATATTTATGCGTGCTATGTTGTGGCAGATCTTATTACTGGTGACTGTACCTACGTACATATTTGGACAGAAGTATTACAACGTGCAACAATAATAACATATGACATTCTAGCTGGAGACATAAAAACCTGATATGTTCATAATTAGGAATGCTGCGTGCACTACTTCGCATCTTTTTAACGTGATATGATAACTGGGGGGCTAGCACAACTGACGCCGCGCCGCGACGCGAGTCGAGAAGGATCTACCGTCCTCGTTCTAATTTGCACGGTGCGAGTGTGACCGCGGACGCTTAGTCGCGCGACAAGCGGCTTTTCAGCAAGTTGTGCTAGACGTACAGATAAGGTAACTCGTGGTTTAGGCTCCTGACCCAGTGCAAAAAGATTCAAGCCTTTTTAGTGTTCTGTAGCCAAATGGCAAAAAACGGAACCCTCATGGATTCGTCATGTCTGTCCGTCGATATTATTAAATTTTGACGATAGGTGTATTTTGTTAACCGCTACAAAGTTTAGTTAATAAATTACAAAATAGTTATTTGTGCAACAAGAGAGCAAAGTTTGTTTTTGCTGCGAGTGCTAATTTTGAGTCCTGAGGAAGCGAAAGATTCTAAAACTGAATCACGAGCGCAGCGAGAAGGAAATATTCTTCAATTTAAAATTACTTTGTATAATTATTTTGGTAATTTAAACGTTTTAATTTGATAGTTTTCGAACGTGTTAGTTGCCCGCTTTTCTGGGGGTCTACTTTGAAATTCGATGGTCGAACTATGGATCGACCTATGTCTGCCATTTTCTTTTTTCGTAATGGAATGAAAGGGACAGTGCTAATAAAGTTCAAATATTCTGAACTTGTAGGTAATAGACCCCATACGACGAAATGTCAGTGCTCCGCACCAAAATTAAAAAGCTACTTTGTCTCACGGAGTGAGCAAAATCGCATTTTGCACACTGTTTTCACGCAGCAAAATATCCTTGTTCGAGCAATATTTAAGGGTGCACTCCATACATAAAACTGAAAGTCAAAAAAGAAATTTATTGCAAGCCCACGTGTGGCACATCAATCGGTAGGCCTTTTAAAATAAATATAAGGTTTCTAAGCAATTTTTTTGATTACGTGAATGGAGTCGGAGATAATCGCCCCGAAAGTCACTAACTTTTGAACCATGTATTATAAGAATATTAAAAAAATCATGGACAAAGGCTTATTAAATTCTTTCAGCGAAAATTGTTTTGACGACGTTACGACCTTTTTAATAGGCACCTGGTATGCGTGGTCCGACACGCACTTGGCCGCTTTTTTAAATTCTGTCTGCGCCATCATAGCTTCGCTACGCATGGACGGATATGAGATTTGTTAGTATTATTTAAATGGGAGACTGCTTTTTAGTGAATTTATTGGCATAAATAACTGCAGAGGCCGGGAAAAAAGAGGTTGCCGGTCAATAAGATGAGATTTTTTAAATGGCTGTACGCCTTGAGCTCCCAAAACGATATTGAAACAAAATTAGGTCACTTTGCAGACCTAGACCGTAAATTTTGTGTGGAATTCTATTATGTAGATACCTATATGGCCTGGCAATCGAAGGATACCCTTACAAACAAAAAGGTAATCGGTTCTGTTCTGGTGTCTCCGAGTAATCGGGGAACATACATAAAAATATTCCGACGAACATTTTCATCCCTGAAGTTCTCAGTTTTTTTCAGCAGTTTCTATAGTCAAGTCATTTCATTCTGCTACACAGTAGCGTCTAAATTCGTCTTATTTGCCAATCGTCGCTATATTTAGTCGCATTCGTTGTTCACCTCTTCTTAGTATCCTTTGCAATTCCCTTTCGTTTATACCTTTCGTTATTTGTCTGATTCCGCTATTCCTTGATTTACGTTTGATGCAATTGTATTACCTATGTTCCATGCTAATTTAAATTAAGAGGATGTAAGAAGATCATGAATTCATAAAAAGTTTTACATGTCTTTCTTGACGAAATTTATTACGAAAATTGCTTTTATTAAAGTTCTCGGACATTTTAGAACACTTTTTATAAGAGGAAATCCGAAAAAACTATGAATATACCTGACAAATAATATCCTTATAGTTATAGAGATACGTTCGCCTTTGTACTTTGATCTTTTGTGTGACATGTATATTCCTTAACCTGTTATTGTGTACAATAAAGTGCATACATTGTGCTTTACTTATGTAAATATAATAAGCATATTGGGCATCATATCGAACTAAAATGTGCATAACAAATTAACGAGAAAAGTCAACAACGAAAAAGAGAAATTAGCCAATGAGATCAATTCGACTAAAGTAATACCTAATAAATCGAACAACGAAAAAGACCCAAACACTGATTATACTGTGAGAAGAAGAAGTAATGGATATCAAATGAAATAGGTACCTATTTATTAAAACACTGCCGAATAATCTAATTGATAAAAAGCAATTAAGCAGGAGGGACGAAAAAAGAGATACTGAAGTACAATGCAACCAGCCATCCAAGATTAACCTGATTGATTCATCCCTTTTGCCTTTCTTTAAATTAAGTTAATTTAGCATTAGCTTGAACGTAACGAGATTTTTTCTTCAAACAATCAGAATTAATGCACTAATGCAGTTTTTAAGGTGATTTGCGGTCCTTCTGAGAAGCAATTTGTCATAACTCGTTCCGTTATTTTGTATTGCATTCATCGCTAGCACAAGATTATGGACGAGCGGGCGCAAAAGGAAAATGCCGGCTTGACAGTTAACTTCTCGTTTGATCCCCACAATACCGTATATGTACGAACTTGGCTTTACATAGATCTTTTATATTTATACTGGGAGTTTTTAAAATTTTATATCTGGAAATTACGTAGTCTTGGCTTTTCCTTACACCTGCACGATATTATTGGTTGTTCAAAAATCTAAAAGAACATTGACTCCTGATTTAACTTCGTGCATTACATGTATATCCTTTTAAGGCGATGTCCTTTGAATCTTTAAACAGAGGAACTTCATGCGTTGAATACAAAACGTTTTTGAACACCTCCTGCGAAAACAGAAAACCTGTCGATTGCGTGCAAGTCAGATTGATTTTATTTCAAGTACGTAGGTACGTTAGGTACTTACCTTTAATCATCTTCTTTAAAATAGATAAATATGTCTTCTTTACGTTTCATTACTAAACACTAACTTATTGTAAGTTTATCGATGTAAAATATTGTTGCCTTAATGCCATTTTCTCTTGATTTAACAAGCAGCGTTGTCTTACGAAATATTAGACACACAAGTTCATTCAACTGTGCTTTGTTCAATCAGTTATTGATGTGAACGTGTCTTTGGGAATGATTTGAAATTAAAAGGATCAGTGGAACTTGTGTTGATTAAAACAGCTGCGCATTAACGGTATAGTATCTTTGGCCAGCCGGGCAGTTATTGCGCATGTGGCAGGTAGGCCCGGTACATGTTTGTATGGAGAAAGGAACACTGCCTCTCGCTTGGACGTCTTTGGCAAGGCCGTTCGCGGCTGTACTCGTTAGAGGCAACCGAGCGGCTTGTCTAGCAGTCCGGTTCGTATCGAACCACTACATATACCTTTACTTTTATAGCGTGTCGTTGTAGTTCGACTACCTAGCTCATGTCCACTATAATAATGGATTTAGTTCGTTGTCAAAGTTATAGGACAATCTTCGTAAATTATATTCGTCAGGCGCACTAACGTGAGTTCTAAATAGGTATGTCAAGATTCAAAGAACGTAAAGAGAGTATGCGCAACAGTCGAGTCGTTAATTCAGTAATGGCGAGCCTAATTAGCTAAAACCTCACGACAGTTTCCGAGTAAAGTACGACGGAGAAGTCACATGCACAACAAGTGGACTTATCGTGGAGTGAAGTGCGTTCACAGCGATAACATTAAAATACAGTCCACTATCGCTGTACCGCCTTCTGAGAAGTCAGCCGTGGGCCGTGAGTCCGCGACGTCCGCGCGACAGGTAGCTGTGGCTAACGGCACTCTGCGAATACTATTTTCGTTTTAGAACTAAATAATGTGCTGTTCATACTTTCTCTTACTTAGCGGAAATAGGATTGGTTTAACTGAGAAGCTTGTATTATTTGTTCCATCGTTTTGTATCCTGGCTGTCGTGTCCATTTTGAAAAACACAGGACAGGATGCAAAAAAAAAATTACTTGTTCATAAATTTCATAATAGTCAAGTCTAGAGCCATTGTCTAAGTACTTTAACTTTCTATAGCTAGTCTGAATTACGGATGAAAAATTGTGTTGTCTCTTAAATTGTTTTGTTTATTAAATAGATACTATTAAGTCTTAAACCCTCGAAAATAGATCTGACCTATTTTAGAGATACCTATTCGAAACGATTTATGTACGTAAATATGTATTAAGTATATGTAGGTACCCCTGTGCAGTTATCGGAACCGGATATGCGAGAGGCAGGTGCAAAGCATTATTTTGATACTGTTCCATTATAATAATTACAAGTATTGCGTCAAGCTCAGCATTACATTACATTAATTAATTTGCACATTAATCGTACCGATTGTGCAACAACTAGACTGCCCACCCACTGTTGATGTGATGCGTTGACTGCGTTGTGAGTTTCGTATATTTAGGTATTCCTTTTCTGTATACTATATGGGATTAATATATAATAGGCGTTTGCCTATTTACAAAAGTACAAAGACTATATTCGAAAGCATTCATGGTATATTTAAGAGATAAAGAGATAATTTATCGGGGGACAAATAAACGTACATATAACAAAATCCACAAATTGTGATGCTGATGAATGACAAACACTATAATTAGTATTTGCTTAGGATGTGCTGGGACTTTTGGCTTGCCGGCCTCAAATTTCGCTTTTATAAATTTCTCACACGGCATAACTGAAAATGAAATGAAAAAATGAAAAATTATTTATTAACGATAACCATTGTTAATACAGTGTCTTAAGCTAAAGTATATATATTTTTAAAATACCCACTTATCTCTAGCATGCATTACATATTACGGCTAAAAAATAGCAGTGGATTAACGTTGGTACCCGCACTAGGCGTGCCTGTATCGCGGGGACCAATAACAGGTAGTGTGTACTAAATTATGATTGATTGTGATTAGGCCGGACTAAGCTAATATAAAAAAAACGTTTTCACCTCACCGGCTCGAAAAGGCTTGCTTTATCGCTCAAAATCTGCGCCCAAAAGTCCATTTTATCCTCAAGCGTGGAAAGAGTTTTTGAATTTGGAACGTGACGGTCGATCGCGAGACCCTACTTTTTTCTATACAGAATGAGAGGTGCGTTCAGAAACTGATGGTGTTATGCCAATAATAAATTGTTATTATTTTGATAAAATTAAATTAATAATACTTATTATCTCTTAATTAAGTAGGTACATACGAAATATTAACATTTAGACTGACTTATAAGGATAAAATACGAATAAATAATTTTATAGTGTCGTTTTATATTTCTAAAAATTTAGCTTTTTCCAAATTTGGAACGCACCGTTTGAAAAGTTAATTTAAGAAAAAATCTCATATACATTTAATTTTGTTTTGTTCTAAAGCTACAGTAAACCAAAATAATGGTGGTTATGTATAGATTTTAGTGCAGAATATATACATATATGAATTTTGATGCCTGCTAAGTTAGCGGAAAAAGTGAAATAAGCGTATTTGAGTCTTAGTTTAAACCGTGAGTACTTACAATACTTTGACTTTTTGAATGTAGGTAAGCGTGAGGTTATTTAAAGATGCAAAAATATTTATGTTACATTTGATAATTATAAAATGCTAGATCTTGATGAGATGTAAACAAACCTTTATTGAAAATGAGTATAAGGTCCAAATTACTTCCATTCCATTACATTTACTTATCTACAATTTTCCTCGCGGTGGTGATGTGAAAAGTTGTGTGTTTCGCTCGGCAGCAAAATTGTTTGGCGTCTCGTGCCTTAAAAGCCTCGCTATGCTCAGGATTGTACTTTTGAACCATTCGCTTCGCTCATGGTTCAATTTTACAATCCTTCGCTAGCTCGGCTTTCAATACTAAGCACTTGCGCCAAACAACAACTTTGCAGCCTTGCATAACAAATAACTATTTTTTAGTAATCATTGGTTGTTCAGTTAATACATATTATGCTTTATTTCTAACCTAAACCTCTGGTTACTAGAGGTTTAGGTACTAGAGTCTAGTAGAATAAATTCACCTACGTACTTTCCTCTTCAATAATCAAGTTAAAATCTCCCTGCGACATCTACATCCTTGTGTTGTTACGATAGCACTGGTAATAATGTTGCATTCGAAATAAACTTTATTAGTTAACAACAGAGTTGAGATTTCTAGTGTGCTGCCGCCTGCCATAATAACAAAGTACCTCAGTTTCCACGCTCTGATTACTGGATGTTGGCTCCAAGACGGCGCGTCGTCTTTATCGGCGCTGATCAGAAACTTAGCGCAGCGGGGATGGCCCGAGAAATCGATTCGACAGTTGGGGACAGAGTTTATCATTTTTGGGTGATTTTGGTATAAAAGGAAACATGACCAAGCTTCAGAAAAAACAAAAATAGGTACTTACTCAGTTTATCTCATATTGCAGATTTTTACCTTTATGCCGAAAAGATGGTACCTGTACAATTGTACATATAACCGGGACAAATCGAAGCTGTTTCTTAAGTAACGTCTTACTATTCATACCAGAAGTAACGTCTTATTATTCATACTCGAAGTAATTAGACGAATATAAATGTATTCACCAATCATTATTTATATTTTCAACCAGGAATCACATGTTGGCACTTAGATTTTGAAACTAGAGCCTCAAATACAAGAATATTCAGAATTAAGTTGAGGTTCGAGAACCCTCGATATCACTCGCTTCTTGTGACTGAAAATAGTGAAACACTTGAAACAACTTGAAATAGTTACAATAGTTGAAAGAGAATGCATAATTTACTGCATTAAGTACCTATAACATTTATAAATTGTAGATTCCTATAGCTGCGACATTTTCAAGGGCAGATCTTTGTTCGCTGCGTGTGCACTATATTCTGTGGACACAGATGGGTCTCGTCGGCTTGTGTCATCGGTATTAATGTGCTTTAATATTATGTGCCGTGGTCAGCGCAGGCGCAATGCCGCGATAAAGAGAGAGACGGAGTATTCATCCAGACCACACCGGTTGAACCACCTCGTCTATGTGTACTGTTATGCTAGTACAAAGGACCGTCTTCGGATGAAACAACTTTCATAGTTATTGTTTACTTGAGAATCTCCGACAATCACATTATCTGGGAACAATATGGTTTTATGTTTAGGTCCAGTTAGTTTACATTTCTTGCTATGACCATGGAAAACACTTTTCTTATAGATTGTGACCCCATTAGGGAGAACAATTCTATTAGTGCCTATACCTTCATTCCAGACCTGTTAGGAGACTCCGTTTTTTTGGGAGTACCTAGCTCTTAATAAAAAAAATTATGTACACTACAACCATGAAACAGTAATTAGATCCACTTGTTAATAAATTACTCCTTTTGATCCGCCATTCGCCACGTCATTAAATAATTCATTCATCATTCTCACCATTCTCCTAGCGTTATTCCCGTGTAGTGCCCCTAAAGGAGCCCGGGTCCGCTTTGACACCTAATCCCAAGATTTGGCATAGGCACTAGTTTTACGAAAGCGACTGCCATCTGACCTTCCAACCCAGAGGGAAAACTAGACCTTATTGGGATTAGACCGGTTTCCTCACGATGATTTCCTTCACCGAAAAGCTAACGGCTAACTATATATTCCGCACATAAGTTCCGAAAAACTCATTGGTACGAGCCGGGATTCGAACCCACGACCGCCGCTTGACAGCCGCATGCCTGAACCACTAGGCTACCGTAGCATTAAATAATTGACATTGTAAAATTAAAGGAAGTGTATTGTTTCTGTTTGATTTGATACTGTATTCGCCTTCACTTGTAGATAAAGATCCAAACCGTCATCACAGTCTCGGGAATGGCGTACCGAGAGTGTCGTTGTATGCCTAATTGTAGGATCAAAAGGGGTTAAGTGTAGACATACATTTACAGGCGCCTTAGGGCCTGCTGTCCGCGTCATACCCTAGAATATATTGGCATAAATGTACTCAATGTAACTAGGTACTTCATGTTGCCATCATTGTGATAGTAGCAACCCTTATTTTTATAATACCTAGTGTTCGGTTTTTAGTTCTTAAATTATTTATGTTAATTTAAACAATATGTCCTTATGCACGCGATCGTGTCTAGGTTTTGTGTCGATTCTTCAATAGCTCATGCTTAGCTCATATTATATTCTTATTATACCTACGCCATGACACAAGTCATATTACTCATACCTCATACCATACGATATCGCGGCACGGCACGGTGTTCGCTTGATGTCTGTCACTATAGACGCTACCGTGGCTACCGTACGCCTTTCCATATGGAATACTGATAGGTGTTATTAACTCCGTTTTTTTTAATTAAAGTGATGACTATGTTATTATGTTGTAGGTACTTACAAATCATTAACTATGTAAATATGTACTTGAACTTGAAATCTATTTTCTAGGAATAGTATTTAAAAATATTACCAGTACACGTTTTAAAACGATTTTTGTAAGTCATATGTAAGTAGGTTATAAGAAACGAAGGTAATAGGCTGTTATCTGAATCACTAAAATTGTTTGTCCTATTTTCATTTCGGCATATACTATTCGACAAACTTCGTTTGCCTTTTTTTTCGTTTGTCCGACACTTTAGTTCGCGACGTATACGGCTGGTCATTTTATGGTTTAGCTTTTGTAATTGTTTGACAAATCCATGATTCCCAGTTATTGGTATACCCGTAAATCCCGCAATATCGTTATACCGACGTAACTATTAGGTTAATAATCTGTTCGTATTTTATCAAATCGGCTTTATTATATTTGACATAATATTGTTGTTTATACGGAGGACACATATGTTACTAATTCATATGTTTGTTTATGAAAATGGTTGTTACCTTACGCATTTTTAATATTAAAAACATTAGCAAAAAGTTTAAAATTAAACTAAGGTTATCCTCCCAAAGCTGTATTTATGGTAAATAATGTATATGTCGGCAGGCGATTGTAAAATCCGCCAGATCACGAAATGCATATCGCATACGTAAATGAAAAAAATAAGGAGTGCGGACTGATAATCTCCAGCGAGTCGACGCCACTCCGCTGCGCGGGGTGTCTATTTCTGGTCTGAGGGACACAAGTGAACCCTAACCTAACCGACCTAAGACAGAGTTCGCTTATGACAAGCCATTTTTGTCCGCCCTGATTATTGGCTCCCAACAAACACGGCCGCCATCGCATACGCAGCGCCACCAGTGGCCAAGAAAGAAACTACTTTTCGATGTGCCTGGTATAGAGCTAGGAATATCGACGAATGCGTTGTTCTAATCGATCTGCCGTATTGTTTATCAGGCACATCGTGATAAGCCTGGCCAACTTTTAGGCATATCATGAAATGGCGGCGTTTCGGGATAGGCCTAGGAATTTCGTGATCTGGCGGATTTTATTACGATCGGCCGCCGACATATACAAACAAGTGTATACTACTCTATTATTATTTATATGTGTGTTCTGTAAATAAATCTATATCAAATAATTACATTTGTTTATCAAGGTATTTCTTCTGACCTGACACACTTCATATGTAAGCATTAGGTACTAAAAAAGTGTTCGGTTCTTGCGCTTCGGTGGCCGCTGCCGCGGCACGCTCGTTACGCTCGCTCGGCTGGCGCGCTGTAGGGTCGCAGTTCACATAACACTCCTCCTCACATCGCTCGTCGTCGTACCTACACCGACCTGCCTTAGTGTCTCAGTAAAACTACTTTTGAATTTCCCTCAAAATGAAAATTTTGCTAAACGTATGAAATGCCGAAAGTAATGATGTATAAGTAAAAATTGGCTGTGAAACAAAAGTTGTAACAAGCCAAAGCCCAAATGACTGTAGCGGTAAAAGTTTTTCGGACAACTGAAACATTTGGATAACATCAAATGGTAAATGAAAAAAGTAATGAATATATTCGGAGAACTCATAATAATACGAAAAGTTTTCGGACAAACGATATTCGGTCAATAAATTTTAGTGATTGCGATAGGTTAACGAAATAAATACCTTATTGTATTGGTATTATTGTATCTACTCGATTTATCAATGACCGACCCGCTTAGATTTTAATGGCCTTATTCATAAACGCACATCAAAGCAATTTTAGGTAAACTGCTGTTAAAATTCGTTGTCATTATCTGTCACTATTATATTTTTGTGTTGGGATAAACGGACAAAACACCTTTTAACTAAAAGAGGTTTGTTAAAAGTTTTTTTGTTAAATCTTAATGGCAGGAAGGAAAATAAATTACTTAGTTGTAGAAACAGGACAGAACGGAAATGTAAGCACACAGCATTTAGGTTATGACGTTATGAGAATACATATTTAGATACGTAACTATGTATACCCAGTTTATAGGACTTTCATAATTTGTATTTTCCTTTTAGTGAAATGATCCGACTGACATCGACATCGACACGACGACAGTCTATCCTACTTAGACCAAAGAGCGTATTAGTTCGCACAAGTCGGCTTAGCATGTCATATAGATAGAATCCAGACGAAATCGACGGGTATACTCTCAAATATTGCGTTTAGTGGATATAGAAATCGATTGGCGTAAATGTTCAACTTAGAGTTTGAAGCGCGTATGGCTTTATTTGTAATTAACGTATCGCCACGAAATGTTTTCGTTGAACCGACAAATTATTTAACGGAGAGGAATGTCGTTTCTGTAGTTAGTGGATAAGATATAATGTGTTTGATTGAGTAGTTAATGTAGTTATTCGAATGCAGAAAACGCTAGGTCGTCCTCTGGGATGTTATTCGCTACGCATTAATGCAGCTCACCCCGCCGGTCACCCGTCACGAAACTAGACCTCTACCTACGCTTGGTTACTCCGCATCGCGGTGTCAAGATATATTTGTGGGTGAGCGTTGAGGTGAGCTTAAAACAAGTGACAGAATAGGGAGGCTGGTGTTGGAGCGAGTTTTGTTGTGCGCTCGCGCAGGAGGGTCAGAGCGCCGCCGCCGGCGCCTCGTGTTTACGTCTAATTTTGGCGCGAGCGCCGCGACGCTCCGCCCCCGCGCCTCCGCACGCTGCCCATTGAACACGGTTATTTCGGCACGGTGGCGACCCGACGACGCCACGATTACGCTCAGGCTCCTTTCATAACCGTAAGGAACGCTACGAAGACCCACCTCTTGTCAGGTTCACAAAGTAGAGTCATTTTCATCACTTCCGTTTTGTTTTGCTTTTGTTGTAATTTGAGTGTACTATTGCCCAATCATTATTGAAACTGAACATAAAGTAGTCTTTACAGCATATGATCGCATCATTTAAACTTGTCCAGTGAAATTACTATCCTGGATAGTTAGTAGATTTGTAATTATCTATGAACCAACGTCTTTTCACTTCATTAAACTGATTGAACGACTTGATCAAAATAACTAAATTTTCTCATTTTAACATCTACCTGCGTGAATAAATTATTTTTTAATACAGTTGCTCAAAAATCTCTACGTAGCTGTTTAGCGTGCGGAAGGTTGGTTTTCGCGAAATAGTGCTTTTCACCATTAATTATTACGTCAATAAAAATAAATAAGATAGAACTGTATAAAATAATTTTTGGACAACTTCATTATTTTTTACTGTATTACGTATACTATGATGTTATTGATGTTACACAATGAATAATGTCAAAGTTTCGAATTCATTACTTGGTGTTTTCCTAATTTTTGCGCAACTGTATTAAAAATGTCATTCAATACACGTGTGGAAATGTCATTCATTCTTCACTCGTCCCGAGTCTTGCCACGAGCCGTAGGCGAGTATGTCTCGGTGCTCGTGGCGTAATGACAATGCCATACTTTCCGCACTAGCGTCGAAATTTACTATTTCACTTGTCATGATCGAAAAGTGTATAATATATATGTATAATATTTATGGTTTTAAAACTATTATATAAAAAAAAACTTGACATCTAAGTGAAAAGGAGAGTGTAGGTATAACTCTGCTCTAAAAGCCATATTACCTCTCCACTCGAACGATTTTCCCTCACTTTGCTCGGGAAAATAACCATATCGTGGGGATATGGCTTATTTTAACCCCTTGTCATACAATCTACTATATACCATGTATTGTTTTGACCAAATCCCAGTTTTAACGTTTCGCTCTCACAATAACATGAGAACAGAAGACAAGTAAATTTTCCTTATTTTCCGTGCTCCTTACGAAAAAGTTAATTAAGTGTATAATTCTAAACGAGTCCTCAATCTATTCAATAAAAAAAGGTATATTTTTGTTAAATTTTAATCGAGTCTGTTTAAAGTGCGTTCGCCGTTCGTTTTTCACCTCGGGAGTCGAGTTAACGAGCGGGCATCCTCTGATGTAGCCGCGGTTGGCTTCGCCTTAGGGTTCCCACCAGTAACCCATATCAACATTTATCACTTGTATAATTTCAGGGGCTATCAAGCTAATCAGATAAGATCGTCAACAAACAGCTAGTCGATATCTTTCTTCCGACTAGGATATCTCAGTTTGGACTAAATATTAGAAATATTTATTAAGACCATATTTATTTAGATTTTTTGAATTGATTTTGCTAGCATATGCCCCGTAGGTAGTTCGCAATTTACGAGAACCCAAGGGTGCATTATGGATATTAGAGAACAGTTTAGTTGGTTGATTTTACATAATGTTAGTAGAGTAGTGATAGTTAGTGACAGTGACCCTGACGCTGACGATCCTGGGTTCAAATCCCGGTAAGTGCACATATTTGTGTGACGAGCATGAATATTTGTTTCTGGGTCTTGGGTGTTTTCTTTGTATTCAAGTATTTGTATCTATTGAATACATCGTTGTTTAAAGTTGAGGGTACTTTGAACACACGGAGTTAATATGTGTAAGATTGCCCCCTAATATGTATTTATCTTATCTTATCTAGATGAGGGCCCTTTCGGATGCACTTCGACACAGTGGGATCTTTTGTGCATTTGCACTCTCCTTATGTCTACTCCTAACTTCGCTCCATCATTTCCACATAGCGCATGATGCAGCTCAGCGGAAGTACCTTGAATTCCTTTGGTTGCGGATAGCCATTACCAAAGTAATTCATTCTTTGTCTGGCAAGGGCATGACATTCACACAGTAAGTAATATGTATTTAATAATTTATTAGTATTTTCAATGTATTATTATTTGCTCGCATCGTAATCATAAATATTTTTAGTGTTTCATTTTTTTGGGGAGAACTGTCATCAGACCTAAATATTCACAATTTTATAATATGGTATCAGTGGTGGTTGGTAACCCTATTCGGAGGCTGCGCTGTGGTGTTCTAAGTTCTTGGAAGCGATAGGACTCGCCCGCGCCCGCGCCCCCTGTAATAGCATCCTTCGCTACGACGCATGCACTTTGATATCGATGGTTGAAAAACTCGTTTCATTATTGTCCGTCCACATCTTCATTTATCATGCCATGTACATTTGTACGGAAGATAAAGAGTGTCGACTTGTTTTTAATTTTTCATCATAAAATGATCCAAGGCGAATAATGATTACTATGCGTATTGCTAACACAATCCATTGTTTAGATATATTTTATTCAAGGCGCTTTTTTATGGCTGATGTGTTAGTGAAAGGTCTCAAAAAGATTTACTGCAGTAGATATCGATAAGTGCAGTGCGCTTAGCGCCGCCCTGGGCACTGCCAGTTCGTGTCGATCTTGTTTTATTTTATTTCGGTGTACACCTGAGTTGTTAGTAACAAAGGGATTGATTTTTTTCTCGACTCCGCCCCAGCCTTTGAGCGTCTCGCCGCTTTTCTCGGAACCGGCGCTGATCATTGAGTAACCTTCGATGCCGGGACTACGTCGGCTGCCCGGGCCACGGTTTTGCCAGCAATAACAAAGGCGACGCGAGTCTCACAGTTTGCTTTTTATATCTCGATTGTAAACTGTATGATAATATAGGATTCGTATATACGCCGGATGCCAATTTATCCTCGACGTTTATTATGCATACAGATAGTTTTTAAGATGGGGAGGCTTTAGACAAAACTTTCTACTTTATTCTCATGATCCTCAATCCTCACTAAGATTCTTCCCTCGAACATATAAAAAAACTTTTCGGAGGTGTTCTGTAAGTTACGTGCCTCAAAGATTTCGTTTAGATGCATTGAAGTGCAGATAAACTTAAGGCTACACGCAGCCGCTTGAGATTTTGCAGGTAGAGTTTGAAAAATTGCTAGCGTAGCAGTACCTATGCAAACTTCTATGATAATCCCACACCCCAATTCCCAGTATCCAATTCTCCAGACAACTTTGCATTTATATTGTAGTTAATGATTTTTGAGATCGTGACAGTTCGAGGTTTACATATGTCAATCCTTCGTTTGTCTATCGCAATTCCATGTCACGGCCTTGATCGAAACAATCGTACTAGGTCGAAAGCAAGTCATCTGACATTTTGCGACTCGGAGGCGGGTGCTGCGTTCCCAACATTTCGCAACCACCATGGTCTTTGATTATGTAATGAAATAATGTCACGATATACAATACAAGTGTTTAACAGTTTGTGCATTCAATGATTTCGTAGATTGAAGGACTACATGGTTGTTATATCTTCGAAGTGTATTATATGAGTAAGTTGAAGCTATACTCATATAATAATGATCGAACGTCACTTCGAAGTTCGTTTGATCAAATGATCATATAAAATGGGTACAGTCGACTAAACGAATACGATAAGTACCTACCTCTTGTTTCTGTTAAAGTTGGTTTAATGACTACAGATTATCGTTTTTATACGGCTTTTATAAATGGTACATTATTGCAGCGGCCGGGAAGTAGCAATTCGTGGATAAGTTGATTTTGTCGGATGAAGCGAAGCTGAATCCGACAATAGAGACGAATCCACGAATTGCCGTTCACGCCAAGGCAGATATAGTGCTTTTCTCAAAAAATGTGAGGAAATCAAATAATATTTTCAATAATCTTAAAATATCGAGTATGACAATAACCTATCAAGGTCCCGCCCAACTTATTTTTTAAAAGTATGTATACGGCATGACTCATAGTGCCAGCTTCAATTGGCATATATACAAATTTTTAAACCATTAGAACCGGTCACAGTTTTAAATGTTTAATGCAATCAAAATTATTAAACATTAAACGGGATTGCAATCTACATGTATTTCAGTTCGTTGTGAGTTTTAGTTTATATTAACTATTTGAGATATATTTAAAAACGTCACTTCGATCACTTTCAAAAGTACGCGTTTAGTCTATGACCATTAAAAAAAAAACTTAAAACAGAGGGGCTACCGCGAAGTGAAAACGAACTTCGTTCGAGTATCTCCCTCTCTGTCGCTCGAACTGGCAAGTGCGACAGAGACGGAGATATTCGAACGAAGTTCGTTTTCACTTCGCGGTAGCCTCTCAGGCTACAAGCGAGCGTGATTTGTCACAGCAACTTGCAATAGTTGGAAAGAGACAGCCATACACTACTAACCAGTCTCACTATCGCAAGTTGTTGTGACAAATTGCAAGGACTTTAAACGTACGAGCACTTGGCTGTTTGTAGTGATTTGTCTTAGTCAAAGTATTTAGTTAAAAGGTAAAAAGTATACAGTAAAGGAATTTCATACAATTGCCTGGCCGCTAAAACTGTACAATAAAGACTTTTAACTTTTTAAATTTGCGTTTGACAGTAAAGAGGAACTTCACGTACTTTTTTTGCTACAGTAAGGCGAACATTTCCGAGCATATTGGAGAAAATATTTGTTATTTACCTGGCTGGTTGTGGTTGATTCCAGGGAAGATGAACTTTAAATGCAGGTTCAAGAACCCCAGAACCATTTACCAGGTACCAAAGCTGATAGCCTCGAGCACCGACGTTGCGTGTAAGCAAAAAATATATCAAGCATATAAACTTCCTGTGCCATAAACTGATCGATTTTCATTATAATGACCAAAAATATCTTGGCTGATTAGTCCTTCGTATTCGTTATTATGTTACTAACTGGGCATTGTAAACGTATCAATTTTCTCGTATCCGCTTTATTCTGGTTATTTCTTCTACTGCTCGAGTAAGTAGTCTAAATTATTTGGCTTATATTATTGTTATTCATTATAGAAAAATACTCAGATATTCTATTCAAATTCACGAGCATTTATAATTCAGGGAAACGGCTTCTTGATTGCTTTTAGAGATGTTATTTGAAAAAAATGTGAAGCGTATCAGCATCGACATTGATCGGGCGGTTATGTAATGGCGATCTAACAAGGAAAGGCGAGCAGGATGCAGGTAGGCCGTGCCCGTGGGAGCGACCGGGACGCGCATACCAACACAATCGGGTCCAAAGTCCGCCGCTACAGGACAGTAGCCTCGGCGCGGTTTGCTCTGACTATGCCTGTTGCACCACGGAATAAGACAGATCCAAGCCTCTTATAGCGTAGGGCGTATTTATACATTTATCTTTCTCTTATTTATATTATGGTCGTTGGTTGCGTTAAGCTGTTTACAGCAGAAGTTTTCGTTAGGTGTGTTTGAAAATGTGATAAACGATGGTAGGCTATTAATTAACGTATTCATCATTACCAATTGAGCGGCGCCGGCGTGTTTAGGCACGTGGTTTGGTGTATGCTAACTGTTTGGTTCCGGACTCGTTCCGGTTCGGATTCAGCGGCACAGCAAGTGTCCGCTGCCATTAGCACTTCCTGCCAGCAAATGGGCGCTCTATCCGGGACCTGGCTGCCGCAACGCATTCGCTATATTTGGTTATTCGTGTCAAATCCTCGATTGCGAATTCACTTGTACCTGCCTCACAGGTTTTTTGTATTACTTATGTTGGATTTCTTCTTTTTCTAACCGACCTCAAAAAAAAGGAGGTTCTCAATTCGGTTGTATTTTTTTTAAAATTATTATTTTCAATGTTTGTTACCTCAGAACTGCGTCATAGATGGGCCGATTCGAAAAAATTTTTTTTGTTCCTATGTATATAATTCCAGGTGGGTCCCATTTTTTTCAAAATTCAGTTAGATGATGGGATCCATGAGGAATTGAGGGGATTCCTTAATTTTATTAGGCACGCGTGTAGTGATTTTGGTATTTTCTGTTATAAGTCCAGAGATCGGAAAAAATTGCGACATTTTTTGCAATTATGTGGACATGACTCCAAAATTAATCAAAATGTTAATTAATTATTCATTGAAATATAATTTTAATTATTGGAGATAATAGTTTATTTATAAAGTGCTTATAAGCACGTATATACTATAATAACTTAAAAAAGAAATGACGTTACGACCTTACGACGACGATGAATTACATAAATAATGATTAGCAAAAGGTTCTTATTTAAAATGGGTATCGTTTCCGTAAATATTTATATATAATAAATAAATAACGATTTTAAACTGACACGGTTTTGGGTGTCAATTGACGAGAGTAAGGATTTTTTAGACCGCAAAATTGCACATATACTGTTAATTTAAGCGAAAATCAGCCCACTACTTGCTATTAGATTGCATCTAAAGTTATGGATAAGGTAAACGGTTCCACAATCTTGAATTTTTTTGTATCAAGTTTACGATGGCTGTGGGAAGACCTTGCTGAAGAGAATTTCAAAAAAAAATATTTTTTTACTAGTGATTCGGTAAGCTATATGTTAAATGCTGGACTCAAAATTAAAACCAAATATCCACAAATTTTGCATATAACTTGTTTGGTACACGGAATCCATAGACTTTGTGAAGAAGTGAGAAAAACTTTGAAGACGTAAACACATTGATCAACTATGTTAAAAAAACTTTCTCCAAAGCTCCTTCCAGGATTACCACGTTTAGACAAATGAACCCAAACATTCCCTTACCACCTCCACCCGTAATCACACGATGGGGTACTTGGATCCAAGCGGCATGTTATTATAATGATAGTTTTGCAGCAGCAAAGAGAGTTATAGAAACATTTCCCAATCGTGATAGTGTATATGTCCACAAATGTAAACAGATTATGCAGTCGGATGATGTCGTTGACAATTTACGCTTCATTTCACAACATTTCCAATACATTTTGGCTGTAATAAACAATTTACAGTCTTCTTCAAATACTGTCGAACATACTTTAAGTAAAATAACACCTATATTAAATAATCTGGACAGTATACCAGGAGCAGTAGGTAACCGTTTGCAAGCTAAAATGAAAGCCGTACTTAACAGAAATCCCGATTTTCAGGTTATCGGCCAGAACTTACAACAGAAAGTAAATTCTGAATTATGCTGGAATTATAATAGTCCTATAAAACTACTGAAATTTGCTCCATTAACATCAGTGGATTGCGAGCGGAGTTTCTCAGCACTTAAGTATGTTTTCGATGTAAAAAGAAATAGACTGACAGCAGAAAATTTGGAAAAAATACTGACAATTTTTTTTAATATACCTATACTTTAACAAGTTTTTGTATTTATTGACTAGGAATCAAAATATTTGATTGATTTTGGAGTCATGTCCACATAATTGCAAACAATGTCGCAATTTTTTCCGATCTCTGGCTTATAACTCGTGTATTAACATCCGGAATCATAAATTTGGTGGCGAGGAATTGATGATGAAGACCACAGATGACTTATCGAATTCCTCAATTATGTACTTAAAAGTGCAAAAGTACGTCACAGGTGCTGATAAGATTCCGTTGAAATAGGAACTAATGAAGTGCCATTGATGATGATGATCTTGGGGAATCGATGGAAGTCCTCAAATGTTATCTTCCCACATACTGCGATTCGGTTTTTTTCTATAGTAATCAACGCATTTGCTATCGGAAATCAGTTCATGTGGTAAATTGTAAAAAAAATAGGAAATGTTCTCGTGGTTTGGCGGAGTACTAAATGGAAGTCGGTTAAAACTTTGTTGTTAAAGTAAATTATTCTCTAGTCTCTAACTCTATTTGAAGTACTCTCGCCCTCTTTTGATATACCTACTAAGATTTCGTGATTCTTATTAACAGTCTAACAAGTCAGTCGTAAGAGAACTTGAGCTTAGCCTAAGCCAGGCAAAAATACCCGGGATCTGCTTTTTTCTCTCATTACCATCTAATTATAGGGCAGCAACTCCCATCACATGACGCCGTCTGACTCAGCCACTAATAACTGCACAATACTGTTTCAGATGTAGTTATTAATAGTCTTCTGTTTGGATAGAGCAGTATCAATCATATAAAATGTTTTAAGACAGCCATATTGTACGGAATCAACATAGGAACAACAAAAGTTGTGGGAACATGTTTTTATTTTTCTCTCGCACCTATATTGCTTTCGCCAAGATATATGGTTTATCCAAAGCAATATTGACGGTTGACCACGCAATCACGGCAACTTCCGCTGCTCAGACGAGATTGACGCAGCATTTTCCTTCCTACATATCTGTGTAGGAAGGAAGGGTTCTCTTTAGCATGGTGCTTGCTAAAACCAACGTTTATGATCACCATTATAGTGTATTTTAGGAGTACTTAGAAATATCTTAATTACAGCGTCGGTTTACGTGTTGAGCTGTATCTTGAACACTTTATAATTCGTAAGATTATTTTTGGTCACTCTCAAACGCAGATTCACATTGATAGTAGTAGAGATATAAATTATCATAAATTTAAATATAACTGGATAGAACCCGTTTCAAGAATCACACTAATATTATAAATGTGAAAATTCGTAGATGTTGGCAGAGATACATATTAAAGAGCATCCGAAGGAAATTGTATTTATACAGCATAAATTAAAAACTTCAATAGCGCGATGCAGAACATCACCAATCTTCACGCATATACTAGCCTTAGTAGGTCATTCTCCAGTTTTTTGTCGGCGTCTTAACTTCGTCAAACCATATGAAACGTATAAAAAAGTTTGATGGAGTTCAGGTGACCCGTAGACCAAATTTGAGACTAACCGATTGGATAATGTCGTGTATTCGCAACAGCGCCATCTTTTTAACCGACTTCAAAAAAAAGGAGGAGGTTCTCAATTCGGCTGTATTTTTTTTAGTATTTCAATGTTTGCTTTTTGCTTTTTACCTCAGAACTCCTCAGAAGTTAGATGATGGGATCCATGAGGAATTGAGGGGACTCCTCAATTTTATTAGGCACGCGTGTAATGATTTTGGTATTTTCTGTTATAACTCGTGTATTTGAACCGATTTTGATGGCACTTTGTAATATTGTGGTTTAGCCCTCAGAATAGGACATAGCACGGCCTTTTTTTAGATAATGTTTCTTCAGAGGGTGATATAAGGTTCGAAAAATTGTATGGGATTTTTTTATTTTTTAAGATAGAGACCAGAAACTTCGTGAAAAGGTTCTTTAATGAAATACAAGAAACATATTTCATCATTTTTGCCAGTTCACACCCTAAGGGGTTCAAAAATGGGTCGAAAATTTGTTCGAGGAATGAATAATTTTTGAGTTAGGGACTTGAAACTTCGTAATATGATTCCATATTAAAACACAAGAAAACAAATCTAAAGGGATTAAAACTTGGTTGAAAGTTTGTATTAAGAAACCCCTAAGTACCACAACTTTATCTACCCGTCACTAGGTGGTCTCTTTATTGTGCTTCACATATTTGGTATATGTTGGGTACTTGGGTTTGGGTACACAGTTGGGTACAATTAAACAAAGTACCTAAGTTGAAGCCTGTGTAATACTTTAAATTTAAGTTAGCTACTGGTCACTCTGTTTCACATTTCCCGCGTTATTTTTGTAGCGAACGTAACTGTTTGAATATAAGACGCATTAAAATAAATTATAAATAAGCGGATTCATATTGAAAATTGTACACTCATAGAATACTAGCTTCCGCCCGCGACTTCGTCTGCGCGGACCCGGGATAAAACTATATTTTAACCCACGCCACGCTTTAAACTAACTTCGTGTAAAATTCCATCTAAATCAAACATCCAACCATCCAAACTTTCGCATCAGGCGGTCACCCATCCAAAGACTGACCGCTGCCGTCTTTGCTTAACCTGCGTTATCGTTTCCGACTGGCAGCCGCCGCTAAGACTATGATGCTAAAGTTTGGACCTCAATCACGCAAAAACGGATTAAAATTAATTTTGGTACCTATTCATATAGTGTATAACCTGGATTAACATACGAGTATATAATACCTACTTTTCATTCCGGGAATATCGTCTAAGGGGGCGAAATAAGGGGCGCAAGTTTGTAAGGAGCCACGATATAAAGCAGTTCCACGCGGACGAAGTCGCGGGCAGAAGCTAGTAGTATATAAAGAGGTAATTTTTGTTTTTATCGTATTCAAACGGCCTCCAAACCAGTCCCAATTTTAATTATGCGTTGGCAATATTTATCTTCTTTCTGGGAATCGCAGGCAGTTTTTAAAGAGTCATCGATAAGAGGCAGTGGCGACGACCCGGAACTGCCGTCTCCTTAGTAATCTGCTACTATTTAGTAATTATATTCAGTGTCACGGCACAGACTATTATATATTCGATGGTTACTTGCTAGTTGAGCTACATGTACCTACTCGCTGTTCGTCAATGAACAAAGTCAACTTAACAAGTTTGCACTTTAAGATTGCTACACTAGTTACGAGTCCATGCTTTGCATGTTCTGGCGTAATCAATACATTATCCCGTTTCAGAGTTCGATTAATTATGTCTCCGTCACCTAAAATTATCGATTATCATTATAAAATATTGATCGGCTGACATCGTCCACGTTGGATCGGTGTGTGGTATATCTCTACGACAGCACGAATCATATCTAGTTACTTTCTAAAGTTCAATGAGAAAAAACACGTTGTTAACCTCTGGGTACGGGAGGCAAGGCAGCAAGGCCGACCGGTGGGTGGTGCGGTGCGCCTGCGACGTCGCCGGCTGTAGGCAGAGCTTGTTATTCGCTACGCGCTAAAGCGGCTCACCCCGCCGGTCACCCGTCACGAAACTAGACCTCTACCTACGCTTAGTTACTACGCATCGCGGTGTCAACTGTCAAGATATATTTGTGGGTGAGCGTTGAGGCGAGCTTAAAACAAGTTACAGAATAGGGGGCAGGCCGCTGCCTACAGACTGTTCCTCCAGTGCGCACGTACTGATATCGTGACTACTATTCTCTTTTGTTCATATCATATGCATAATAATTGTCATTTAATGAGACCGCACGTCCTAGAGATTGTTTCGAACTTCCCGATGCCAAATAACGTGTTTTACAGTAGGCAGTCATAAATATATGTGTATCTTATGCTTTTTAATTTACCTTTATTTATTTATTTTATACCTCTTCGGTGGCAAACAAGCTTACGGCCCACCGGATGGTAAGTGGTTACCGTAGCCTATGGACACTTGCAACTCCAGGGCAACATGTGCGTTGCCGACCCTACCTTTCAGTGGATTTGTCCAGAGCGTCTGTTTTGTCTTGCGCAATGCTTCATGCTGATAATGTGAAGGGTCTAATGTTTAACTTCGATAATTGAATAAAATAGTAGATTGTATGACAAGGGTCTAAAGTAAGCCATATTACCACGAGATGGATATTTTCCCGAACGAAGTGAGGGGAAATAGTTCGAGGGGTAATATGGCTTTTAGACCAGAGTTATACACTCTACTTTTCACTTCGACTGCGAGAAAATAGTAAAAACAAAGATTATCCATCCACAATCAACAATTCTACCAAGGCGAAAAGATTGTTCAATTTGGCGCCATTTTTTTTAATAAACTGTTTTGACACAGATACAAAATATTCACAAGACGAATAAACGCCTCTGACCGTCTAATAGCGGCGTAGTCTATCCCGCTCAATCTTCATAGCTTATGTCATGTAATTACATCCACCAATCACAACTCTTTAAAATAAAATTAGTATTTGCTGTCTACTAACCAGAATTTGCCAGAATACAGTTAGACATTAAAATCGACCAATCAGGAAACAGAATTTAATTCAAACATTAGGAGTTTTTCCATTCCCTAATTTACAATAATTACAAAAATAAACGCCTCTGACCGACTATAGCTCCATCCAAACGTTCAAGCGTGGTTAACTGCATATATGACTCATGTATGCAGTTAACCACGCTTGAAAAACACCCAATGTTTGAATTGAATTCTGTTTCCTGATTGGTCAATTTTAATGTCTAGCTGTATTCTGGTTAGTAGATAGCAAATACTAATGTTTTTTTAAAGAGTTGTGATTGGTGGATGTAATATTGAACTGTTTTGAGTGGTCAAATTGAAATGTTTTATAAATCATAAATATGTATACATATTTTCCCTAAGGGCTAAATGTACTACTTTAGCCCCGCTTGCCAAGTCTAATATGATGCACTTTTTGAGCATGAGAAGTGAAAAAATATTTCAGGATGTAGTTAAGTACATACTACAGTTTGCCATTTATAAGAGTTATTTTATTAATTATGGAAGATATAAGTATGACTTTTGAACCCGTAGTTATTAGATCTGTGATATAAATTTGACCGAATAGGTACATTCCCATTTTCATGTCTGGCTTTCTCATTTTTAAGGGTATTATATCCTATTCTGTCAAATATCGCGGATGGAATACTGAGGGGCTACCGCGAAATGAAAACGAACTTTGGTTCGGTAGCCCCTCTGGCCCAGAAACAATGATCTATAGCGGGTTGGCATTGGCAGGCGGCGGAGGTGGCGCCTGATGCGGTGCGTTTGAAGTTCTGTTCGCAACAATTGCACATATACTTACATAATTATATCGTTGATTTCGTGTTTAAACAAAATTTAAGTGATATAAGTGACTAACTAAAATAATGTTTCATATTGTTAAACAAACACTAAATTTTGTATGACCTACTAATTAAAAAAATATATATGTATAGTTACCTCTTTGTAGTAGCGGATATTTAATGCAATTAAGAATGTATATTATCCAGTTGATCCATATCAGACTGTGCAATTGAATAAAACATTTAATAAATGTCAGAATATGGTATTGGCAATAATGGTATGTACTCGTAGCAAAAAATGATAAAATTGTACGTGCATATTCAACCGGCATAGTGCAGGTGTGCAAATTATTTTAATGTCATCAATCCATCATTGAATTATTGTTATATTCGTTTTTTTACAACTATCGGATTAAGTAACATTTTTGGATGGTGTGCTTGGCGTAAAAAGTTTTGTCACAGCTTGGTCACAGGAATTGACGCGGATTATTCGATAGCGTTCTAACATTACGAAATAGTTTTATCACTGGAAAATTTCGGTTGCGTAAAACTTTTTAAATAATGTTTTAAATTAGTTGAGACGCTATGTTTTGGTTTTGTGCGGAAGTAGTGTTTAAAACTGACTAAATAGGTACGTGTATAGTATTACCTACTGATTATTATTCGTGTGTGCGTTTATTTACGTACGCGAGCGCCGACTCGTCCGAGATTCAAAATTAGAACGCCGTCCCCGCCATGTTGTTCTCAGTGCAAAACCTACTATCCCAAGGAAGCGAGGAAGTGTCGCACAGACGCACAATCTCATTTAAACGAACTTAGTGTTCTGATACCCTTATCATATTTTATTAAATATTTAATAACACAGCAGTTCAACGACTTGCTTACTTCTTGCCCAAAGAAAATGGTAATTAGACTAATTAGGTAGCATATATTATCACATTATCAGTAAGTATTTAAGACTAACAAAAAACCTAACAAAAGTTACTTTAAAGTATTTCCTTGGATGTAAGTACTTGTGTGTTCGTACCATTAAATAAACAAATAATACTCTAGCAATGCGTCTAGGCAAGCGGACATGTGAATGAATGAGTCATGCCCAGAATTGGTACAGTTATCCACTACATAAGCGTACTCAACTCAACACACACGTTTTGAAATCATCATGATAATGGAATGATTAAAGAGTCTTTATTAATTTCTTCACTTTATAACATTGTTATGAACTCACGGATTTTGATCTTTATCATCTCAAAAATTTACAGTACGTTGGCAATCCAGTATACATTATGAAACAGAATAAAATCATTGTGATCATATTATAAGTAGGTACTGTTAGAAATACACATTTGGATTTTTGTAAACTAAACTAACCAATGCTATACTAATATGATTATTAGAAAAATTTATACTGCTGCAATAAGGAAAATGCAGCAATACCTGTAACTTCGGTAATTGAAATAGATAAAGTACTTACTTACTGTTTTAATTACTCTATACCCAGTATCAGGACGCGGACGTGAGATGTACTGCTTGATAAGATTAGGCGATGTCGTTTGGGTTTAAATATTACACTAAGCACGCTATCGATAAGTACCTATGACATAATCGATCTCTCAAAAATTGATTTATTTGGAAGGATACCGAGGGGCTACCGCGAAATGACGGTTTGTGTCGTTTCGCCTCTCTCTCCGTCTCTGTCGCAATTTGCCAGTCTGTGTGACAGCGAGAGAGATACACGAACGAAGTCCGTTTTCGTTTCGCGGTAGCCCCTGTGGTATCCTTCAAAATAAATCAGATTTTTGAGAGGACCTCAGTACCAGGCATTGTTTTGTCGATGGTGCACCGTATAACTATATTGGTACAAGGGAAGTGTAAAAGCAGGAAGATTGCGTACCCACTGCAGGATGTGCGTCCGATATGACGCGTTTCCGGCGACCACTAGCGCCATCTTAGGAACGATGCTTGCTACTTTATTTGGCTGCCAACCCACAAGTGCCAATGTCTTTCTGCACTTAAAAACCAGTGATCTGTAAAACTGGCGAGTCTGTCTTTTCAAATTCATACTAATCCGTACCAATATACAAATGCGAGTGTTAGTTGACATTTGGTATAATGATAGATGGAGTCCCGGGGAAGGACATAGGATAGCTTTAATCCATCCCCTCAGGAGGTGAAAGCATGTACGATAAACGAAGCAGCTACGATATAAGCGAGTTCCACTCGGACAAAGTCGCGGGCTGAAGCTAGTATTTTTTCGAAGCCTATATAGTGTGTCCCACTGCAGGGCACAGACCTCACCTCTTGACTTCCACTCGTCCCGGATTTGAGCAATCAGTATGCATATAATGAGTACCTGTGCATATAATTTTTAATATTTTCCAGGTACAGGGAATATTGAATACAGTTTTTTGTCTAGTGTACGGGGTTCTGCTTTTTCTCCGAATTTGTTATGTCCGAATTTCACTTGCCAACCAACTTTTCGCTGTTGATTAAACCTTGACAAAAAACTGATGGCAATTTTTTGTATGACGTTTCATTTGGTAGAATTAGTGTTAAGTCGATTATTAAAATGAATTAAAAAATTTAGCATGCCTATCATTTGGCAAATCTTTCAGTTGTACAAACAACTACTAACCGAATAACGTTTCGTGGGTGCAACAGTTCCCTTTTCTTACATAAGCCAACTTTTTACTACATAGAAGAAGACAGCATAACATAGTCAAAGTTTTATTCAACGTGTTCTTATATAAGTAACAAGAATGGTAGTGGGGATGGGGAGACGAAGGCAGACAAGAAGGGGGTTCAGGGGCGAAGCCCCCGTATTAAAAAAACAACAAACAATCGTAAGAGTGATATTATTTGTAGGTTAGGTTAGGGTTAGCTTGTGTCCCTTAGAGTTAGTCGACACGCTGGCGGTTAGGTAAGGTTTAGATGAGGTTAAATAGTTGGCAGGTGTTTGTTTAAAAAAACACACATGTACATACATTCATACATTCCACCAAGCAACGGTCCAAAAGTAACTTATCTCCAATGATGCGATAATTCAGATACCATCATTGTCAAAAAACAAGTGAGCGGTTGCGCTTACTCACTTTATACATACGTTACATAGTTACTAAAATAAAACATCTGATAAGTGTTATACCACGAAATGTATGTAAGTCAAACATACCCATTCTGCTACTCGGATGGTGGCATTTTGAAAAGTGACTATGAAAAAAAGTCCAAGCATACAGTTGGTAACCGTGAGGTTGGGAAATAAAACTAAACCTTTTCATAAGTTGACACATGATCATTCGGCGAAATGACATGCGAAAAATTGGTTGCGATGTGATATTCGTACATAAAACTTTCGGAGATGATTTAGAGAACCCTAGTGTACTCATTTGTGAGTCAGAGGGAAAACCATGGGAAAACCCAATGAGAGTGAATGTTGTTATATTATGTCATTTTCTCGGTGCATGTAAACGTAAAGTTCAATAATTATGCCTATTTGTGGTTTCGTGTTGAAAGAGATTATCAAACCACAACCTTCCTTATTTTTACCTTACCCAGAGGGGGGGGGGTTTCCAAATCATTTACATAAATATTGGGATAGTACCTAAGCAAACCTAAGTTAGGTCGGTAGGATTTAAAAGAAGGAAGATATATCTGCTATGTTATGATTAAACAATTTTGTTGATCGTGTTTTCACATGTTTGCTGTTATTAACGAACGTAAGATGTTTGTTGCTATGGTATAATTACGTTCCTGAGTCATTACCTAACAATAGCTAACATAGATAATGCATGCTCGCTTCGCGGGCTGAATGAGTGCGCTACTCGCTATTTTGATTATTTTAACGTTAACGTTACGTCGGCGAAGAGGAACAGTGCCAACGTTATTTTCTGATTAATTGAAGCACGAGGCGTTTCGCGGGATTCGTCATAATAACCGCGATTCTGTTTACGAAGCGTACTTTGTTGCGGTCAGATAATGCGCGCTCCTCTAGTGGCCGAGGAAAAGTTACAAATTTTATAGGACTGGTTGGTAACTAGAACTACTTTCAGTATTGGTGTCTGTGGTGTTACAGTATTAGCTCCCGTTTGCTATACCTGTAATTATTTTTCAGTAACGTATACTGAAAAATAATTACTCTCAGTCTTTTTACATAGTTACAGGATTACTTCGTACATCGAATGAACATAACGCTATATTATTGCGTAAGCTTGTATTTGAATCTTGCCTAAATTTCAATGTTTCATATTTCTTGTCAGCACGGCCATCACAAGACGGCGCGCGAGCTCTCTCGATTTTTCTCTCTCTTATTAGAACACTTGGAACAAGAGGTATTATAGCGCGAGAAAATCGAGTGTATGACGCAGCCGTCTCATGACAGAAGTGCTGTACGTCTAGCACAACTTGCTGCAGTTGCTGCTCAGTCACTTCGCGCGCGATTGAGCGTCTCCTGTTTCACTCGCACCGTGCAAATTAGAAAAAGGAGGGTAGATTTTTCTCGACCCGCGTCGTAGTGCGGCGTCAGTTGTACTAACCCCCCTGGTGTAGTTACGTCCATACTTGAAAAACAATATTATGCCTACGCCACATAAACATAAAAATACATGCCGAGCTAAGGCTAAGTATAATTAACTAAATCCCACTAAAATAAAGTGTATCTACTAATCATAAAAATATTGGAAGCCCGGCGGGTGCCCAGAAGTCTGGCAGCAGTAGCATGCGTTTGACCGTGGTTGGACTGCAACACCACGCGCAAGCGCCAGCGCCACCTTCCGGCCACCTGTCGCGTCGACAAGGCGCTATGCCAGCTTCTCTTCGTTCTTAATTTCTGTCCGTTAGATTAGGTCCAATAATTATCCAGTGTACTCGTACCTCGGTTAAAATTATGTATAAAATTATTTTTGTACACTTCGATTAAAATCTGTGTTTTAAGATTTCATAGAGAATATACTGCAACGTCACTCTTTTCATCATTGAAGAGTCCATGTTACTTCCAAAACAACCGAAATAACTGTTTCGATACGCTCTAGACAACCGAAAAAGATTTTAAAATTGAATTTCGTATTTCAATGATGTGTGTCGTTGTTTAAGGAGACTCGATTAGATACAAAATTGCCTATCTATGGCGTTTCGGAACGTAGCAGTGGCGCGTCATCTGTCAAAAATCTACTTAAACTTGCTGCTGTGTCCAGGGGATAAAAAAAACTACGCTTTGTGATTGGCTAGTGGTTTGCCAATCACAGCACAGTACTGCAACAATTCGGACACCGGTGGTGTGATTATCTATGGATTATCTTATGTGAAAGAAGTCGGATAGTAGAACTAGACTATGGTACTTACGATATTTAGTTTTCTTATATACTCGTATTAATGACTTAAATTAATGAATTATATTCATTTTAATGAACTCGTACAAAAATAATTGTTTTCAATAGTGTCATAATCAAGCTTTTTAATCTCGTACCTTACTTTGGCTTAGGCCACTCAGCAAGCTTCGTGGCCTTAACACGGTACTCGACTAAAAAGCTCTCTATTATAACACGATTGTGAAAAATACTATAACAGTCTAGGTACTTGTCCATTTAATCACAGACAGTATCTCAGCTTACTATATGCTAGTAGTCCTATAAATTCTTGGTTTATATAAAAAGCAAAACAGTTCCGCCTAGATACGTACAGTCTGTTGTGTAGGTACCTACTTATATCAGTTGTCTTTTGTGTAATAATAATAACTAGTCAGCTAGTTAGTTGAAGGCTTTTGAACGAGTGAAATTACTCAGAGGTATATTTCACAATACTTCTCGTCGCCAGGCAATTGATCTAAACATTCGCTAAGGTAGGTAGACATATATATATATATATACCCATTGAAGTTTTAGTTTTATTTATTCATAGACTCAGTCGTAAACATGTTCAGGTACAAAAAAAGTTATCACAACTACTATAATTATAACCTAAGGATTGATTTAGAGTATAGGTCGAGTCTTGTATACGTCTAATATTCCTTGATGTTCCTGTTGCGTTTCTAAGGAAACTTATTGCGTGTTTCGCTTGAAGGGTGTGAGTAAATAATGCGATTGTGTACAAACTCCGATGCAAGCCGCGCAGTTTGCTCGAAGCGGTGTTATGCAACCTGAGCCATCTCCGCCCGCTGCAGCCTGCTAAGTTAGTGACGACGTAGTGATCATTGCTCCGCTGAGCGACAGAGAAGCACTGTCGCGATTTGTAGAGCACTGAGCATTCTAATTGCTGTGATGAGTCACAGCAATAATGTTAATGTAAGTGATATGCAGTGGGAGCAGTTCGAGCCGGTGTCACATCACCGTACTGCGTCCGCGTCCGCCACTGCCTTCCTCCTAAGGCTTCGAGGAGCATGTCTCATACTTATAAACACCGTAACTTGATCACTTTTAATTGAACATTATTATTCCACGCTAGCTTTCTTCTACGCAGCATCCGTCGGTGGCTATGATTTCCCTCGCGTTGGATTATTTTCCTGGAATGAATGATGTCATGACGAATTAAATCAATGAAGGAGCACCCGCATTGTGGGTATTATCATATAAATGAATGAGTTGAAGATAATAAATTGGTACATTTGCACCGTATGTTATGTTGTTACTGGTACCTAGGCTAGGTAGCGCAGTAAGATGTGGTAACAAGCATTTAATCTTTATATTATAGCAGGTCGTTTTATTTCCTTTGCACTTCGCTTTCACAATACAACACATTTGGTACCAAACTCAAACCAGTAAGTACCTAACGTCAGGCGATATAAGAGTTCATACTCATAATGATTATAGTTTGAACGTGGGATACCGAGAAGCATAATATAATTATTATACGTAGGTAAACATATATAAAAAAGTACTATAGTTACTTGTAGAAACTACCGCAAGTGTTCTTCAGCAGTGTAACTAAAGGAATTGGCGATACTTACGTAAGCCTTTGTCAGGGGAATTGACATCCGATCACATGTGTTGGATTACACGACACTCGGAACGTGTAAGTAAATGGACGATATTAAAATAACAAAAACCGACTTAGTCATAGTGTATCTGTATATTTTCTCATGGGAAATATTGTTTCTATGTTAAGGGAGACCGTGACCATGAAAGTAGCAAATCTTTTAAAAAGTCATTGTCTCTAAAAATCGTCTAAGTGTGTAAATTTTTGTTCAATGTTTCGTAGGATTTATTTGATGAATGCTTTTACTTTTGTTTTTACCCGACTGCCGAAGGAGGAGAGTTATGTTTTTCGAGCGTATGTATGTGACTATGTATTATTCTTTGGCACGCGCTGCAGCCTAAACCGTTTGACGGATTTCGACATGTGAGGTGTCGTTGGATTCCTCTTAATTGTGAGAATGACATTGGCTATAATTGTTTTAAAAAGCAGTGGGTGTTTGAGAAAAATCTTTTAATTGTAATTACCGGTTTACATGTTGTGTACCGGTTAACTATTTAACAAACCACCAGCCGCCCCCGTTCTGCTAATTTTGCAAGGTAAATTAGTTCTAATAGTATACCTAAGGCACCCCTGTGTTGCGGTCCAATATCGCCTTAATCTGCTACTGTAAATAGGTATAGCGTCTCTGAAGCTGGTATTCCACCGGAAGGCGAGACGAGACGAGGCGAAAATTGAAATTTGTTTGGCACTTACTATTTCCACCGAAGATGCGCGAGGAGATTGAAAATTTGCCATACGAATTTCAATTCTCGCCTCACCTCGTCTCGTCTTGCCCCTCCGGTGGAAAATCTGCTTTACACGCAAGATAACTACGTGACAGACAATAGTCAACCGTGGTAGGTACTTCTATCTATCAAGAACTTGAATCTTGTGCAAAGGATCCCAGCCCCTCTATTCTGTAACTTGTTTTAAGCTCACCTCAACACTCGCCCACAAATACTCGTATATCTTCACACCCAGATGCGTTAGTAACTAAGCGTAGGTAGAGGTCTAGTTTCGTAACGGGTGACCGGCAGGGTGAGCCGCATTAGCGCGTTGCGAATAACAGCCCTGTAGGCTGTAGTTGTAGTGACCTCTCTAAGCTACTTTATACCCTGGACACATTTGGTTAGTCAGTAGTCAGTACGGATAGTATCTATCTAAACTTCATAATTGACGTAGGTACTTAAAATTATTAAAATTGTACGTTGCATGCAAGTAGTTTCATATCTTCTATCCATAATTCCCAACTGCCTCGCCGTAAAAGGTTACCCATTGGTAAGGTGATAGGGTGTGCAGGTGCTATGAGTAGCACAGGTGATACTTAAGTATGTGACTTAGCGTAGCTACATGAGTAAGTATATATATACAAAACTACATTACGAAACAATACCTGTTAGCAGATGTTAATTGCAAGATGCCTATGACTTTTAATTTACCTGTCGTATTCATAGTAACGATTCTGACAAATGCACTCAATTACCTTGTTCTCATCACACTTGCTCGTTAAGGACTTTATAACGCGGCATGTTTAGCTAAAATTGCCTATATTACGCCAATTTTTTCTTAAACAGTATCTGTCACTCATGCGCCAGTTATAAAGGTTGTACGTTTACTCAAATACGATGTTCGAAACTGGGTGGACGTTGTGCGACACGTACGGTAAGAATTTTACAAACTCGAGTCACAACCCTCGTCGTTGACCTTCTAAAAAACTCTCGTTCGTGAAACATCTCTTACCGTACTATTTCTACGCATACTTTTTCATTTTATCTGTATGTACATGTAGATAAAAAAAATGTGATACTGCAGTATTAGATAGTTAGCCCATCGCCTATAGTACTATTATATATAAGTAGGTCTATTTCAAATGTCTGTAACACCCACGGGGGAAAAAGGGGACGTTACTTTAACCACGTGGGTAATGTTTTTCTAAAGCAATATTTAATTGTACATATGCCATGTATAACTTACCTAAGTATTAAATAAAGTGCCGAGTACCTACGTTTACTTAACGGAGTTTAGTTTCTGGTAAGTAACGCGAAAACAGCTGGAAATAGCTGATAACGATATCGGCCAAGTTCATTACTGTTCCGTTCAAATTGATTCGCTGTGACCGTTGCCGCCCACAAACTTTCAACGGATTTTTTAGGTTAATGTTTTCGTTTTTTTTAGTTTAGCAGGTACATGTGTCTTATCGTATACGTAGGTACGTTTAACTAACGAAATTAAAACATATCACGACACGCAGTTTCATTTCCTTCTTTATTCTTGGGTTGTGAAAATATGGAAGAACACACTTACATAAAGCATTACGTCACACCTGGCCATAATGCGAGTTTTACTGCACGCTGCGCGTACGGGAAAACTCGCATTGTGGCCAGGTGAAGACGTAAAATGTTGTACGCAACACGGGCGGTAATTCGTAAAGCCCCAGAGCGCATATTTATGGCCCTCACCTTCGGTTCGGGCCACAAACACCTGCGATCTGGGGCATTTACGAATTCACCGCCCTAGTTACGTAATGTACTATTATAACTTTTGAAATCTATCAATGCGGATCACCGTCTGTAATATCACGATGCTATGACACTTCAATTAGGACAGCGAAACGAAAATTCGAATCAAACTTACATTTTTAATCAAGGTTTTCAAAATCACAAGTCCTCTGAGTGTTGCAAGTGCCTACTTTCCGCAGCGTAAAGAAAGTAAAAGATTCATTCATCACGCCGCCTCTATCTTTACTGGGTCGCGTTCGCGTCCGGTTTGCCGAATTGGCCACATCCACTAGTTGAGTGGAAAAAGGTATCCTATCGCGATCACTAAACTTCATTTCCCAACTGTATCGTTTGTTCGAATTTTTCGCCAAAAACCCAGTTTAGAAAAGACCCCCACTTAAAAAAAAAAATATTTCGCATAGAAACATAGGTTAGGTTAGGTTTGTTTTACGAGTAGGTATAATAATAATCCTGAAAATGTCATGGTTTCAGAGAAAAACGGCTTTTTGCCGAACTGAATATTCGGACAAACAATACAGTTGGGAAATGAAATTTAGCTATTGCGACAGATAACTGTGGAAATAGATTTAGATTTAGATTTAGATTTATTTATTTCATAATATACAATTTACAATATAAATTAAAGCTAGCTTAATCTATATGAATTTATATTATGATCGTCAAAGAGAATTAAGTATTGTAATAAAATGTCAATAAAATTCAAATTATAGTCACACTAAATAAATTACGAAGATATCACATAAGGATCGTCAGATAACAGAATATACATTAATAAACGAAAAATAAAAATACAAATAACGATATAATTTACGATGTCAAAAACAGTGATAATATTAATGTTTAATGTCCACAAATTCCTTTACCGAATATAATGCGTTTTTCAATAAAAAGTTTCTCAGTTTGCGTTCAAATGTTTCGTCAGATGACTCTGTTCGCAATTCGGCGGGTAGTCGTTCGTAATAGGTTGGGCCTATCACTCGAGGATTCCTACGTGAAAGTGCCATGCGACGCGGGACCGTGCTGAGTCTCCCTGTTGATCGGAGTTGTTTGCCCGTGACCTCAACACGCTTGAACATTGGCAAATTCTTTCTCACGAACATCAATACCTCATATATGTACAGTGAGTAGTGTGTCATGAGGCCGTTACTTTCAAAAAGTTTCTTACACGGATGTCTGTGTTTTACTCCAGCCAGTATTCGGATAGCGCGTTTTTGGAGTATGAATAATCGCCAATGATGTTTTTTGGGTTCCGTACCCAAAGGGTAAAAACGGGACCCTATTAGGTACTAAGGCTCCGCTGTCCGTCCATCCGTCCGTCTGTCACCAGGCTGTATTCTCATGAACCGTGATAGTTAGCCAGTTGAAATGTTTGCAGATGATTTATTTCTGTTGCCGCTATAACAACAAATATAATAAAACAGAATAAAATAAATATTTAAGGGGGCTCCCATACAACAAACGTGATCAATTGATCATTTACGTGATTTTTTTGCCGTTTTATAGATAATGGTACGGAACCCTTCGTGCGAGAGTCCGACTCGCACTTGGCTTTTTTTATATCCACTATTAATGTTTTGCCCTGCCTTATGGTAAGCAGACCCTGAATTAATCTCTTTGGTTTCGATCGACCTCTTCCTCTTTGATAAAATTTGAAGATATATTTCGGTACTTATTTATCGAATGTTAGCGCGGCGCGGCGTAAATATCTAGGATATGCTGCAGGTACACGTCAAATTAAAATGCTCTATTTACATTTATGTGCGGTTATACACGTCAAATACAAATGCTCTATTTACATTTTATTAGCGGTTACACACGACGTCACCTGCATTGGTACTGTATATCGTGTGTGTAAACGATGCACCTTGCTTTTTGCAGCGAGTGCTACCTATATCCATTTTCCTTGATTTCCTTTTATTGTTACGCGTCTCTTGCGGAAACCCTATGACTGAAAAAGACGTATAAATAAAAGACCCTTCTAACTAGTAACTTGTTGTTCCACAGCCACATAACAAAGACGACGACATGGGAGGACCCCCGGAAGTCTCTGGCCGCGCAGAGCGTGACGGCAGGCGTACAGCACCAGAGCGCAGAGACCCTGCTCGCGACGCCTGCACCAGTGCCCGCGCCCGCCGCGCCTGCGCCAGGTAAGTTGCTAACACATTTCCAAATATATAGGTACTTCTTCAAAGCGGATCCCGGGCACTTTTTGGGCACAACCGGGAATAACGCTAGGAGGATGATGATGATCTATAGGTACTTCTTGCGCTTCACGAAGGCGAGTGGATTTCACGATATGAGACTTTTAACGTCATAATAAATAGATAACAACACTCGCCTTCGTGAAGTGCAACAATCGTAGGTACTAAAGAATCATGATGGAAAGCTAACCTATTCTGACCTTGAAATAGGAATTAAGCTGTTGGCTTCATTAATGAAACAGTAATGAGCGAAAAGTGACTAGAACTCGATTTTCACTGCAGTAGCTATTATCAGACTTTGAGTCCTGTCTTCTACAACCCCTTGAAAAGCAAGGAACATTGGTTTGTCTATGGTTATGTATGCGACCACTGCGCTGGAAACAATATAGATACATTTTATGTTATAGAAATTCATTATGATACCCCGCGTGCCTGATAAAATGGTTCTTAACAGACAGACGGACGACGAACTGATCCTGTTAGGGTTCCTTTTTAGTGGTCCGCAGCCAAAATGGCAGAAACGGAACCCTTATAGTTTCGTCATGTCCATTTGTCCATGGGTGTATTTTGTTAGCCGCTAAGGTAATAGTAACGTAATCCATACCCAGGTGTATGGGTACATTTTGCCAATTTGGAAGACAAACACTTGTCCTCTTTAAGGAAATCTGTAGGTACCTCGCGGAGGGCATGAAGTAAAACGTCGTACTTTTATTAAAAAAAAATTAACTGTCACTGCCACAGGAAATGTATGATGGTTTTCTTGTTCTAGACTACAGGCTCAACTTGAGTTCAACTGGCAGTCAATAGGTTTAAAATTAGATATGTTTTTTTTATGGCCAAAGGTAAAATAACAAGTAACAAAGAATAGTCCAGGTCCAGGCTTAGCTACTAACATGCATTTCTGGGTTTTATGTTCTTACGTAGGTAGTTTACAAGACTAACAAAAGCCAACGTTTCTCTTGATCTCGTTTTCACGTGATCTAATTGGCCACAGAGTCGCGTTTAAAATTATCATGGAACTGAAATAAAAACAAGTAAATAACCTGAATTCTAAAACCGATTTTATGACGGGTATTAACGCGTTGTTTCCGTCGGTCGATGTGAGACGAGCGATGAAAGGTGTTCGGAAAATACATCGGTGTCGTGTTGAGAGGCGACCGAACGGCGCGGGCGCAGCCGGCAGCGCTCGCGGCTTTCAGCGCTTGCGCGTTGCGACACATCAACCACCACTATCTCACCATCACCACTATCACCACTATCTTCTTTGTCTTCATCCACTGCTACTAAAACTATTTACAATTTTGTAAATATGTTCTGTAGTCTAGCGACGTTTGAGTCAGACAGAACGGCTATCACGCGACGGCGCGCGAGCTCTCGTTTTATTCCGCACTATACGGATAGGTCCTCTTATTAGAACACATAGAACAAGAGGTATAGTGCATGAAACATCGAGAGTATGTCGCGGCCGTCCCATGATAGACGTGCTGTTTAGGGCGTTTTGTCACGTGTACGGACGCACACACTTATTTACGCATTCCTGTGATAGCTAGCGTGCGGTACGTGCTGCGGTCACGTTCGCGACCGCCGCAAAGCCCGCGGCGGCGCCACCGCGCCGGGCAAGTGTCAACCGGTGCTCAGTCTTACCTTATCGCACCATTACCTCATCTCCACAAACTCTCTATCTAACTAGATAGTCTCTCAGCTCGAATAATGTTTTCATTGCGGATTCCTCTCTAATCGAAGGCGCGATTATAGGGACCTGTGTTTACTCTTAGAATATTTCTGACATGAATAAGTAAAATTTATCTACTAAATTAAGATTTGATATCATCATTAGACTATGCGCTGGTAGCTAAGTAATTATTTAATGATTACCTACGCATCATAATACAAGGTATTTACTTCAAGTACCTACCTTCAATTCAAGAGAACTTAATGTGACACTGCTGGAATAAAACTAATTTGTGTAAATAATCTCCTTATAGTCTCTCTAAGAGTAAAAAATATAAAGTTTCCTCCACGATCCCTCCTTTTATTACAATTTACATACTTACTTATACTTCATAATAATATTTGAGTTAGCCGAATAGCATCAAAGTAGTTAATTAAAAAAGCAACCCTACCGTCCAATTTAGAAAATTCCATTCCAATGATTTTATAAAGAGTCGGCCACATTAGTTAAGGAGATTATCTCTCACTTATAATAAATCTCTAATTTGAAAATGGAATCAGCCAGTATCAAACTAAGCATTTACGTGTCCCGAATGATCTCGGCTTCCCATGAACGGAAAAACATGTAGATTTTTTCATAAGTACATTATTACACTAGCTTCCGTTTAGGATAGTTTTTATCCAACTGCGACAGTTAATTAATTTTCGGAAACATTTGACCTCATTAAATTATTCAGTTCTTTTGCTTGAAATCATAGCCGCCATATCCGTCAACTGTCAGTGACGTCAAAATGGCGGACTTGCCATATCTAACTAACAGTAATAATTTCGATCCGGTGTTGTGATAGACCTTCACAAAACGCATATTAAATTCTAAAGCATAAAAAAATAATCGATTCTGATATGGAAACTTATACGCGCTAAATTCGTATTGAGGCGTAATTTCAATAAATGTATCAACAAATTTCAACAAAATAACGTCAAAAGTCTGACTCTTCCTTTTTTTTTTAATGGCATGGCCTAGCGTTGTCTCGCGTTCAGCCAAAACGTCTAGGTTTATGAGTTTCTGCAAGATTACACGCTGAGTATTTGTCACGATACTTAACGGCTATCACAAGATGGCGCGGGAGCTCTCTCGATTTTTCTCGCACTATACGTCTCTTTCTAAGTTGTATATTACGAGAGAGACGGATAGTTCGAGAACAATAGAGAGAGCTCGCGCGCCGTCTTGTGATAGCCGTGCTGGTTTGTCAGTATTTATATTTATCAGCAATAAACAGTAAAACTATATTAAATCAGTAAAAAACAGGCCCCTTTTTTAAAAAACATTAATTATCAAGCGCGTCAGTAGGTATTAAGGCGGTATTTTACTTCGTACTTCGCGCCTTCAAGTTGACATTCAGCCTATATAGAGACACAGGAATCGGCCAACATACAGATAAAACTTTTATCATAAAGCCTGCAATACACATTCCTTAAGTTGACAATGGCGGGAACATACAGAAGATCGGCAAAATGTGATAGTGCGATCTGAAACATTGCAATATGAACATATTACTTTAATATTTTTAATAATTACATTAATTACCTTTAATAGAAAGGGACTCGGACTCGCGTTATGGTTCTAGAACTTAGTTAGTGGTTAGGTATAGCGTTAAAAAAGAGATCTTTTGTTCCGCGTAAACACTTACCGGTCAATACGGGTACCTACTCCGGGTACTCGAAAGGATTATTAAATCTATTTATTAATTCTATACAGATCTTTACCTGAGAGTCGGAGTGACTCAAGATGATTTCAGTCATCACGTTGTATTTATTTAATATAAAACAGTGTTATATTATAAATATGTAGAGAAGAAGATATATAAAAATGTAATGCTGCAGCCTGTGTCCTACCTGTTGGATCTATGGCCACAAACATCTACTAAACCAGGGTTTCCCAAACTTTATTTTCTCACAGACCACTTTCAAAAGTTAACTGGTTCTGGTAGACCCCCTACACCACATTTCTACCATATTCCCAAAACTCGGCAAAAAATGTGAAGATTACCTAAGTCTGGAGACGCTCGCGATCTGTTGAAGACTTACAATCGACAAGTTTTGGAGGCGAATGGTGTAATTTTTATAAAATGTCAGTTTAATTTACCAAAATTTTCGTTCTTTACTATCGATACTGACGAATTGTGCACCCCCGTTTTTTTGTCACGCCAACGTAGACCCCCGTCGAGTCTCCTGTGGACCCCTGGGGGTCCACCTGGACCACTTTGGGAACCCCTGTACTAAACTATTACCCCATAAAACGAGTTTTGTCCCTTTCTTACTGATTGAAACATCAAAGAAAAGAATTTTAACGGCATTTTAGCTAAAATAGGTTTGTTCAACGTTTTACTTGAAAGGTTAAATTAGAACTGCATGTGTCCTATGTCCAAAATAAGAAATTCGTTAACTCCCACCACATTACCATGCAAACGAAGTCGCAGGTACAGCTAGTACATACAATACTTTGGTACAAATGCCAACACAGTTATACTGACCACACTTTAGATTGAACCTTATTACAATCTATATAAAGTGCACGGATGGTCTGTTAACTGTGTTGGCGATGGTACTGAAACGCTGGTAGAATTTGACTTGTAAAAGTGCCTACTTACAGAATATAATTATAATGTATTTCCTTTACTAGGGTTTGCAGTATCCGCCAATATTTCGGATAGGTATTTCAATTTCGAATGATCCGGATATCCGGTTTTTTTTTGGATAAAACGGGTCCACGAGGTTTGTTTGGTATAAAGTAGGAACTGTAAGGCCCAAATAGGAAAAAACATATATACTTCCTATAACTTATAATGATGAGTGGATTCATCGTCAGCCTACGTCCCACCGTTGGGAACAGGCGACCTCTCCTGAATGAGAGGGAAGGGGCAGTGGTCCCCACGGATTAGGGACTTCATATACATCTTTGATTTCTACTTGGATGGGTGCAGGTTTCCTTGGTAATTTTTTTCTTTACCTTTACAATATGTATAGTTTACCTAACCACTATGTTACCACACGTTATAGTTACCTAACCACAATCTTTCTCTTGCTGCGTCTAAATAACCTATGTTAATCTCTGGTCTAAACACAATTACTTATGGTCTATTTGTAACCAAACGTGATCTCAATCCGTTGTTCAGTTTGTCCTGATTTTTTGTAGATAGATGCTTTATTAATTAACCAACACATATCAGTTAACCATGCTGAATTTGCTGTTTAAGAGTTTAATATCAAACGCACGGGAGGAAAATTCTACAATTGTCGAGTAACAAAAAAGATATTGATACAAATGGGTTTGTTTGGGTAATTGGTAAAACCGTAAGGATAGAAGATATTTTTAGCTGCAGACTCAGGCTGTTATTAATAGGTACCTAATATTCTACTTTATTTATACCACGCATGTAAATCAGAACGCGCTGGGTCTAATAATAAATGGTGACACCTTGTGTCCCGTGCTCTGAAGTATGAATGAGTGTAAACCTTAGCGCGCTCTCGGCATCGGCATGATGTGTCCGAGGGGACTAGCGCGCGTTGTTGTGCGTGGCTGAGTCACTTCACTCCACCTGGCGAGTGCGCCAGCGCAGCGGTGCGCGGGCGTGCGTCTGGCGCCGTTGTTTTCTTGGAGCGAGCTCACGACCTTCCCAGTGTCCACCTGATTACCAATCACGTGCGCGTACGTCTTAGACTAACCCTACTGGCTTGCAACTAGTCGCTGTTGAGAGGATCATTCATGTCTTAGAATATTGCCCTGGAAACAGTAATTGATAGATTACGTCTGATTGATTTCAGCAGCGAAGAGTACAAGTAGTAACACAACAGATCCGGGACCACTGCCCGACGGCTGGGAGCAGGCCGCCACACCAGAAGGGGAAATCTATTTCATCAATCATGCCGCTCGCACTACTTCCTGGTTCGATCCTAGAATACGTAAGTTTAGCATTTGCTGTGAATGTTGTTGATAAGTTATTAGTGCGTTAGTTAAGTGGCGATAGGCAGAGCGGACAATTTAACTAGGTGATGTTAACCGTCTGCATGCTGGTATGATTTTGGAGAAGATAGTTATCTTTAAGGTTTAGGAAGGTGGATTGCGTCTTTTGTTGTTGGCAGTTGTTGGACAATGCAATGATCTCCTCATAAGCATGTAACTGCATGTTTTCTGGTGATCGTAACTTGAAATTAAATATGGTGTTTCGTTGTTTACAGCTCAGCACTTGCAGCGTACGCCAGCGGCTAACGCGGGTGCAGCGGGCGGTGGCTGGGTCAACAACGCCACCCTGCAGCAGAAGATGCGTCTACAGTCCTTACAGATGGAGAGAGAGCGGCTTAAGCAGCGGCAGCATGAGATTAGATTACAGGTAAACATTATCCCAAGTAGTTTGAAACATTAATTCAAAGCTTACAGCGCACCTCCTCATCTTAGCGTTAGCTGTTGCATCCTGAAGGATTTTGAGAACCAGTTGCTGTCTAATGCTAAGAATTGGTATAGGTACTAGTTGTAGTAGAAGCCATTGCTATCTGAACTTCCAACCCAGAAGGTAAAGTAAACCTCCTAAGGGTGCTTAATGAATTCTCAAGCCATACAAATACCTCTCGGCTTGAAGACTGTTGTCGTTGTTGTAGACATCAACTAGGATAAACGACTTATAGTGTGCCTTCCAAAGCATGGAAGCGCTTAGTTAACTAACCCCAAAGTAGTGTTACTAACCAAAGCGGTCATCCATCTATAACCTACCCGTATCTAGCGTGGCTTATCCTTCGTCCACGAATGCCGCTAGGTTAGGATCGCTTCAGAGTCCTAGCATTGATAAACCTAATTATTATGAGGGAAATATAGCTAGCAGCTCGCGACTGACAATAGGTACTTTTTAAATGAAATATCCATTTCGGAAAAAATCGTTTTCCACTAACTTAACAAATTACTTTGATTTTGATGTCGATCGCTTCAGCATAATATTTAATATCCAGGTTCGCTTTAAACTTAAACAAATTTTAGCTGCCTATACATTTTAAATTATTGCAAATTTTGAAAAAGGAAAACCTACAAACCTAGTATTTCATTTTGTCAATAACGTACTAAAAAATGATTGAGATTTGAAAATATTTAGAAGTGGATAAATCGTTTTCTCTCTTTGTATGAACGAATACGTAGTCCAAAGGTATACACCCCCTCTTAACGAGTCTACTAAACCATTCCAGCAAGAGCTAATGGCGCGGCAAACGCCTTCGTCCATCGTGTCGTCGCTCACTTCAAGCACCGGCGCCAACTCGGAGACGGCGCTCGACCCATTCCTGTCCGGGCTGGCCGAGCACCAGCGGCAGGAGTCCGCGGACAGCGGGCTGGGCATGGCCGTGTCGCAGTCGTACGCGCCCGAGGACTTCCTGGCGATGGACGACCGCATGGACTGCAGCAGCGAGGCGGGCGCCAGCCTCGACACCGACATCACACTCGCCGACAACCTCGACTCCACGGATGACCTCAATACTTTACAGGTGGGTGCATTACTCACGTACAGACTGTACCTAATACCTAGTAGATTCTACAACAAGTGCATAAAACGCACTCGATCGCAAGCTCGCTCGGATGGATATACGTCTCGCGTAAAATGGGTTTTATGGAGGAATTGTACACTCTACTTTTCACTTCGATTGCGAGGAAATGGAAACTAAAATTTTATTTCATGAAGTTTTGTTGTGTACTTTGGCTGTTAGTATCCTTGCCTTGGTCTTAGAATACTAACGAAACATAAATAAAAATAAAAATAACGAGTTTATTCTATGAAGTTGCTCGTGTGGCTGTTGGACCGATTGCCTTGGTCTTCGACGAAGATTTTACTTTAGGCACTAGAGCATAAAAAGCCAACATGAGAAGTAAAAATATTGTTATCGAAAAGAATATCCAGATCCAGAGAGACTTTGAGATCGAGTAAGGGAATGGTCTCTCTCTCCAGGCTTAGTTGCTCTTGGCCTCTCTCCAAACTTCTGCCTATGGCTCTTGCCGAAGACGCAGCCTTCACAGATATCAGTAGAACTTGAGTCTAAATTTAGTCCAAGCTGATTTATAAACCAAGATTGGTGAAACTCGGTGAAGAGTTCGGATTGAAAAGAAGAGGGCATGTTAGGAACCACTTCTAGATAACTGTGCTTCCAGTATCTGTATATCCCTAACTCTTTATATCCGTGTTAACGTTGCTATGGTTTTGGTTGTTATAATTTCGCTGACAAATATAGTTTTACAATAGTACATTACGTAACTAGGGCGGTGAATTCGTAAATGCCCTAGATCGCAGGTGTTTGTGGCCCGAACCGAAGGTGAGGGCCATAAATCTGCGCTCTGGGGCTTTACGAATTACCGCCCGTGTTGGGTACAAAATTTTACGTCTTCATCTGGCCACAATGCGAGTTTTCCTGTACGCGCAGCGTGCAGTAAAACTCGCATTATGGCCAGGTGTGACGTAAAGAAACATTTCGGTTTTCCGTAATAAATATTACGCTACTTTTGATCGACGCTTGGCGCGTATGACACATATGTACAAGACATATGCTTTTTCTTTGTGAATACCTGGGAACCAGGTACCCAATCACCGGGGGATGACTGGGTTATGTGGTATTTCTATCCACTAAAAACTCCACGGTGGAGCACAGGGGACTACAGGATACTCAGGCCTCGCCACATTTGGCTCGTCCTAGGGCAGAGAGATGTTGTCGCCTTCACTGGGGTTGTGAGTGCTCCTGAGGAACACTGCGACTCCGTTGACAAAAATACCTACGTGCAATTTATAACATTATCATTGACACGTAATAAAGTACTGCGATGACTTATGACCGTTCTCACACGCAACAAGTGTCAATAAAATCGATAGGGCAAAAAAATATTTTGAAGCAACTGGGTTTCCCGAATTACATTCATATTTAGATTTGCCCTCATTTAATTTGGCGTTGTGCCATGATTATGAATTCCCTAAAAAAATACTTACCGATGTAGTATCATAGTATGTAAATGTTAGCAATTAACATATGGGATCATGGCACACTTGAACAGTGACCCAGTTTATTGACGTAGCCAAACCGCAATTTCAGATGGGGGAATTCACAGCAGATATATTGTTGGATGACGTGCAGTCGCTGATCAACTCGACTCCCAGCAAGCCGGACAACGTGCTGACCTGGCTGTAGGCCCGCGCTGTGTCGGGACCCTTTACCAAATGTATGTGGTGTACATTAGAGACATTAACTAGTTGCGTGTGTATGAAGACGTGTTTTATGTCGTGTGACTATGGTTATGTTGACGATATATTCGGCAAAGATATGATTTTCACATGTAAGTAATACAGTATTGTTTTTTGAAGTATCTGCATTTATTCAAACGAGATAGAATTACGCTATTCTGTATAATCGTTATATCTACATTTTTGATGTATACTTGACGTAATCGACGTTCCTCGTACAGTGAAAGGGCATTCGACGTTGCTTACTTCGATTATTTAAATTTCTGCGTTAAGTATTATAGAATGTACTGTATAGTGTCTATTTTGGTTAAGTTCAAAATGTAGAGCTATGGAAAATGCCAACTAGGTACCCATAAGTGGTAGGCCATGACTGTAATAATGGCTAGTCACTATTTAGAAGACTCCTCGCTGACTTTACTAGTTAGTAGCTCGCGCGCGGCTAAGGTCTCTAGTTGAAAAGCGTACGTTCGATGCAAGCCTTCTTTCTTAGCTGAAAGTAGCAGTGTTGCAATACTAATAGTAAGCTAGGTTTCCAATTATCTTTAGTTTTAAGACTAATGGAAATCCTATCCTTTCTTTGACTAAGTAGGTATAAATGAACTTGATGGGAGTTTAATGAATATAATCGACATTTAATTATTAAAATTGTGATAACATCTCGATGGAACAGTGCCTTGTTGTGCCTTTATTAAAAGTATATATTTATCGTGGTATGTATTAGGTAAAGTTGAATTATTTACATGTGCAGTTTTTGAGGTCATGTTAATGTTATGTAATTGGACAGATCTACTTATAGTAGGAAGTATCGTGTTTCGCCTACCTACTTACACCGTCCTTGTGTATTTTATCGAGATTATAAATAGGTACGCACTAGTATCTATGATAGTTATATAGCTTAATCGCGAACTAGATAAGGAATTGCTGGCTAAATTTCAATATACACTTTTATAAATTAAATTTGTTTAGAATTTAAACTATGTGTATGGGTGCAGCTAGCTAATTAACATTAGGGGATAATAGAAGTGCGGCTCGAGCGTGCTTCGCGTGCAATACCGCGGCCGCCACCGCGCGCCTCCGGGCCCTGGTGCCGACCACATTGTTGAAACATTATCATGTACCGGTACATACTTAAGTATTATCGCCTTTTATTTTATTATAATTATTTTTCTATATTTACCGATTGAAGTTTGGCAGAAAAGCAAACTCTCTCAAAATTGTGTTTTTAGCCCACCTAGTCTTTAGATTTTTGTATGAAATTTAATATACCTAGCTCGATTGAAAGTGCGACAATAAATTAGGACTTAATATGAAACGCTACATTGAAAACTTTGCCATATTAGTAACGTACTATTATTAATCTTATAAGACTTAATGTAATCTTCAGTTTCTATAAGCATCTGTGTAAGTATTGTAAGTAGAAATAAAGGTGCTGGGTTTATGGTACATTTAATGTTGTATTCTGTGGATCAACGTAGGTACTTGGCCTTTTCCACGTCTGTGACGGCCATACCGGTAAGGATCAAGACCTAACTACAGTCAGTAGATAGCTTCATTACATATATATGTATGTCATAGTAGCTCAAAGATATGATATGGCGTTGAAAAGGTTAATTACGGTCGTGTTCTGTAAACTCGCGCCCCACATATACGACGCTCATATTCTTCGGTTCATTATTCTGTATTCGCTTTTACAAATCTTATGTTCCAATGACTACGGCAGACAGTGAAATCATATTGTATTGTAATGCTGGCGCCAGACAAGATTTCAAATACTGCTTTAAAGAGCATGGCACGGATAGGTCACACACGTGCTTAATGCAGCACTTTGCCAAGGCAGGCTGGTGTGATAATCAGTGATCGTAACTTTTGTAGCATTTTTGGTAGAGCGTAGTGTTGTTAACGGAATTGGTATAAAGAATTTCAATCCTAATGCTTCATTAGCGTTAATAACGTTAATATTAACCGTAATTTTAGATTGATATTGTCTATACCAATTCCGTTAACAACACTACGCTACACCAAAAATGCCACAACAGTTACGATCACTGGTGATAATGCACATCAAAACGTGCCACCTAAACTGTCTGGGAGCAACCTCGCTCGTGTTCAAGTCTTCCATTAAGTGTTGGTACTATTGTTGTCATCCACGAGACGTGGTCCCAGCAGTGAGACGGTCGTGCCGGCCGAGGATGTCTGACGCCGGCGACTGACGGCTGCCCGCGCTCGACAAACATTCCATACCGATACCGCTAACAGTTGCTTTTACACAGAATAATATTCAGAACAATATTATACTTCATAATCGTTTATTTGTTAAGTGGATGCAGCCGATGTAGTTTCAAAACACATCTCATCCTGGCTGCCAGCGGATGCGAGTTTTCTCTGTAGTAAGTTATGTTTCGTGTATCTATGTTACGACAATGAAATTCATGACTAGAAAAATAATTTACAATAATTTCATTGTAGATAATTAGATATTCTTATATGAATTAAATAAATATTTGTTTTAATACATTTCATTTATTTTATTTGTCTCAGCTGAAGTGTGGATGGTATTATAATTCGCCTTTGAATACCTGTTAAAGAACAAAGCGACAAATTAATATTGATATGTACCCGTTCAGTTATTTTAAAAATATTGCAATATATATACATACTAATATTTACAAACTGGTACCAAGATTCAGCCCCTCCGCGTCTGTGAAAATATAGTAAAACTTAATACTTATATACATATTTACAAATATAAATATAATAGCTACGTGAGCCGATACATCAATTTGGCTAATTGTATTGCATTAGAGAGTAGTGATAGTAATATAAGTAATATGACTAATCACTCTAATCAGTAATCACTACATAGTGCCATTTCAAGCTAGAATTGTGTCTCAAGATTTCAAATTACATTCGTAATCCAATACTTAGTACCACTAGCAATAATTGAGTAAGTACTAACTTCAGAATCATGCAGCTATTCTACAAGGATTAAAAGGAACTAATACTATTTGTTAAATAAATCACTGTCGACTCAAGGCAACTCCCTATACAAACGTAGTATGATTCTCATTTGAAAACAGTATTCTGGAACAACATGAATTTTCTTATAAACGATAAGTGTTTATAAAGTTTCATGTTAGTCTAGATTGTCGTTTTCAAATGAGAACCGAACTACGTTTGTATGGAATGTCCGTCCTGAGCTATAACAACGAAGTTCGAAGGTCGAGTATTTCCATCTCTATCGCACTTACAATACTCGAGTGACAGGGATGCATGCATACGAACTTCGACATTCGTGGTAGCGCTAACGTAGGCTTAAAGTTAGTATACAGGGCGTCCCACGCCTATGCCACATGGAGGGAAAGTACCTTGAATGTTGTAGATGGAAGATTTTACTGAAATAAAATATATATTTTATTTTAAAAAACAATTTAAACTGCATTCAAAGATTTTAAAATAATTACATGGTTGAACCGGGAATCAAACCCGCTACCTACACGACAAATAATACCCTGTAGCTTTATCATACCGTTGGCAAGGTTTCATCTAAAGGATTATTTTTTTCTAAATAACATAGTGTCAGAAATAAAAGGAAGACCATGAATTTTAACATTTTTAATTCAAATTTAACTAATTTATTTGATTGGACAGGAACTCGATTTGTTGCATACAACCAGGTAGGTACTTACTTACTAATTACGTATCACTTTATCATTTTATCATGCACTTAAATTATAATAGGGAAATAATGCGTACTTCTCAAGTGGGTGCTGATTCATTAGCAATAGGCACTAATGATAACGTCAATTGTATGTTGTAAAAAATATATGTATGTTTTTTAAAAAAAATTTTTTTAAATTAAAAATGTCTTATAGTAAAATCTTCCATCTACAATATTCAAGGTAAGGTAAGATGTTTCCCTCCATGTGGCATAGACGTGGGACGCCCTGTATACCATTTAAACGGAACTGTATAGGTACAATTCGTTGTCGTGTTATATGGTGGAGTTCGAGCGTTATGTACGATTCTCACCGGCCAGGCCGGAGCGCCCCTGCGCGTTTTTTGCAAGTTTCCAAAGGAATTTGAAGCTTTAATATAGATGTTAAATTTCATATTTGCATGTACTTGCGGCCGGTCGGCTCCTCGCGGACGGCTCCGGCCGGCTTTTGCCTACTGCACTATTATCCGGGAATCGTATATTAGGAGCAGAAAGACCACATATTTTAGCAAACAGGGGTTTGTTCGTAACAGTGCTTACGGCGGGGTCCTTGAAGCGGGCGTCCTGCGGGAGCTCGCGCGTGGCGGTGAGCTGCCGGTAGTACTCCACCGACAGCTTGGGGGTGCGCGGCCGCGCCGGGTCCGTGATGTCAACGTGGTAGAATCCGAAACGTTCCCTGCAATCCAGATTACCTGTTATGTACGATTCTCACCGAACGGGCCGGGCCGGAGCGCATTCTATTACATGCAAAGGAATTTGAACCACATAAACAGTAATTACAATTCATATTTGAATGCATCGTGCAACCACTGCGAGGCGGCAGCTACTGACGCGGTCGGTGGGGATTGTAATGAAATATGAATTGCATCTGCTGTATAGACGGTTCAAATTCCTTTGCATGTAATAGAAGGCGCTCCGGCCCGGCCCGTTCGGTGAGAATCGTACATTAAAGCTTATTCCAGGAAACCCAGGCGGAGACGCGGGATAAAATATAGCCTATATCCCCCACGAAGGACCGTAAAGATGATTTTTTTTAGGCGTTTAGACCGCCTTTAGTACCTACTTTTCACTGCCATCAATCGCTACGTTGCTACGCTTGTAGCCGATCCGGCGGTTTTTCTATGTAGCGGAAAGCGACTACGGCGTAGGCGCCTGCTAAGCGGGTTCCTGGCAGTACATACATACATACATACATACATTCACGCCTTTATTCCCTTGGTTCCTGGCAGTGAAAGTGTTAAATAAATAAATAATTAGTGTGTTCCCGAGATTACCCCCTCAATAGAAACAAACAACGAATCCTTACATCAATAAAGGGTCGGCAACGCGCTAGTGATTCAACTGAAGTCGCAAGCGTCCATTATAAGGGCCACGGTGTCTGCTTACCATCAGGCAGAACGCAAAAAAACTTACGAACTCACAAACTTTAACAAAACCCTAGTTTTATAAGCAGGCTTCATGACTAAGATACTGGAGATTACCACGTCGTACTATGGTAAAACATTTTGATCATTTTGAACTTTTTTATTAGAAATAGGGACTAGATATGATGATAATTCAAAGTTTACTCCACTATTTTAATTTCCTATTTCTTCGTAAAAATAATAGGACCGTAAGCGTAATACTGTAAGTAGTTAATTAGGTAATTGGGTTTACGGTACTCGTAAACTATGAAGGTACTTACGAAAATCCAGCACGCCATTCGAAGTTGTCCATCAGAGTCCAAGCTGTGTAACCCAATACATTGACGCCGTCCTCGTTGATTACTTGCAATATTTCAGATAAATAATCCTACAGACAAAGAGTTACAACTTAAGTGGTACAAAGTTTGTACATTTAGATAAATTTTGCAAAATTTTATTAGGTACGTTTAATTTCACTCAGTTACTAGTTAACTCACGTTGAAGTACTTGATTCGGCCATAGTCTTGCAAAGTACCGTGGTCGGAGAAACCATTCTCTGTGATGTAGATCGGTGGGTTGTTGTAGCTGGTCTTGCACCATCGCAGCAGATTGGCGAAACCTTTAGGCACCACCTGAATAGTTTTGTTATTATGGTTATTCTTAGGTAGGTAAGTAAAATTATGTATTAGAAATGTTCAACGTGCGCGAGCCGCAGAAGACCATCACGAGTGACGGAAGAAGCGAAAAAAAGGTAGTAGTACGAGTAATACCCATGTTTTCTTATGCTAGTTAGAGATATCCAAGCATCTTACCCTAAGCCATTCGGAAGCAGAGTCTTCTCCTACATCCATGGTAGTGACAGCTCCGATATCCTTAAGCCAAGAGGGTGACTTGGCGATTGGATCTATGCCTGCTCCACTGATAAGGTGAGTTGTGTAATGATTGATGCCGAGAAAGTCTGAAGTTCCCTTGATCCTCTTGGTCCAGTAGTCATCAAACTGTTCCAGTCTAGGTTTCAGTAAGCCCTCGGCTGCGCTCTGTTCAGCGACGTTATTAACCATTGCCGCTGGGTAGCCGCCTTGTTCCGTGAAAATGGGGTGAGCAAACCAGCCAAACTACAAAAAAAGGTAATATTAGATAGGCCACAGACTTTTGTTCTCTTTATTATGGAAACATAACATAGCGGTGGTTCTAGCACTAAAAATATCTCGGACTATTCAGCAAATTGATTCTCGAAATTGAATCATCCGATCCTCAGAATATTTTGCTCAATAGTTTCCGTTGTAGCATTATCATGTAAGTAGAGTTGTACATGCAGTCAGAATTTCAATAAAAGTAGGAGGTATGAGTGGTTCGTCGAATTACCGGTTTCGTTTATTTAAGGAGGTACTTACTTTAAACTGGTTGGCAACTTCAGCTAGCGCAACGAGTTCCGCGTTGTTTGGATCGATGGGCTCGTACCAGATAGAATTAATAGAGATCATAATCCTGCCGTTTTGCGACGGCCTGTACTTTTCGTCGTACAGATGGTAAGCTTCGGCGTGAGCCTTGAGTAGCGTGTCACTGCAGAGGTAGCAGCCGACGCCGTGGCTGTCGACGGCAGGAGCTTTCTTCTCGTCTCCGTAAGCGTCTTCGCAGATCTCATAGGGCTCATTGAAGGTGATCCAGGATTTGATCTTGTCACCGAACAGTCTGTAGCAAACGTCGGCGTAGTCGCGGAAGTAGTCGATCATCTTGGGGTTGGCCCAGCCGCCAAGGTCTTGGAGTGACTGGGGGAGATCCCAGTGGAATAATGTTACCTGTGTAAGCAATAATTAGATATGCGTCAATATTTATGAAAAAATGTCGTCCATGTAATGTAGGCAATGCGCACGACCTACACTTTAATGTTATGCTCTGGGTCATTAGGGTGCATGGGAGACGCGATAATAACTTACATAGGAAACTAAATATATGTGGCGTTCCATGCCTAAAAGGCCCTTATGGCCGTTTTTACTTGGGGGTATGATTCTTTTTGTATTAGATAGCTCATTTAACGTAGTTTTAGGATCTATGCTTAAGTCAAAACCTGCCATAAGGACCCTTTAGGCATGGAACGCCACAAATAGTCAGGCTTACACATTTACATGAAGGGAAAATCTTTAAATTACCAAGGCCTCAATATTCTTCTCGGCCAAAGCGTCCAACAAGTCATTGTAGTAGCGTACGCCATCCTCATTGATGTGGTCGACGCGGCCAGTGGGCAGGATGCGCGCCCAGGATAGTGAGAACCGGTAGAAGTCCACGCCGAGGTGAGTCAGCTCCTCCACATCCTCCCGGTAGCGGTGGTAGGAGTCGCAGGCCACGTCACCGTTGGTGCGGTCCGCGATCATCTCCGGCCGCGTGTGCGATAGCCGGTCCCACACGTTCTCCGATTTGCCTGGACAGTTTAAGTAGTTAACAATTTGTTAGCTGCTGCACAGACGGTTTGTAAATAACTATAACGACAATTTAGAAAAGTTGTAAAACCTCCGACATTTTCATTTCAAGGTCCAATATCTCAAAAAAGGCTGAACTGATTTTCATGAAACATGGCTAAGAACACTCGGGATAAAATTATGTATGACACAAAAAACCGCATTCAAATCGGTCCATCCGTTAGGGAGCTACGCTACCACAGACGGATACACAGTCACACACGTTAAACTTATAACACCCCTCTTTTTGCGTCGGGGTTGTGAATGCAACCGGGATAATATTAAGATGACGGTGAGAGATACCTACACATTTATATAAAAGTGAAGATCATGATAATAATAATAATTATTTATCAGCTTATATACATCCCACTGATGGGCACAGGCCTCTAATGGATGAGAGGAAACGGGCAGTAGTCCCCCCCACGCTGGACTTCTCATGCACCTTTTAATTTCTTCGCAGATGTATGCAGGTTTTCTCATAATGTTTTTCTTCATCGACAAGCTAACGGTAATAGTAAATATCAAATGACATTCCCTAGGTACATAAGTTCCGAAAAAGTCATTGAGAAGAGCATGAAGTACCAACTTATATACCTTACTTGTGTCTTATGGATGAATTAGGTAGGTCTGTCTGTAATCTGTATGTACTTTGACTATAATAAATGTGCCGTGTACCACAGTCACAGAGAGATAAATTGCATCTTTGTAACATCAGCGTCACCTACTTCTTTATTTTAATGGAAATGTAAAAGTGGAATTTGCACTTTATTATCAATACTATGGCTAGGGTAGATAAAAATTGATTGTGTTGCTGTGGAGCTAGTAGTGTCACCCAAGTTGAGTGATGAATAAGTTGTAAAGTAGCATATCATATCATAATTCACTACTCTGCCACAATAAGTACGTGGACTTCAGTCTTATAGATAATCAAAGTATTGATATCATGGCTGGGACAATCGTTGCTTCCAATATTTTCACATGTATGTGCTTATATAGCTACAATACAGATACGAGTGAGTATAGATATCTTCCATGATACTTACTAAAAAATCTGTTATCTCATATCAATAGAGTCTGGTGGGTGATTGTCATTTATTTACTGGTTAGCTTCGGGTACCCCTAATTTCCTGTAACTTGCTACTTGATTTGATCTATATGTATATCTAATGTAATCGATATAATACGCGTATATTTAACTTCTCCAATTTACCGTGTGCATTTTTCTAATTTATATGGACGAGTGATGGAAATTTTTGCTAATGTTTTAAAATGTAGGTACACTATTAAGCGTAAATATTAGGTAACGAATGTTATTTTACAATATAGTTTTTTTTGTTACTTTTGATTTCACACATCCAGCCAAATGTTTTGTTCCGATGTGTTATCCGTTAATGGTCTTCGAATAAATAAAAGTGAAAAAAATCTCAAGTCAGTCAAAGTGTTGATTAATTGTGGTCCTTGTGGAATAAATTAAGTAATAGATCCTGAATAGCAGATGTGAAAAAGGTTTTATCAAAAAACCTGTAGGCAGTATTACATACAAAAAAAAATAGGTTATATCTACTAAGAATAGTGTAACTTTCCAGAGTCCAATTGAGTGTTTTTGAGCACTGTTATTTAAGTCAGATTTGTAGTGCAATATTATGGTAACATCGAACCTACTATGATGATGTAAACTAATAAATTACGACCACAGGAACTCCGAAACTTAGGTACTCGCGATAAGCCTGCCTTGTCGTTTTAGGGCTCGTCAGATCGTTCCTCAGATTCGAGGCCACGCTATCTGCTAATCGCTACCTGTGCTACGCCGTAGCGCGTAGCAGCTTTTTTCAGCTCTGTAGTGGAAATCGAACGTACAGGCATGGCTCATATGCGAGTCATTAGCCTTGAATGGGATACGTTTAGGCGGCAATAAAATCTTGTTTAAAAATCATATTTTAGCTTCAATATTCACCCAGTTCCCAAATCATTAACAATTGTTTATGAAGTATTAAGATTTTGATGGATACTTTATTGCTCTCATGTAGACATGCTGGTAGGTGTTAAATATCTTACAGTAGTACGACATGTCTCCCTGTAAGGGTATTGCAAATCCTTCGTCTTAGACGTAGGATAAATATTAGGCAATTAAACCAAGATTTACACGTAGGTATCTAGATTATTTACATCTAGGATAAAAATTGCTAAGGATATCTATAGAATCTATTTACACTGAAGAAGCCTTTCAGAGAATAAAAGCAGTTTTACTTCCGCACAAATTTGAGACAAGCTGTCCGTTAATTTGGTCCTTCGAGCCGGATCAACTCAACACTCGATATTGTTTCCAAGATTTATTTGTCAGTTTCCAAGACTATATAGAACAATTGTTTTGGTATGTTATATGTTATTAGTTTGCATCTCTGCTACATAGTTAAGTCAACTAGACAAAAAAAAAGCCTAGATAGAATCGAACCTTGACCCCTGACTTAGAAGGCCAGCCTGCTTATCAGAACATAATAAAGGTATAGTACGGTAAGATATTGTTCTCTCACCGCTAACATTCCAAGCGCCTTCAATTTGATGTGCCGCCGTAGCCACGCCGAATGTGAACCCATCCGGGAACTTGGTATAAGCTGCACCTCTACGGTATAAGCAGACACATAAAGTATACAGTATTCGTACATATATGGAGGTAAAAACTGAATTGTTACATCAATTGGTACTCTATCATGTCTACTTGCATCCTAGTAGAATCATTCGACAATTTTTGCATCGGTCCCATAACTCGATCGATGCGTCTTGTTATGGATTTTTATATATTAATTTCCAAAAACTGAATCAACATTTAATTGTATGTATATAATTATCGAAACTGCTCACAGAATTTCACGACGCGACCTGTAGAGGAGAACATATGGACATACGAAAGTATTTTTGTTGTTCATAAAACAATACTTTAGCGGAAACAATTTAGTAACAGGATAGAGTACCTACCTAAGTAACTAGTAGTTTTTGCATAGGTTTATAATGTATCTATTAAATCCGGTTGTTTATCGTTATGACAGATCCTGATATGCTTTACTGATGAGTAAAATGTACAATCGAATCATACCGATGTTAGCACAGTTTTCATCTAATAAACAAATAAGTTTCTGCAAAAATGTTTTTAGCACAAGCTTTTATTAGGCACTGTACTTTTTTGTATACCGTCATCGAGATCTCATCTAGACGATTCTGTCGAACCCAAACTCAACGGGGTTACGTTACGTTACGTCGGTTAAGTACTGGATTCCCTCGGCCACCTCGTGTCGCCATCATCAGGTCAGCTCAATGGTACCGTAAATATTGGATTATGATCCAAACTATATTTGGGTATAAATCCGTTGTGACACAAAAAAATACCATGTAATTGTGTGGCAAATTTTTGTGTCACAAGGGAACTTTTTAACTAATACCGATTAACCAGGCTAACTACTGGCCAAGAATTTGGTCCTCACTCATTTATACCCAAAAGTTGAGGTTAACTGGTTCAAAATTCAGTTGCAAGATTTTTTCCACAGTAATCAAACTTAAACTCAAAATTATATTTATTCAAGTAAGTAGGCCCAGTTACAAGCACTTTCAAATCGTCAGGTAGAAACATACTCTTAAGCCAATTACTTAGAGTAATTTATTAAACATAAAAAGTAAAATTATATGAAGTATTTAAAATTTTATATAAAAAATACTAGTCTAGAATACTAGTCTACGTCTAGTAGTAGTCTAGAGTAACAAACAAACATGCCTAGTTAAATAAAAGCTTGTAAAAATAGCTGCACGTCATTATTATTATCAGTTTACTATTGTACTAAGTCATTAGGTAGATTATTACAGAACTGGGCACCGTTATAATAAACACGTTTACTTCGTCAATCGTTAAATTTTTGAAGATTTATCGGAAGTTAACGTTAATCGTAAACTAGCGATAAAAGTTGCGTTAGTCAATCTTTCTAGACTAGCTGTCATCGCATAATTTACAAATTTACAATTCCATTGGACGTTGGTATAATTTTACCTGCAAGATTGACTAACACGGCAAGTTATTACAAAGTTTGTAAAAAGGACTTGGTATTTCAATAATCAAAACTATTACTACTTACTTAACGAGCGGTAGTTACGGTTAAATCATAAATATCAAACCATGTCCGTTAACCATTTTTAATGTTAATTTAAAAGTTCTCGCAAAGTACTCAAAATGTTAAATTCGTTAATTAACGGTTAACGGATTAACAACTTATACCTTATGAGAAATGCGACTGGTCTTACCTATGCTTGGAGCCTATAGCGACCCTGAGTTTGAGAACTTGTATCACAATACAGTATAATAAGCACATTCGTAAAAGAATCACGTGCAATCAACTTGATCACATACCTATCAATAGAGCCTTGTTTCCAAGACATACTGCGGGAAGGTTTGACAGTCTTAGAGGGAAACCAAGTTAATCAATCAGATACAAAATTAAGCCAGTCGCATGCAAGCTGTAACTTCTCGGTGGCTACGTTCGCTCTAGGTAGGTCACACCGCTTAATCGACGATCTTTGCCGATAAGGACTATGTTTGCGTTATTTCGTGAGCAACACCTCGCGCCAACTGCAGTGTGTGCCATGGACGTAAATTAAGCACTTATAGCTAGGCAGAAATAAAAAAGCAGTCAATACTCACAAGTGACAGAGCGCCAATATTCCGACAATTGAAGCCAACGCCATCGTTTCGTGTGACATTGCCGGTCCCCGGCGGGATACTGCGAGAGGACGCGGTGTCAACCATGCTCTTCACCGACGACCACGCAGTTAACGGTAATCTCAAGTATCCGATTATTTTAAAGCATCTCGTATAGATAACGTCAATATTGTCAATGGGTTTCTTGTAAATATTTGATATTTCTTGCAATGGTAAAAACCTTTAAGAACCCAGCAACAATATGACAGGTTGATAACACTAATACCAACCAACAGATGTGTGTGATATGTATGACCTAAAACTACAATAAACCATGACAGAAAAAAAATAGAGAGATATGAAAGCGAAATGATAATTTATAAATTGGTATTGCAAATCACATTGATAGTTCTCGCTGTTACCTATGCCAAACGCAAACATGTTTTTTGGAAGGTGCTTTTCTTTACCCGCCTTTTGCACAAAGCCTGTTTACACTTCGCTGCCCCAATATTACAAGGTTATATGTTCAATTTTTTCCACAATATGAGTTATGATTAGTACGTAATTCTACGTGTCTTTAGCTATATTTAGTATATTTTCCTGAAACCAGGATCTTACTATCATCAACTAATAGTCCAAAAATCCCGATATTACATGGTTCTATGTTGTGGTTATAAAACTAACAATGGTAACAAGGTCCTATATGTTTGTTTGATTGTTATATTATTGCATAAGTGGCTATAATCATAATATATTGAATTTGATACGATAACCTTTCACCATCAAAGTGAATAATAATATTGATAATGTGCACAGGTGTATTGACAGAGTCATGAAAAAGTCTGAATATTACTGACCATTAAGTAAATGTAATGAGACTCATAAAACAGGTGAATTTTGTAAAGCCCTACTGCATCATACAAATGAGTAAAAATGACTTCCTAGATTTTCAAAAAGCAGGTTCGAGGCTACGCACTGGTGCCGTGAATAATGGATTATATTTGTTATATTCCAAAGATTTTGAAAAATCACGTACGATAGTCAAAAATAAACACCGTCAAAATATCAACGTACAGGTGGATGCCACGAGCAGATGTTTATTGTGGAGTACTATGAAACTATTTTTAACGAATAGTACCTAAGTCTAATACCATGTTCATTTTTAGTGGTCCGAAGCCAAAACGGAACTCATTAAATATAAAACTATATTGACAAGATCTAAATGAGCCACCCTATATACCGCTCGCCTGTGGCTCAGGGTACAAACACCTGCTCCCTTTATATATTCCTCATTTTTCCGCATTAAATGAATAATTTTAGTACTAAATACTACGCTAGAGACAAACAAAGTCCTATGTTACTCAACAGAATGTTTACCTAACAGGTCCAAAGTTCTATGTAAAAAACAAATTGTTCATATTTAATGAACAATAAATGATAACGGCGTTTTTTTGTATTTTTGGCATACCTAAGTATAACTGTGTTTCTATAATTGACATTATTCGTTTATCTACCAGATCTTTAACCAGCGAAATATAGGTATACTGATTTTCATACATACATACATACATACATACATTCACACCTTTATCCCTAAAAGGGGTAGGCAGAGCACATGAAACTTATGTTCCAGCGCCACTTTTAGCATAAATGTGGGTATAAAAGATCGACAAAATGTGATATTGCAGTGACAGGTTGCTAGCCCATCGCCCACAACACACTTCAACCCTGATTTTCAAAGCTAATAATCTCCGTTCGATGTTCATGTAACATTGGGGCAGCGACTTTGATAAATGATTAGCACGAGTCTATTATCCTCGTAAGGCCCAAGCTATTTTTAGGACTTATTTAATAAAGACCCAGTGTCCTAAAATTGGGTCATAAATAACTATTTTGAAATGTAGAGCCCCTAAATAGAGTTCAAATTTCATTACAAAAATCTAATGAAATTGGGCTGTTAAGCCTGATATTTTTGTACTAAAATTAGGCCGATGGGCCTTACGAGGTTATGATTGATACTCGCAACAGATGTATTTGTAATAACAATCAAGTACTTAGGTAATCAAAGTGTCTTTAATTTTAAGTTTCATTTTACTTCATTCCTACGTGGTTTTTTTTGTCAATGTGTTATGAATAAATGTCGTTCTTTCTTTCTTTCTTTCAAAGTGCAAATACGTTTACGTGAATCTGCTTGCAGAAAATACCTATGTCTTCCTACGATTTTTTGTGTGTGATTGTCTACTTGGTTTTCCCAATTAGGTCAAAACGATTAACCAGATAGGTTCAACCATTAGGAACTATGAATAATATCCGTAAATACCTTACTAAAACTCTATAAGATTTATTTTAATCTGGTTTACTTTTATTGGTCTCTTGATAAATGAAATAAAGCACTTTTAATTCCGCTGTTAAATGTTTATACACTGTGACGTGCCACAGTAATCAGAATGCGCATTTTTTATTTCTGACTCGCATTGCACTAGTTTAGTGTACGACTTTAACGGAATATGGTTGAAAAGTGTCCAGGCCGGGTTTCCCTGAGCGTGTACCACTGGGATCGCAATCTGAAGTAGGCCTAGGCCTCATCGAGGAGGCCCTGCATGACGCAGAGGTAGTCGACAGAGGTGGCGAGCGAGTGCGCGAGCAGGATGGCGCGCGTTAGCACCTCGCGCACCTTCCACACGTCGCCCGTGCGGCTCGGCCGAAACACCAGCGCCAGCGCACGCCGCGCGATGTGGCACGGCGTGAACCGCCACGGCTGCTCCAGCCACCAACTGAATTACAAATGTTCATACAGCCAGTGCAATCATTTATAAATACCTAATAACTGCCACTGCTCTACTCAAATTAGGCCGCTGGATCCAACACGGCACTTGAAGGCACAGATCCGAGGCAGTGGGGTCGGGAAGGGCAGGGACTCCGAGCGTGACTGAGGTCTGAGCCTTATAGTCCGAACCGACTCCCACTCCTACCCACTGTTAGGTGCCTTGCAGGATCCTAGTTAGTACCTATTTGTATTACTTAATTGTTTATTTATCCTTGCAATTATTACTCAAAGAGTAGGTACATTTGAATGTCAGTCAATCTAAATTAGCTTGACAGTTAGCCTGAGAGCGGTACGGTTTCACTCTATGGAAAAACAACAATATATAGATAACAGCCCGATTTTTACACCAAAAAATAGATCGGGTAATTTGACTAAATATGAATTAATAATCCACCTACATTTAATAGGGCGTCGGTACTAAATAATAAAAACTTATCTATATAAATTACGTAAAAATCTGGCGAAAATGCTATAAGGATGATTTGCGTTATGATATACTACTTCTATTTATGTTCTTTGTGATGCATATAAAATGCACTAAGTTTTCTAAAGGGAACTTCATAATACATAGTATTTTTACTAAAGTAAACCATAAAAAATGATACCGTTAAGGGCATATTAGGTAACATTATAGTTATGGTTTATATGTTTCCTTTACGTGTCTGGACACTGTTTTTGCAGAATCAGTCGAAAATACCTAAAAGTGGGGAATCTCCTATACTGATCGCTCGTCGTCCCGGCGCTTCCCGCTGTTGGCGCGTGAGCAGGATGGAGCTATGCGTTAGAGAAAGAGGGCTATTATTCGATCTCATTAGTTTACATAGCTGCATCCTGCTCACGCGCCAACGTTGGGCCAATGTGTACCTACAGCCGGCATACCCATCCATACGAGTATAGCGCCCGGGACTATTACTTATTCTGTGGCCCGGGTGCAATCATAACCGTAACAATTCATTATCATGACCTTTAGGTATACTTACAGTGTTGAGCTCAAGTGCAGCAGAGAAATTTTGTAGATAATTATAGATAATGATTATCTGAATTCGCTAATAACAATGTCATCATGAAATAAACAATCGGAACTGACCTGAGAAAGAGACCTTCGAATGTGAAGTAGGTGATGAGAGCCACAAACACCGGGTAAAGGAGGGGCATCACGACCAGAAGGCACATGAAGAGTGTGCCCACGAGCTTGAGGAACGTGGGGAAGGGCGCGCCGTACCGCCACATATTGCATACGTCGCCGGCGAATTCTGCCGCCAGCACGCGCAGGCGGCCTAGTCGCGACGCGGACCGTAGCTGCTGGAACACAATAGCACACTAGCGGATAGCAGAGGCAGCTGTGAGTATCCACCAGAGCTGTGGAGGAGCGAGGAGAAATGCACTAATGGGAGCGATGCGCGAGCGCCCCCTGCACTGCTATTGGACACCTCGCACAGCTCTGACGGATACTCACCCTCAAAAGCATATGAGTCCTAAGTAAAATATAACCTCAACGGAGACAAAGCCCCCTGGACCAACCCCCCTCCCCTCCCCTTATATCGGGTCATTCCCATCTTCCAACCTATCCACCCCTGTTGCATAGAACCTGTTGTATGAACCTGGGGTGGTTAGGTTGGAAGATGGGAATGACCCCTTATATCCCGCAAACTAAAATCCTGCATGCTCCCATTTTAACAGCTTATATTTGCCTGAAATCGAAAATTTACCCAAGGAGCTCCCTAATATGTCCATTACACTGTAACGACCTCTCTAGAGCTATTATAGTTTTTACTCGCAAAACTGCTGTCACTAATCTGTAGCTGTGGCTTCAACCGGAATAAACGCTAACATTGAGTGAGAGTGAAATAAAATAATTCTTGACTGAAGAATGTTTTCAGAGCTGGTAACGATTTTAATTGTTTTTAGATTGCGATTGATGGGCTGAAATTACACTGATGAGATAGATAATCTGCAGCTTGTTTCGTCTACACAATGCTGAATGCTGCCTATAAAACCATGTTGCATTAGTTGATAGACAGGTTTTTAGACAGGATTTAATTTTCACGGGGTAGGTAGGTACTCGCTCGGGTTACAGAATATTGGTAAGAACCTAATTCTTGGCCAGCTTAACTCACTCAATTAAATATTCTATGAAAGTTTTCCGTTACGGAACTTTGTTCACTTCTTCAGTTCGTATGGCTAACTACCGCCTAACGAGGCTAAAACCAATTGCCAAGAATTTGGTCCGCACCCATATATGGCGAAGGATGGAAAGGATTAGCTGGACGGAGAGAAAAACAAACGAAAAGGTTTTAAGGATGGTAGATGAGAAAAGATGTTTGCTAGGATGTATTAGAAATATGAGGCAAGCTAGTGTGGGCCACCTGATACGGCACGACAGTTTCTTTCTTAACATCCTAGAAGGTAAAATTGAAGGCAAGAGAGGCAAAGGAAGGCCTAGGATAATATATTTTAGCCAAGTAAAGGATAAAGACGAAGACGAAGATCATGTCAAATGCCCATGTAGTACCAACTCCCATTACAATCGGACACTTTACGCTCGAAGTTGTAGACGATTATGTATACCTAGAGCAGACGATCCAGTTAGGTAGGGCCAACTTCGAGAAAGAGGTCAATCGTCGAATCCGACTCGGCTGGGCAGCGTTCGGGAAGCTACGGCAAATCTTTTCGTCCAATATTCCGCAGTGTCTCAAGACGAAAGTCTTTGACCAGTGTGTGTTGCCAGTGATGACATATGGCACTGAAACGTGGTCGCTTACTATGGGCCTCATAAGAAGGCTCAAAGTCACCCAAAGGGCAATGGAGAGGGCCATGTTGGGAGTTTCTCTGCGTGACCGCATCAGAAATGAGGCTATCCGTAGCAGAACCGGGGTAACCGATATAGCCCTCCGGATCGCTAAACTTAAGTGGCAGTGGGCGGGGCACATAGCACGTAGAACCGATGGCCGTTGGGGCGGGAAGGTTCTCGAGTGGCGACCACGTACCGGAAGGCGCAGCGTGGGTAGGCCCCCGACAAGGTGGACTGATGACCTGGTAAAGGTTGCGGGAGTCCACTGGATGCGGTTGGCGCGGGATCGGTCACTTTGGCACTCTTTGGGGGAGGCCTATGTCCAGCAGTGGACGTCTATCGGCTGATATGATGATGATGATGATGAAAGGATAAAGCTGATACCGAGTTATATGAGGAAGCCAAGAGGCTGGCAATGGACGGATAAAAGTGGCGGTTACTCCACCGACCAGAGCAAGGCTCTTAAGTGATGATGATGACCCGTATACCATTTAATATCACAGTGTCATGAAGAATAGGCTGCATTTTATGATCGTATCGTAGGTACCTACGATTATAAAAGTATAAATATACATGACTTTTACTATTATTGAACTTGTTATGGAAGTAGGTATCTTGTCATATTTAACAGAGTAAATACAATAACAAATATGGGTGTTGTGACCGGATCCTGTTACGAGCATGGAACACAATAGTTATCAATATTTTCATTTAAGTAAACAATATTAAACAGTGATATGGAGCGAAGTGCGCCAGATCACAGACTTTACTTGAACCATTAACGATTTGTTAGCCCGGAGGTAAGGTTTCATGTTGTGCCTTGTCTTGGGAGGATTGGACTGGCTCCCACGTCTTCATATTACTTATACATGGAGGAGTGACTGGATTGAAAAAAATTAAAAATCTTATTTGGAGGTACCGTTGTGTTGTGACATTTTACACATGAATGAATGTCACTGTCACTTGAGTGAGGTCGAATAGATTCTTAAATCCGTCGGAATTTAATTAGTATGTAAATTATCAAAACCACAAAATCAAACAACAAAAAGTTTCATTATCATTACAATAGGCTTCTCTAATTCTCTTCCTATCTATCCTACCCTTATCCTAACTACCATCATCGTTAACTGCGGCAACTTTTATTAATTTCCTCGTAACTAGTATTTTAAGAACTTGTACAGTCAATTGCAAAAATATGTATCGATGTGATCCTCTCATAAATATGTACCAAAGCCTTAATCCGCTGACATACCTAATGGGGCTTCTAGACGGTCTATACTTTTCCGGAAATTTGTGGCCGGCAACTATGAGCGGCCTGCTTTTACTTCCATGCTAGAACAAGACCCCCATAGTTGCCGGCCACACATTTCCGGAAAAGAATAACCCGTCTGGAAGCCCCTTAAGAGCGATGGGAGATATTTATGGGTGCAACAACTTACTCATAAATTTTATGATTTTTACCCGACTGCGGCTGAAGAAAGCTATTTTTTTCAAGTGCCATTGTTCCAGGTACATGCAAGATTGGAGCACGCTCGGGGCTTGAATAGGAAAATATCGGGTTCTTAGAAAAGTCGTTCTAACTAGAATAGGAAACATTAAGGACTGCTTTTTAGATAAGTATACGATTCCTGAATATATCATTGTTTATCTGATTTAATCGATACAATATTGCTTAAATTCAACGATAGAAAAAAAACAAATTTGGGTGTTTATTTACCCGTTTCCCCGTTTATGATAAAAATAATCTGATAAAGAATACATCCTTGCCTAACACCTTTCTGCGGCTTTATTTAAGTGTCCTGACGGTACATTATTTACTTTGACAACAGTGCTGCAACCCAGCCCGTCATCATGGAACGGCCGCGACATAGGTCTCTAGCTCGATTTTTCTCGCACTACTTACAGCTCTTGTTCTAAGTGTTCTAATAAGTAAGAGGCGGATAGTGCGAGAAAAATCGAGAGAGCTCGCACGCCGTCGCGTGATAGCCGTGGGTAGAGGTTTGCGATTAGAGTTGTGAGGTGTCTGGGTACACCCATCTCTATTCCACAGACATCCTCATCTAACACATTCGAACGTTTTCGAGTAGACAACGAAGCACATCAGCGGTAGGTATTAGATTGTTGAACTCACTACCGACACACTGTATTCTGTCTAACATAAGAAATATACAGAACTCTTAATTGATGCAAATAAGCAGCGTTTCATACACTGGATTTGTTCAGTCACTGGAGAACTTACTTACTTATACTGGATAAATACTTTTTATTCTTATATAAAAAAAAGCTTGCGTAATGCTTCCAAAACTTCACTTGAATTCGTACTGTGTCCAGAAAACAGAAACAACTACAATTAGAAATCAAATAATTATTCTTATCTTTCTCACTTGAAAAGAATAACAGGCCAGGGCTTGAGTTTTGTAATGTAAATTATAATGATATTAGGTACTGCCCGGTGAGAGTCGTTATCATTATGAGCCCGGTGCTCGCTGTGATAGTACATCGTTTTTAATTGTTATCTTAAGCAATATTATAAAATAATATACAATAAAAAAAATATTGTGAGCATGGTGTGGGTATATTTAGTCGGGTTAGGAATAGCCTTATACTTTGTGAACCGCTGGATACGAAGTGATGAAAAGTTCGAAAAAATACCAGGACCAAGGGGCTTTTATATCGTCGAAAATGCTCTTGACTTTTTAATGGACCCTGGTTTGTAATCTACTTTTTTATAACATCTTTATTGGAAGCGTTATAACATTTGTGCATAACTATTGTACCAATAAATTCCTTTCAGTTAAGCTGTGGTATCACTTTAAGAAGCTGGGTAGCGAGTATAAGCAGTTTTTCAAAATAAGGCTTGGACCCAGGAAAATTATAATAATATGCAATCCTGAGGATACCGAGGTGTGTTTATAGGAAAGATAATAAAATTGTTTATAAGAATTATTGTTGATATTTGTCTATCACAGTCATCCTTGATTTACCTATACTACATAAAAGTACACACAAGGTTTAGAAGGTAGGTCTAGCATTGGTATACCTACTAGGTGATACAGGAAACGTGACCTTAACAGGTACATATAGTTAACATCAGAGTTTCTAGTTACGATGTTTTTTTATTAATGCAAAAATAATATAAAAGGCCGAAATAATATACCTCTCTATGCCATACGATTTAAATAAAACATGTGTGAAATAAAAAAAAATCAACCTCCCCACACCCCACGAGCATTAGTTTCTTATTTTTTTAACCGACTTCAAAAAAAAAGGAGGAGGTTCTCAATTCGGTTGTATTTTTTTTTTTTTTTTCAATGTTTGTTACCTCAGAACTCCGTCATTGATGAGCCGATTCGTAAAATTTTTTTTTTGTTCGAATGTATATAGTTCCAGGTGGGTCCCATTTTTTAAAAATTCAGTTGGGTGATGGGATCCATGAGGAATTTAGGGAACTCCTCAATTTTATTAGGCACGCGTGTATAAATTTTGGTATTTTCTATTGCACTGTTCTTTCGCCGTCAGTCACGTCGGACGTGTCTCTCAATAAAAATAAATATTCATCTGCATAACTGTGACCTAGTTCGGTTTATTAGGCGTTAAGTAGCAATAATTATAATTGACTAGTGAACTCTAATAATGTTAAGTGGTGCTAATTATTTTAAAACCTAAGGAAGATGTCTCATGAAAACAGCCCTTTTAGTAATCGGAGCGGGCTAACGTGCCGTAGCCCTCCGTCCACGCCAACTCCGCAGCTCGCGCCCGCGCCCGCGCCCTCAATACAGGAAGAAGCTCCTCTGAAGATGATATCTACAGGGGACCTCCAGGCCTGGATGAAGTCAATTGAGCAGCATCTGCACGAAGTGTGCACTATCTCCTCTGAAGGGAAGTTAAACTCGGATCAAAAAAACAGAGTGAATTCCTTATGCCGCAAAGTGGGTCATTTCACATCCCAATTAGCTGTCGAATACCAGGCTCTGAAACAGAAAGCTATCCAGAACTACCATTCGTACAGCTTTCTCCAGGAAAAACACGATCTTTCCCAGCGCATCCAGGAACTTAAACAGTGTATAGAGGAATCCACAAAGCCTTCCCCGGAACCTGTTACCTTTGCCGACCTGCTTAAGAAAAATACCAGATTCGTTCAGCCCTCTAACATTAGCTCGGTGGCAATATATCCTACTGACAAGCAAAAATCGAGCGAGGAGACTAAATCACTTGTCCAGCAGTTAATCAGACCTGAGGAAATGAAGCTGCACGTAAGAGGATTGCGCAAAGTTAAGAACGGCGGAGTGGTCATAAGCACGGACTCCAAAGACGACGTCCTGAAACTGAAACAGTCGACGCAGTTAACAACATCTGGCCTCACGGTGGATGAGCCGCAAAAACGCAAGCCCAGAATTGTAGTCATCGGTGTCCCTGCAACTATGGAGGAAGCGGAGGTGTTCAAGTGCATTTACCACCAAAACCTGGCCGATAAAATGCGTGATACGCCACTGGAAAAATTTCTGTCCTCTACTAAGTTGAGCCATAAATCGGGAAAGAAGAACTCTGATACCTGCAACTATATAATTGAAGTATCTGCACCCATTCGTAAGGCCCTAATCACAAACGATAGAGTATTCGTAAACTGGTCGTCGTGCCCCGTCAGGGACTTTACCCTAGTGACGAGGTGCTTCAAATGTCAGCAGTACGGTCATGCAGCGAAGTCATGCAAGATGGAGGTCAACATCTGTGGGCATTGCGGCGTTGTAGGTCACTCAATAAAGGAATGCACTAAAGTAGCCGACTCACCAAAATGTGCAACATGTATGCACTTTAAAAAGCCGTGCGACCATGAGACTGGCAATGCCGAATGCCCAGCTAGGAAAATAGCCGAAAAGAGGTACCTTAACTCTATAGATTATGAAGGCGCCTAAGAGCGCCACCTTACATTAAATCGTTCGTAGACCTTTTAATCTTATTAGTCTAGATCTTATGAGTAATAATTTAATTTCTGACCTAGATAACTTCTCTGTATCTGATTATTTTCTTTGCGAGGTTGAACAGTGCAAGCAATACATTGATTATTCCCGTCATCCGCTAACCATACTTACGCAAAATATAAGAAGTATATTTAAAAATTTTGATAACCTTAGTGTCTTTTTACAAAGACTTGTAATGAGCTGCGATGTCATTGTTCTGACAGAGTGTTGGTTAAATAAACAATGCAACTTGCCAAACATGCCCGGTTATGATATGTACGTGACCAAGTTGAACCACAACCAAAACGATGGACTAGTTGTTTATGCTAGAAGTAATTTGGAAATTAGTGTTGAGGAGCCAAACATATCAGAGTGCAATCTACTATTAATTAAAATCGGAACAGACTTTGCCATACTGGCATTGTATAGACCGCCTTGTTTTAGAAATATTAATACATTTATTGACTCTTTAGACGTGACGTTACGAAATTTATCATCATTTAAAAATCGTATTCTAATAGGTGATATCAATATCAACATTCTTCCAGAAAACACTGACCCCGCAGCTCAGAGCTACCTCAACCTATGCTCGTTTCACGGCTTGCTTCCCGCGCACACGCTTCCCACTCACCAAAGCGGCTCCTGTTTAGACCATATCATGCTTAAATCTAATCTCCCAGCACTAGCTTTGGTTACTAATTCCTCTATTACAGATCATAGGGCTGCCCTACTTTCATTATTTCCTAAATTACCATATACAGCATGCACGCCTGTAATGTCTAAATTAAATGTAAATAAACTTGAACGTGATTTATACAACATTGAATTTGGCCCAGTTTACAATTCCGCTGACGTAAACACTAGCATGTCATACCTGATCCAAAAAGTCCAGCAAGCAATATTGAGTAATACCGTAAACCTACGTGTTAGTAGGAAATATTTTAATATTAAACCGTGGATTACACCCGGTCTTATCCGTTGCATGAAACACAGAGACAAACTACATCTTAAAGCTAAATCAAATCCGGACAATTTTGTACTACAATTATCGTACAAAAGATATCGTAATTTTTGTAATGACTTGCTCAAAAAAGTTAAATCTAACTACGACAAAAAACAACTCGAATTGGCCGGAACAAACAGTAAACTAGTCTGGAAGTATATAGTATAGTTCGTAAGTTAATATTTATTTTCAAAAAATTACGTACGATTGCAGACTCGCACTTAATCAAACAATTTTACTATGCGTTATGTCAATCTGTATTAACTTACTGCATCACTTCATGGGGTGGTTTGGCTAAAACCACATTACTAAACCTAGAAAGAGCCCAGAGAGCAATACTTAAGGTTTCTACTTTCCGCCCCTATCAATTCCCCACAAACCTTCTGTATAAATCATCTGAAGTTCTAACAGTTCGACAATTGTTTATATTGCACACAGTTCTAAAACAGCACACTGAAACCCCTTACAACACTGATCATGCCAGTAAAAGGCGTAAAGATTTTGTTTGTCCTAAATATACGCAAAAACGACACGCTTTCTCTTCTAGATTTTTTATTTTCCTAGGTCCACTTCTTTACAATAGACTTAATGCGCGGCTAGGTTTATATCCCTTAAACTACATGAAATGTAAAACAACGCTACGAGAAGCCCTACAAAATATGTCCTATGATGACACAGAGAAGTTATTTATCGTTTTAAAATAATATTATTCTATCTTTATAGTTAGCGCCTAAGTTAAATAACTTTCTAAATATGTTGTACTAGTCAATAAGAATGCTATTGTATTGTATTATATTATGAATAAGTTGATTTTAATTGTTAGTTCTTTCTTGCCTGAATCACAGGGTATCCTAGCTCAGGCACGTGCTACTCGCCTCTAATTGTAAGCTTTTAGTCTATAGTAAAACTGATCTACTTATGTTTTATCAATTATGTTTATGTTTATTGTAACTCGTGTATTTACATCCGAAAATCATAAATTTGGTGGCGAGGAATTGATGATGAAGACCACAGAAGACTTCTCGAATTCCTCAATTATGTACTTAAAAGTGCAAAAGTACGTCACCGGTTCTGATAAGATTCCGTTGAAATAGGAACTAATGAAGTGCCATTGGTGATGATCTTGGGGAATCGACGGAAGTCCTCAAATATTATCAGCCCACATACAGCGATTCGGTTTTATTTTATATTAAACAACGCATTTGGTATCGGAAATTAATTCATGTGGTAAATTGTAAAAAAATGTGGAAATATTCTCGTGGCTTGGCGGAGTACTAAATGAAGTCGGTTAAAACTTTGTTTTTAAAGTAAATTATTCCATCATAGTTCATCGTCATAAAGAGCCGAGCTCTTTTCAGTGAAGCAATAAAATTGCTACTATTACTATATGGGCTAGTACTGTGGCAGTTTCCCCGCTTGACTTCCACATCGTAGTATAATTTGGCCATGGCCATGGCCGCCATGTAACGAGGTACCTAAACACGGCCATTTGGTAATGGGAAGCCCGTTCCACCGTCCAACGCACGCCCTGATATCCATGCCGCTTCTTGATCGGGGACTGTTTTTTCCACATATTCACAGCTAACCACCATATCGTGTTTCACAATCCTGTGACCCCATTAGTAGCCTACAGCTCAGACCCATCTTAGTTCTGTTATTGAACCAAATATAAAGTCATAAGTATAAGTAATAAATTAACGGCGCAATCAGCCAAAGAGCAATAACCCAATAAATAATATAAATGTATTAGGGCGCGGTAGTTTACTATTGATAATGATAAGCTGAAGTCACAACAACAAAACCAGCGTGCGTGTCGGGCCACGCGTAGTGTGGGGTTCCGTAGTTGCCCGTATGTCATTGTTACATCGACACGCGCGCGCCAACTAAATGGTGCCGTTGCGTCGTCCGAATTTGTACTAAAGTTGGTCTTTCCAAGTAGGTACGGTACACATTAAGTTTGTTGACTATTACTCGGTAAACAGTTAGGCCTGCTTAGCCGTGATGGACTACGTGTAAGATTTTATTCTACCATTTTGTCAGCGTGTTTGATTTATGTACCCATGCCGAATTACATTTTTCTAGTTTAAGGGTCACTGAGCTAAGCCGCAGACGGGCAGACGGACATGGCGAAACTATAAGGGTTCCTTGTTGACTACGAAACCCTAAGAACGCATGAAGTAAAGATACCTACAAGACTTTCCTTATCCTTAGGTATTACTTACAACGAATTAAAAACGGATTTAATTCCGCGTTCAGGGTATACACTAAGGCCAACTTCAACTTAATGCTGTTTATTCATGTAGTAATTGACGAATTTATTATGTTTTAGGCTATAATATCTGGTACGAAATACAACGCAAAAGGTTTCCTCTACGAATTTATAGAGCCATGGCTAAAGGAGGGTCTACTGTTAAGTGATGGTAAACATTTATTGATTGCTAAAAAAAAAACATTTTCAAATCACAAGAGAACTATTATTTAAAATGTATGTTGTGTTACAGGTGAAAAATGGCACCAACGCCGAAAAATTCTGACGCCAACATTCCATTTCAACATTTTACGCCACTTTAACATAATATTAGAAGAAAATTCGAGGAAATTAGTAGAGCAACTTGCTTCTGAAGTGAATAAAGATAAAACAAACATTTCCACATTCATAACAGAATTTACGCTACACTCGATATGTGGTAAGTCTAATCAAAACGTCGAAAATAATATTGTTCGTAATGTTTTTTGCTATATCCAATAACGTATTAATAATAGAACTTTCGTGACTTGCGTCTTCTTCTTATCAGTACGTCTCCTCGTATCATGGGACGGCCGCGACATACTCTCGAATTTTCTCGCACTACTTACGAGTATACCTCTTCTAAGAGAGAGACGGATAGTGCGAGAAAAATCGCCGTTGCGTGATAGCCGAGCTGGTGTTTGGAACTTTCCTGTTAAATATTACTTAATAATGATAATACCGCCTTGGTGGTTGTTTTTAGAGACTGCTATGGGGACCCGATTGGACAATGAGACGAGCAGTGTAGGGCGCAGCTACAAGGACGCCATTTTAAAGATGGGCGTGTACGTCGTCCACAGGGCGCAGAGAGTGTGGCTGTATCCCAACCTCATATTCTCGTGGACGAGGCTCGGACGCAAGCAACAGAAGATACTGAACCTAATGCAATCTTTCCGTGACAGTGTTATCGATAAAAGGAGAGAGTCAAGTGAATTCAAAAACGTGCTTCTCGAAGCAGCGAATAGTACTGATGAACAAGAAATATCGATGACGGGGAAAAAAAGACTAGCGATGCTTGATCTTTTACTGCAGGCCGAACGAGAGGGGGTTATTGATGCTAAAGGAATCGGCGAGGAAGTCGATACGTTCATGTTTGAGGTATAAAGGTAACCTTTTCCTAAGGACCTATCGCACCTATTAACCTCGCGTCAGGTCACGTGACCGTCATATTCGTAAGACGTTAGACGTCAGATGCCTACATTAGTATATGTCAGATGTATAGATGGAAGTAGATTTTTCTGAGAGATAAACTTTTTAATGTTAAATAATTGTAATAGTTCTGAAGTGTTACATGTTTAATGTACTTAATATAAATTGTCACGTTGGTGTACGATAGCGCAATAAATGAATATTGTATTTTACCACATACATGACAATACTTTTATACTGATAATTAAAGCAATTCGTGCAAAATTATTCCCTAAGCATTCCAAAATACCAAAAATGCACAACGTTAATATTCAAGTTTTCATTTCTGCCGGCACTTCCCGGAGTGCAACCCGGTCTTTTTTTCTTATCTTTGATTTCATTTCCAGGGTCATGATACAACGTCAACGGCACTTCAGTTTACGTTGATGTTATTGGCTTGCCATCCGGATGCACAGGTATATATATATATGTATGTCATCATCATCCTCGCCTTTGTCCCGGCTGTACCCTTAAGAAGGCCGGGATCCGCTTGTGGCACCTAATCCAATGATTTCGCGTAGGCACTGCCATCAGACCTTCCAACACAGAGGGAAAAATAGACTTTATTGTGATTAGACCGGTTTCCTTACAATGATTTCCTCTCCCCCAAAATGCCACAGTGACATTTCGTATGGGTTGGTATGGGTTTTCTTGAAAAATGTAGTTAATTGACGTGGCGTCCCAAGACTGCCACACGGAGGGAAACTACTTGTACTGTAGTTACTTTTACTGAAAGACGACTTCATTTTTATTTTAAAAACAATAGGCATTGGAATCGAACCCGATAAATGTGAAAAGGAAAAGTAACATACTTTCACTGTACCGAAAGAAAGGTTCAATGATTTTCGTAAATTACGTAGCATCTCAAATAAAATAAATAACATGAAAATCACATTTAATTTTAAATAAAGAGGTATCTACATTTATAGTCTGGACGTTTAGGACTAGCAAACATGTGTAGCAAAAATATAGAATTATTGAATATATATTTAAAAGACACAAATAACAAACATAATGCAATCATATATAAGAAATACAGAAATCGTACAAATAGGCTTATACAAAAAACTAGGAATAACTCAATTAAAAAGGAAATATGTGAAAATTTTGGTAATCCTAAGAAAACATGGGAAATTATAAATCGATTAACTGGCAGGATTATAAAGGCAGTAGACGACGTCCTTGTCAGGACCTTCAAACTTGATGCTAAGCTAATTGCGGACAAGTTTGCACAGGACTTCGACAGGAACGTGAAAAATTTAATAAACACGTGTGATGAGCCATTACTGGATGAGAAAATATATGCTAACACCCCAGGAATATCTTTAAAGTTAAATAAAATAAATGAAGAAGTTTTACAAAAAATTATGTTCCAACTCAACGATAAAAAAAGCCCCGGATTTGACAAAATAAGGGCAAAAGATTTAAAATATATTTCTAAAGAGATGACTCCAGTCCTCACACACTTAATTAACCTTTGCATATCTCAGTCATTGTATCCAGATAAACTGAAAATTGGACTAATCAGACCCATACATAAAAAAGGTAGCCGCACCGATACAAATAATTATAGGCCTATTACATTACTCTCATGTATAAATAAAATAATAGAAAAATACATTGGCCACGAAATAACGAATTTCTTAACCGGTAATGGCTTAATCCATGAGAAGCAATTTGGGTTTCAAAGGAATAAAAGTACATCCCAGTTACTGTCTTCATTTGCTGATCAAATCAACCTTGATAGCAAAAAACATGTTTTGGTAGTAATGATAGACTTTAGTAAAGCGTTTGATACCCTAAATTATACTAACTTATATCAAAAAATGCAAGAAAATGGTATACAGGGTCCTGTGCTGGAACTTCTAAAAAGCTATCATAATAAAAGGTTCAACGCGGTTAGTATAGGCGGTGAACTGAGTGATTTAATTCCAACCACGCAAGGAACGGCCCAAGGTTCGGTCCTGGGCCCGACCGAGTACCTTCTGTACGTAAACGATATGTGCAACATATTCCAGCATAGCTCTGTATTCCAATTTGCCGACGACACTTGTATCATTACAGCGCATGGAGAGCTCGAGGTTGCGCGAACCATGATGCAAAAAGATTTTGATATATTATGCAAATGGGCTCATGACCTTGGGTTATCTATAAACTATAGTAAAACTAAATTAATGTATATACACTCACCATACAAAAAATCTGATAAGACACCCAGGATCGTAGCCCACGAGCACGAATGTATGCACACGCTCCTAAGTGACGCCGATTAAGTGTACACAACTAGAATTAGTGGAACAGCATACTTACCTTGGATTAATAATAGATAAACACTTTAACTGGGGTCCGCACGTCGACCAAGTATGTAAAAAACTGAGATCTATTCTGTCGAAAATGTGTGTACTTAAGCATAAAGTTCCTTACAACACGTTAAGGCTACTATATTTGTCACTAGCTGATTCGGTCATAAGTTACGGATTATCCACATATGGTAGAACATACAAAACATATCTAAGCAATATATATAACCTGCAGATAAGAATGTTAAAAACTATTGTTCCTCTAAAAATCAAACATAAATATAAACATAACTATGAAAGTCTATTTAATCATTGTAAAGTTCTAAGCATTTTCGACAAAGTAGACTTGGAGATATTGGCACAGTACAGAGATAAAATTGATAAACTTATACAAGTATCGAGACATAGCAACTTACGTACACTTGAAAACTTACCATCCTTTGTAGTTCCTAGAAGTAGAAATAACTACGGACAGAGAGCCTGGTCATGTATCCTTCCATGTATATGTAATAAGTTCCCTAAACAGTTACTGCTAGAACTTAGTAATAAGAAAGCCAAAAGCTTCAGAAAGTCCATAAAAGTATATTTGTTAAAAAAAAGAAGTGGTTAGGTAATGTAATAGAAACTAGAACAATAATGTATATTAGAATAATGCTATCATAGTCTCGCAACTCCTTAACTTAAAAAATCTTTTCTTATTTAAGATTAATAGTTAAGTAATTATCATATTTTTATTAATTTTTTACTGAAATAAACAGCTAAACTTTTAACTTTTTTTTTTTAGGTATTTAAAAGAATGTAAACAAACAAAGCCACGTGACTTGGTCATTCAGCCAATAAGATTGCTGTGAATAGCAACCTTTTGTATCTATGGTATTCTCTTATTGGTTGAATGACCAAGTCACGCGGTTTTGTTTGTTTACATTCTTTTAAATACCTAAACGTCCAGAATATAACTGCCACTTACAATACATTTTATTGATTAATTGCTCAATATTCTTTCCTGTTCTTTACACATACATGCGACTCTTTTAAGGGCTCCAGAACTGTGGTTTGACGTCGCATGAACAGGCCCCTAATCTGTAACTTGTTTTCATCTCATCTCAACGCTCATCAACAATAATATCTTGACACCGCGATGCGTATGCAATTCGTGTTGTTTTTAAAATAAAAAAATGAAGTCTCCTTTCAGTCTTTCATATCTATTACAGTATTTAAGCTACTATCCTCAATGTGGCAAAGTCTAGGGACACCCTGTTATATGTGACTAGGAGTAATAAATATTCTACTAGCATCAGATATCACTGATAAATGTATCTCTATTTCGTAATAACCATTCTTCTTTTAAACATTTTTAGGATAAAGTCGTCGAAGAATGCAATCTAATATTTAAATCCCCGGATCAACAAGCAACGATGTCCGATTTGTCGCAAATGAAATATCTGGAATGCTGTATCAAAGAATCTCTTAGACTGTACCCACCAGTACACTTCTTCATGAGGAAACTCAATGAACCTTTAAAATTATGTAAGGATCGCTTAGCCATACATTTTAACAGACCAATGGGGTTGGCAACTGTCAAATGTTTGGCTAGATGGCGCCATCATAGGTTTTACCTAATCACTAGCCATTTTCTATTGGATTTGGCTTAAACGGCTTGATTCTAAACAAGGAAATTCCGAAAAAAAACAAGAATTTGACAGTTTTGTAGGACTGACAGGTAAAACCTATGCTGGCGCCATCTGCAAATACCTTCGCCCGGCCAACCCCATTCGGGTAGTCTTTATTGATCGGTCCGGTCTGTTAGATCACTAATGTCAGAGTCACTAATTTCAAAATACACAGGTCTGTAAACGGAAAAGAGAGCTGTTATGGAAATACAGAATTTCTTCAGACCCTGACCATAAAAACAAATTTAAATATTACACTAAACAACTCAAAAAAGTAATAAACCTAACACAAAAATCCCAAAATGACAATTACATTAAACAATCCAAGAAGGGAAGGAAAAACGATAACGGAACCTAAGCACATTGCTGAATTATTTAATAATTATCTCATTGACCTATTAATGTTACTGGAAGCGCCAATAAAAATATTAAGACTACTTTAACATATAATGCTAAATCCATATTTATGAAACCAACAAGTGCAAATGACATGAAATAATAATACGTTCCCTAAAAAATACAAATAGCACCGGAAATGATCATTTTAAAAAAGAGTAAAAGTATAACATATTACAGACCCATTGCGCTAATCTCAGTTTTCTCTAAAATAATTGAGAGAGTAATATACAGCAGCTTATATAACTACTTGGAAAATAATAAATTATTTGCCGAAGAACAGAAAGGGTTCCGGAAAAAGAAATCTATAAATCAGGCTATATTTGATTTAATTAAATAAGTTATTACTTGCTTGGAAAAAAAATCCCCATATGCGCTTTGTATAAGGATATGACAAAAGCATTTGACTTAGTAGATCACAATGTTCTCTATGACAAACTCTTTGCTTATGAGATTCGCGGTAATGTTCTCAATCTAATACGTTCTTACATGACTAATCAAAACAAATAACACAAATAAAAAGAATTTCTCCTAGAACCAAAACTGAGGAAATCTATTCGTCGGACTATAGAAATATTTGTTATGGTCTACTTCAGGGGAGTGTATCAGGACCATTATTGTTTCTGATGACAGTACTATTGTATTTTCTGGAAATACTGTTAAAACATATGAATCTGACATTAACAATATATTAATTAAAATAATAGAATGGCTAACCAATACTAATCTTAAATTGAATCTTGACATAACTAATATAATGACTAGAGTTGGGATGTTTGGTGGCATTGGGGTGAACAAAGAGTATTGGAGTCATTGTAATATATTTTTTGATTGAATTAATTAATGAATAAATTATTGATAAACCAATAATGTATTGGTAATTAATTTTATTGGATTCATACAAGTAAATATGATTCATAAAAAAACAATAAAAACATAATATATTTATTGTTGCATGTGCTCTGCCTACCCCTTTTGGGAATAAAGGCGTGAATGTATGTATGTATGTGTATGTATGTATATTTATTGGGTCACCCCCACTTAAACTAATATCGTTAGTGCTAATTTCATTACACCTAACAACGTTCGATATAATTTTCATTAGCCCTAATATTCGGATAACTAATTTTATATGGCATAATTATTTGCTGCGCCAAATTTCAAACCTCCTAATCATTCCTAATACTAAACATCAAGTGTGCTAATATATTGGAAACTAATAATCATTTTTCCTAATGACTACTAAGCCTAATGATTAATGTGCCTAATGATCACTATGTTTAATGTTCACTACACCTAATTTCGTCACACCTAACTATCACTTGACCTATTAACTTTTGCTCTAATGTTTGACTAGTACTAATTAATGCATCCCTGATGAACAGGCTACTTTTTACCGCGGAGTATGTCGCGGCCGTCTCATGATAGACGTCCTAATCTCGTCAAAATGGGAGCCAATAATGCACGGCCAAATGATGTACGGCCCGATAATCCGTGTCCAGTTTTCGTGGACGTGGATTATTGGATCGTGCATTATCAGGGCGGACGAAAATGGCATGTCATAAGCGAAGTCTATCTTAGGTCGGTTAGGTTAGGGTTCACTTGTGTCCCTCAGACTAGAAATAGACACCCCGCGCAGCGGGGTGGCGTCGACTTGCTGTACGGCTATCACAAGACGGCGCACGAGCTCTCTCATTTTTTCTCGCATGATACTTCTCTGTCTAATTCGAGTGAGCTAGATAGACATCGGATTACCCACCTATTCTACCCTAAGGCAGGTCAGTGTAGGTACGACGACGAGCGAAGCGAGGAGGAGTGTTAGGTAGAACTGCGACCCTACAGCGAGCGAGTAAAGCGAGCGTGCCGCGGCAGCGGCCGGCGAAGCGCCAGAACCGACATTATAAGAAAAATAACAGTGAAATAAAATTAGTACTACTGACAATTTGGGATAATGACATTAGGGCTAAAATACTTAGGCAAAATGAAGATTCGGGTTAGTGATTTTAGAGACATTGATAATAAGGTGTAGTCATTATTAGGCATTGCAATATTAGGCTTAGGAAGAAATCGGTCAAAT